>CM076578.1:1402890670-1403325975 GCA_034641835.2 Pinus albicaulis | reverse complement strand
CAAGATTGAAATTCCAAAATTTACAGAACTAACCAGAAAACGATTTTTTCCAGAGCATCTCCAGAAACACAATTTTAATTGACACGTCAATTTGAAACGAATTTTATGATCCATTGAGGATGAATTTAAAAAATCCACTACATGGGTTTTTTCACCAATAGGGTCAATTAGATAACCCAAAAATATTTTTAAGAAATTCGTGGCGGTTTGAGAGAATTTCTCGGTTCTTTGAAGCCCATTTTTGCTTGCCGCGTGAGAAAAACGATTTTTTTTTGCACAGTGGAGAGTTTGAAAATGGCACTCTGCATTGATAATCCGGTTTCCTGATATCCAGGAAGAAGAATCTAAGTTGAACACAAATTCTATTGAAGTCAATTAACAACAAACCTCCACTGAAATTTTCCAACTGGCGCTTTCCAAGAAATTGTTGATGCTGGCACCCTTCGTTTTTGTTTGCTGTTATGTTTGGTGATTGGGGACATGGCCTATGTTTATTGTTTGCTTATTGCGCTCATTTATAGAGAAAAAAATTGGACGTCAAAAACTTGGAAACATTATGGAGATGGCATTTGCAGAGCGTTATGTTCTTTTAATAATGGCATTCATGTTTTTAGTTTTTATTTTTAATTTTCTTATTTAATAAATTGTTTTTTTTTAATAAAATTATATATGTATATATATTTTTTTAAATATAACATATATAATATTTAAAAAAAAAAAAATTGTATGTTTCAATTTTGTTATTTAAAAGAAAAAAAAAAAATTGCATTTCTCTTTTTCAATTTTGTTATTTAAAAAAAAAAAAAAAAAAGGAATAATTTTGAATCAATGAAATGAATAAGTTATTTGTTCACTTTTTCTGAAGGTATTGATTAATTTTGGACCGATGATGAAATATGAATGGCTAACTTTTTATTCAAGATTTTTGGCTACAGAAACCGTCGACATTCTGCAGCTAAAGTCCAATTCTGTCGCTGTTCTCCAATTTCGCAGCAGAAAAAACCTCATTGTTCAAATCAGCCTAACTTTCTCATACAAAATCAGATTTTGATGATTTAAGTATTGTTGGAAATGTCTCAACAAGATCTACACAGTGAGAAATCCATCATTAAAGTTTGAAAAGGAAAATCATGAAATAAATTGCTGAAAAGAAGCAACATTCAACTTGAGTCACTAATTCCAAAACATGTATAAATTCTTTTGATTTTTCCTTTCAGAACTTGTTTCGTTAATACAAATTCTTAGTTTTGTGTGTAAATATCATAACTAGAGAGATTGATCACCTCTCTCCTTTGATAATGTTACATTCCATTGTAGAAGAAGTATTAGTTTTTTTGTGCAGGTTCCAAGAGGAAGGAAAAATGACTACAAGAAAATGGTGTCTCTCTAAGAGACCAATTTGTTTCATAAGAGGATGATCAGCAACAAAGATGAAATATGTTGATACAAAATCAGATCTAAACACTTGAAAAACTTTCAGATACTATTGTCTCCATCACATCCATACCTCATAATAAACCATTCACCTCATTTCATTTCACATTTTCCATTTACATTCACATCCACTTTCCATTTCATTTTGTCCATTCATAACCCACAAATAAAAGCAAGAGGCTCATTCACATGCTTATTGCCCATTGCCATTTCTATTCTCCATTGCTATCTTCCATTTTCATCTTCCATTTCTTGTCATTTTCATTCTGCAAATAAGCCCTGCTTCAATGAAAATTATTGAGTCCATAGTCCTTTGAGTCTAAGTTCTTTGTAAAAACACCTTGAGGCTTGCATGCCTTAATGGCAAGTTCTCATGCTGACAAACAATGCAGGGAATACATTAATGTCCCTTGTTCGTCAGATCTTCTAGGTGACTCGACAACAGCAAAACCATTCGTACCTAGCAAGATGTGTTTGGGCATCTTAACTCTCATTGTCATCAATGGTGAGAGTTCTCGTGTTGACTAGTGGCATCCATTAATGGCCACTAAGTCAAATCACCATTGCTATGTTGAGCAGCCAGTGTCTTTTCACATAGTAGGAATTGTGCCAATGAGTTTTGAAGACATGGCGACTATTATTTTCAGCATTTTGGAGCAGATTCAGCAAGTTTTAGTCGGAGCAATAAAAAGTCATCTTATCTCTTTATCCATGACTCCTCTTGTTTAGCTACTTGAAGAAGAATATGATCAGAATTTTGCAACCACCACACATACACAACTCATCCACATTTAAGGTAAGTGAAGGTATGTTGTTTTCTAAATTTTAGTCATGTAATTCATTAGAATGCTAAAATTGTAACTTTGGAAAAATTCATCACTCCCTTTTTTACATTGTCATATCTTCAGTTGGGGAGAAAGGGACATCATTTCATATCCACATGTCATACACTATCACACATTTTCATTTCATTTCCACCCACATATACTTCCCAACCAACTATTGTTGCAACATGATCCAAAAGATTATATGCCTTGCAAATGATCAATTCATTCATAAAGTAATTGATTCTAAATATTTTCATGAACTTTGATGCAACAAAGAAAATAAAGCATTGTTACACAAGAACCATTGCTAAAAAAAAATTGGTTGTCACACAAGAACCAACCATTAAAAAAAATGTTGCAATCAAATGTATTATACTTTGCCAAAAAGAAAATATCAAGAAGTAAAGTTTGGAACGAATCTATATGAGTCAAAACTCATAAAAGATCAACTAATGGACAAATAAATCATTGCAATAGTTGCATGAGGACATGAAACAAATTCAGTTGGGGGATATGTTGAGTTTCAAAAGTGTTTTCCATATTCATACATATTTCCATTATGTCATAACCATTTAGCTCTTATTTCATAAGCCATCTGACCAAAAACCCTACATCAAGTAACCATTTTCATAAATATATGGGTTAGGATCCTTGTTTTCCAAAGTTATTTATTTTATTTATTTAAAGTGAATTTATGATTAGAAACTATAAAATTAACATAATTTCATATATCTATATATGTGTTGTGAGTTTTGTGACATGTGTAGGTCAAAAAGGAGACTTCTAGAAGACCCTTATGTGGCACTCTAAGGCGAAATTCGAATTTGGTTGAAGAAGATCATGGGATCATGAGAACATGTGTCTCACTTCCTTGTTGTATTGAAACTCTAAGAGGATATGTGTCTCACTTCCTTGTTGTATTGAAACTCTAAGAGGATATGTGTCTCACTTCTTAAGTTGTGTTGAAATTCTAGAAAGACATGTGTCTTATCATTTCCTATTTTGATTGTAACTCTAGAGTTGGAGAGAGAGATTCATGGACTCTCATTAATGAGATGACTCCTCATATTTTGTATAAATAGGAGAAGCTTTCTCCTATCAAGGGTAATGAGGAAGTAATGAAAAAGTAGTGAAAAATTAGGAGAAGGAGAGAAAGGAATAGAGAGTCTTTTGTAACAAAGTTCAAGATGGAATGGGATGTAGATTTGTGAGTTTTTCAATAGATAAATTCAGTTCTTTGATGTTGTTTTGATTACAACTTTAAGGAGCTGAAGGACTTCACCAAATTGGTAGCAGAGGGCCCCTGCTATCCAAGGAGGCTTCTACATGTTTTCTAGATAAGTAGATTTTAATTCAAGTCTTGCATTATTTGTTTAATTAAAAGATCCTCATTATCTTACAATCAATCTTTTTCTTAAAACGCTCTTCCAACATATCATGATTAGATGAAAGAGATTTGGTTGTATTATGTTGAGTTAATTAGCATTTTTTGTTTTTCAATTAGATTAAAAGATCATCATCATCTTACAATCATTCTTTTTCTTAAAACGCTCTTCCAACATATCTTGATTAGATGAAAGAGATTTGGTTGTATTATGTTGAGTTAATTAGCATTTTCTGTTTTGCAATTAGATTAAAAGATCCTCATCATCTTACAATCATTCTTTTTCTTAAAACGCTCTTCCAACATATCATTATTAGATGAAAAAGATTTGGTTGTATTATGTTATTAATTAACATTTTATTTTGTTTTGCAATTAGATTAAAAAGATCCTCATTATCTTATAATCATTCTTTTCTTAAAACGCTTTTCCAACATATCATTATTAGATGAAAAAGATTTGGTTGTATTATATTAAGTTAATTAGCATTTTTAGTTGCAATTCCTTTCATTAATTGTCACGATTAGACTTATTCTAATAAAATCTTCCAAAATATCATTATGATGGATAAGGCATAAGCGTAGTATTATGGGTTTGGTACTTGTTTACACTAAGTGGCATAGCCATTCTTGCTCTTACAAAGCTCTTCCAAATATCATAACAATGGGTAAAAATACGTATAGTGTCTTAGATTTTAATTGTATTTTCTTTCAGTTTTACGTTTATGTTCAATTGCATTGAATAATACAGCCAGGATTGTTTTATAAACTCTTCCAAAATATCATTCATCATAAACAAGATGGGTTGTAGAATTCCATAGACTAGTTGCATGTTAATTTAGTGAGAGTACTCCGGAGGTAGATTACATTTATGTTCCCAAAAACAATGAGAAAAACACATATAACGAAGTAAGGAAGAGGTCACTTAAGCACATATAGTGCACCACACTTCATCAGTTTACTAGCCCTGGTTGATAATTTATGTTAGCAATTTAGGACGCTAAATTGACTACACAAACAACATGACATAAAAAGACAGTTCTCTGTAGCTGGCACTCCACAACAAAATGGCGTAGCAGAAAGAATGAATAGAACAATTCAACAAATGGCTAGAGCTATGCTTGATGATTCTGGAACACCTGACATTTTCTGGGGAGAAGCAGCACATACAACAATGAAAATTCTCAACAAGGCACATGTTCGGGTAAATAGTGACAAAACTCCATATGAACTCTGGTATGGAAATTCTCCCTCTGTGAAGCATTTTAGAGTTTTTGGAAGTAAATGTTTTATCAAAAATAATGATGAAAAGCTTGGCAAGTTTGAACCTAGATCAGATGAAGGAATACTTCTTGGTTACTCATCTACAAGCAGAGCATACAAATGTTACAATAAAAGGCTTCGAAAGATTGTTGAATGTATTGATGTTGTTATTGATGAGTCTCCTACAACCCCTAAAGAAGAAAAACAAAAAACAGAAGAAGATGATGGTGACTTTTGTCCTTCTACATCAAATAGAAATGAAATAGACAGTGGATCCAATGAAGAACTTGAAGATGATTTATTTGAAAAGGCTCCATCCAGATATGTCCAAAAGAATCATCCTGAATCTCAAATTTTGGGAGACAAGGAATCAGGTGTACAAACAAGGAGGACTCTTGTGGGATCTTCTAGCTATCTGGCATTTCTATCCACGATTGAACCACACAATGTCAATCAAGCTAGCAAAGATGAATTTTGGATTCAAGCCATGAATGAAGAGCTTGATCAAATTGAAAAGAATCACACTTGGGAATTAGTACCAAGACCTCATGACAAAAATGTCATTGGAACTAAATGGATATTCAAAAACAAGTTAAATGAGAATGGGGATGTTATAAGAAATAAAGCTAGACTTGTTTGCAAGAGGTATGCTCAACAAGAAGTTATAGACTTTGAATAAAATTTTGCTCCTGTAGCTAGACTTGAAGCCATAAGAATGTTTCTTGCTTTTTCAAGCTTCCAACAAATCAAAGTTTATCAAATGGATGTTAAATCTGCTTTTCTCAATGGAGATCTAGAAGAAGAAGTTTATATAGAACAACCAGAAGGATTCATTTTTGGAAATGATAAAAATCTTGTTTGTAGACTTAAAAAGGCTCTATATGGTCTCAAACAAGCTCCAAGGGCATGGTATTATCGTCTTGACAAATATCTTCATCAACAAGGATTTTCAAAGGGGTCTGCTGATAGCAACTTATACACAAAATTTGAAAATGATAAACTATTGATTGTGGTTGTATATGTTGATGATATCATATTTGGGAGTAATGAAGAATCTTTGAGTCAAAAATTTGCTTCTGTCATGCAGCAAGAATTTGAAATGTCCTTACTTGGAGAACTAACATTCTTTCTTGGCTTACAAGTGCATCAAACTGCAGATGGTATATTCCTATCACAAGCAAAATATCTTAAACAAATTCTGAAGAAGTATGGCATGGAAGAATGCAAACATGTAAGTACACCAATGATAACCGGATGCAATCTCAGTTCTCATGATGATTCTCCCACGGTGAATCAACCAGAATACAGATCAATGATAGGAAGTCTACTTTATCTCACTGGAACTAGACCAGACATTATGCATGCAGTTGGGATTGTTGGACGATTCCAAGCTAATCCAAAGGAGTCTCACCTTCAGGCTGTTAAAAGAATTTTCAAATATCTACAAGGAACTCAAGACTTTGGTCTATGGTATCCAAAGAATGTTGATCTTACTCTTCATGCTTACACTGATGCAGATTGGGCTGGAAGTGTTGATGATCGGAAAAGCACTAGTGGTGGTGCATTCTATATGGGACCCCAGTTAGTATCTTGGTTCAGCAAGAAGCAAAATTCTATTGCCTTATCTATAGCAGAAGCAGAATATGTGGCTGCCGCATCTTGTTGCACTCAACTCCTTTGGATGATGCAAACCTTACAAGATTTTCAAATCAAATGTACACCTCCTATCTTCATTATGTGTGATAATACAAGTGCCATCAGTATCTCAAAGAATCCTGTTATGCATTCGAAGACCAAGCACATTCCCATCAAGTATCACTTCTTACGTGAACAAGTGCTTGAACAAAAGGTGAAGTTGGATTATGTTCCCTCCAAAGAGCAAGTTGCTGATATCTTTACCAAACCTCTGCCCAGGGAAGCATTCGAATATCTAAGACAGAAGCTGGGAGTAGTCTTTGCCAGTCAGAAGAACAAATCTGCTTAAATTCAGAAGATTAAATTGGATACGCGGGTTTCCTGAAAGACAGTCGCGTATATACGTGAGTTCATACACAGAAAACCGCGTATGAGTGGTTGCTGACAATTTTTTTGGGTCAGCATTTCTTCAGCACAAGTTGTGGTGCTGTTTGGTATCTCTGATGTGGTTTGGAGTCTCTGGTGGTATTTCAGCTCTTACATTTCTGTTTCATTCTCTATTGGGTGAAGATGCCTTGATGATTTGCTGTTGAAAGTGTTCAGGATGCACAAGCAAAGGGGGAGCTTTGGTAATATGGAAAGGATGCATTGGATGCACAGTTTCAGGGGGAGCATTAGCCTTGCTGAGCATAATGCATTGTTGACATTATGATGGTTCTGAAATATGATCTTCCTTGAGGTCTTTTTGGTAGTGGTCATAAAAATCATATTTGTAATTTGATGAAAAGGTCATGATGAGACCTATGATGTAAAATTGTAATATTCAGTCTTGTTCAAATTTGTAAACCCACTTGGTTGGGTAGTTGAGTCAAATTGTGTAAACCCACTTGGTTGGGTATTTGAGTCTCATATGTAAATCCACTTAGTAGGATCTTTGATGTAAGTATGAGTCCTTGTTGATAGGAAGGTCATAGAGTCATATAATTCATTGAAAAACATGTTTGAAGATTCAGCATGAATCTAGGGGGAGCATGGTAACTTTAGTGCACATCAGATCTACATCACTCTTCTATCTGCATGAGGAGAAAACAACCTTGTGTCGGTTTTGATCCACCCTTTGCCCTTGATGACAAAGGGGGAGAGTGATATGGTGTTTGAATATGGGAGAATATCATTATGCTTAATGTATCTGTCTGTTGTGGTGATCAAACACCATCACAAACACCATCATGGTTGCCATCAAGTCCAAAGGGGGAGATTGTTGGCAATATGATGCAGAGTGTTGTCCTTGATGGCAACCCACTTGATGAAGATGATGGAAACATACTTAATGAAGTTGTTTTTGATGCTTGATGAGTTTATTAATGATGTAAATCTAATGTTCTACAAGTAGCTCAGAAGTACCAGAGAAAGAAATATCAGTAAGGGCCAGATCAATGATGAAAAGTGTGACACAACGCATACGCGAGTTTATTTAGAAGTAGCGTATGCACGCGGAAAAGTACGTGCCAAGTCATGTATGCCCTTTTGCGCTCCAAATTTAGAATACCAAGGGGTGTTACCATGGTATTGACCCATTGTACTGAGCGCTTGACTATCTATTTGGTCCCGTCCAGGAATACCATCGGAAGTGGTGTGGTTTTGACTCATGGTATTGATAAAGGCTAAACCTATATAAGGAGAAGAAGATCATTGTGCAAATGTGTGCAGGTGTCTGGGCTTTAAATGAATACTTCACTCTAAAGTTTATCTGTATGGTTTAACTCTGTTCTTAATCGATAGATCTGAATCTATGATGCACCTATGAATATGATGAAGGTTCAAAATCTCTGGATCTAGAAATGATGAATCTCTAGGATGATCTGAAAAGAATTATTGAAGACCTGGTGCAAATCTGTTGAAGAAATTGAAGAAATATGGGTGAGTTCATAGATCTGGTCTGTTTTGCAAAGTTTATCTTTTATAAATCTATACGCAGGTTCATTTCATAAAAAGCGCATGTATACGCGGATCTGTTTAAACAAAGGTGCATATGGGAAGTTAGGGTTGTTCTGAAAAATGCACAGATGTATACGCGGGTCAATTTCATGAAAAGCGCGTGTATACGCGGATCTGTTTAAACAAAGGAGCGTATGGTATCTGAACTTATAGTTGCTCAAGGTTGAATGTGATTCTGCATATCTATTCTGAATTTTGGGTTATCTCTGATATTCTGATTACAGTGGTTTCACTGTTCTGTTGGAAGCAATGGGCAAAGTATGATTGTTGATAAGTGAAGGGTTTTATTGAAGCTGTTTGATCTAGTTTGAAAATTGATGAAACGTGGTTTGCAGTGGTGCTGAAGGTCGAAGCCTTCAGTCAGTGGGTTGTAGCTCCCTTCCAGGAGAGGCTGGTAAACGAGAGCAGGGGGTCGTAGCTCCCTTCCAGGAGAGGCTGGTAAACGAGTACAGGGGGTTGTAGCTCCCTTCTAGGAGAGGCTGGTAAACAAGAGAAGGTTGTAGCCTTCTGCAGGTGGGTGCCTGCATGCTGGTATGAGTCTGCGCTAGTACATGGTTGTAAGAATTTTTCTTTGTAATAAATATTGAAGACTGAGACGACGGTAGTGGTGTTTTTCTCCCGAATTGGGTTTCCACCTAAAATCCTAGTGTTCATGTGTGTTGCTTATGTGTGATGATTATTTTGCACCTGTTTACTGTTTTCTAAAACATCTGATGAATGAATAATGCAATGATCTAAGTTAAGAATTAAATGCATAATTAGATCTCTGGACATACGCGAGTTTTGTAAAGGATATCCGCGTATATACGCGAGTTAGCTTCAAGAAAGTAGCGTATGGGTTTTTAGAAAGGAAAAAGTAAAAAGTTTTATTGTCTGCACTAAATACTGATTCAGCCCCCCCTCTCAGTATTTTTCCCAACATGAGGAAATAGTTAAACTGACATTACCAATACTGTCTACCAAAATAGGGTAATGACTTGAGATTATATCAAAAGAACAAGGGGTCTCATCAAGAGCTAGCTTGATCAGCTTAATTACTACTAGTGAGTGGCATTGTCATCATTTGGTTACCAAGCCAAGGCAACAACTTTTAAGTAAATAAAATAATATATAAAAGAAAATTCTCAAAGGTTAGAATTTACTTATGAAAATTATAAGAAATACTGGATGGGACAATGAATCATTGTTGGGTAAAAGGTAACCCTGCCAAAAGCTTAAATTGCCTATTCGAACAGAGGCTCTATCTATGATAAAAGAGTAAATTTTTATAAACCTGGTCTGTAAAGGCCACCTACTTTATCCTTTTAAACTAAGTAAGGACTGATATAGATTTTCATACTTATATCTTTAATAGAGTAATTCTTATGAATAGTAAATAAGATAAACTTTCATTGCTTAGTAAGATATTATTTATTTGAAATTTCATTCCTACAACTACTTTTTTTAATATTTTCTAAAAAAAACTTAGAATTTTCAGAAATTTTTATCAGAGATATCTGGTTCGCCCAAGTGAATCGCCAATTGTTGTGCTATACAACAACCCCCCATTTATTTTTATAAATAGAGACCCTTTAGAAATAAATAGGAAATTCTTTTAATTTTTTAAACAAAAAACTTAGAAAATAAATATTTTCTTTTAAAAAGTTTTCTGCTTTATTTTTCTTGAGCACATCGCAAATCATATATCTTATGAATTTCAAATATTTATAAATTTTAAAATATATGAGCCACAATATGCACTCAAATTTTCCAAAGATATGTTTGAACTTTGAAAAAACTTCAATCACTGTTATATTTACTTTATCGCATCGCACTTCACTTAATCAATCAAAAAACATTAAAAGCAAATCGATATAAGTTGCGACTTCGTGGACCCGATGAGAAAATAAAGAAATGAATATAAAAGCTTCGGCAATCGTAGTCATTTAAGTTTTGCAAAAAAGCACAATTCACATTTTGCATAACTTAATCACATATGCCAAATTGTTATCCTATAAAAGTTGCGATCTGCGATTTGTGCAGATCGCATTTCACAATATTTAAGGGTAAGTATTATGAATGGTTATAAATTATGACTTTTGATACGCATGCCAACGACATTTAATGGATCAAGCATGTGAAGTGACTTGTGTCATATCAAAATGAAATTCGAGATCTTAATGGCTTTAAAATGATTGATGTATGTTACACGTGAAGGTTTATGAGATATTAATTCAAAGATTATGATTAATGATTGATGTTATATCTTAATAAATTTACATATGCTTGCGTATGTTTGAAATAAATGATAAATTTGTCTCTTTGATTCGCTACACTTGTAAAATTCGCTTTGTTTTCAGGAAACCAGTTAACGGTTTGAGGAAGAGTGAAATGAGAAAAAAAGGAAAAGAGATTTCTCAGACGTCGTCTACTGAAGATACAAAGATGTCTCCCTTATTTTCAGATACCATCTGCAAAAAATATTGTGGTAGTTCGACATGGGAGGTAGTGTATAAGCTTTTTGAAAGTGAAGGACCAAGGGTGATAACCAAAGTTTCTTCAACAGGCACGACATCTACCTCCGATGCAACTCTTTTGACGTTGAATGCTCATACATTCACAGGATAACTACAAGACCAAAGATTCTCCCTTACACAAACATGGTTAAGTGGGCAATTGATCACTTAGACATTGAAGATAGAATATTCAAGAATTCAAAGGGAGAAACTATGGGCTCATTTGTAGCAGAAGATTTAACAGAAATGTATCATCTACCACCCCCGCAACAGAAATATGACAAAGACTTTTTGAAGAGATTTAGAGGGGAACATCCAGATCTTATCAAAGTCATCAAAGAATGGAAGGATGAACAGGGGAAGTTAAAGAAAGATAAGTTTGGTACGTACCCAATTTCCCAAATTCCTAACCCTTACTGTTATGTTTCTGGTATGTTATGTAAACTATTTTCTAGACCTGATAGCACTAGATTCTCAAAAGAATGGGTTCCCCTGATTGATGTAATCGTCAATTCATCAATATTGAATTGGTAAAACATTTTATCTGATAATCTAGCCAATTACATTACCAAATATAGGAATAAAAGGAGTATTTCATCCAGAGAAATACCCCCCTTTTATATGTCTGCCTATGTCATAGACGCTATCTGTTTTTCTTCTAGTTTTCCTACCATGGGATGGAAATGGACTACCCAAGACCCTACCCCAATTCAAATTCACCATAGAGAACTCTGGGATTTAGACTTTCACCTTCACTTGTATAAAATCTGTTACAGAGTTATATTGCTTATGCATCAGATGATTTTCAATAAAAAGGCCTCTAGGGTTTCTAAAGAAGCCAATGAAGACATTCTTTCTGTAGATAGATGGTTTGCAGAGGAGAATTTTACATATATTAGAGTATTCGGGAGTTATGATTCTCCCCATGTTTAGCCATGACATTCCCGATAAGTTACTTGCAAGAGAAATAGCCTATCAACTTGTTAATGGTGTCATGAAACAAATAAAAGATGCTAAGAAAGTTGTTTGGCCTAATTACCCTGTACAATGTGGCTCTTTTGCACTATTTGATGTCGGTCATACTTATAAGGGAGTTTCCAACATTAATTTATTGAAATTGGCAGTAATACCAAAGGTTATATGATCCAAAGGATGTAATTAAAAATTACATCACAGAGCTTAAGTTAAAAGCTTTTGTAAAGGAGGAAGATGGATTTGATGATCTCTTCCAGGGCATGGAAATTTTTTCAGACATTATCAAGTATGCATCTATCCAACTAAGTCGAGATGATTTTGAAGATTTCCAAACATACATAAACATGAGACTAGAGAAAGTCCCTCTCAATTTGTTAACTACTGAGGATGAAAACAAACACACTCCAAGTGTCAGCCTGCATGATGAAGTAAAAGATATTTCTGAAGATGAATCAGGTCAGTCACAGCAACAATCTCATGATTTGGATCACTCTAAAAATGAATCCGAATCTAAAAAGGAAAGCTCAGAAAATATAATTGACCAAGTAATTCATGAGATAGAGATGTTAGAGGAAACGAGAAATAATGGAACAAAATAAGATTCTCAAACAGTTCAACATGGTCATAATATAATAGATCAGTCTAGTTCACCACAAACAAAAGATCTTATAGATGAATGGAAGAAGTTTTCCGAAGCAATAAAAATCCTAAAGAGAATCCCAATACTGATCAAGCAACGAGTTCCCAGACACCTGAACACTCTGAAAATATAGTGGAAACTGTTGATCCACTACAAAGAGTTCCAACAATGCATGATAAAGAAATCATACCGGCCTACCCTACAGATTAGATAGTTCTACAAATTGAAGATATTCCTTCATTGGATATTTTCTACAGTCCCAGTTATAAGGTTGTAGTTAAAAGAAACAAAAGAAGGAGAATTGATGAAACATCTTCAAAGTCTACAAATGAATCAATTGATGTATTATGGAAATATTCCTTAGATGATCCTAATGAACATCTAACCAAATTATCACAGTATGCAGAGGCATATGCTACTACTACTGTTGATAAAGCTACTGAGATTAGAGTGTTGCTAAAACAAAAGGAAGCCAGAGTACAAGAACAAGAGAAGTTGTTAAATGAAGAGAAATCTAATTCCAGTGAGCAAGTCAAAGTAATCACAACCCAATTTCATAAATATGTTGAAAACCTTAAATTGCAGCATCAGATAGAGATTAATGAAAGACAAGCACAACTTGAAGTAGCAACGACCAAGTTACAAAGCCAACTGCAATTAGAGAAATTTATCAAAGAATCATTGGATTTAAACACTAAGTTAAAGAAAGAACAAGAAGCGTTTTTTCATCAAGCTTCTATAATTGACTCTTATTGTGATTCAAATAAAATATTGATTCAGCAGATAGCGATGCAAAGAGTTGAATGTGAAAGACTCGAGAAGAAAATTGAAGAACACATCTAATGGAAAGTATCAGATTCAGGGAAGGAAGCTGATCTACCTCAAGTAGATAAGCTTCAAAAAGAAATTCTATTCAGATAATGGGAAGCACAAATCAAACATTCAAAGAAAGAACCAGCAAAGACATCCAAGATATAAAGTGAGATTATTGAATCTATGTGTAAACAACTGTCTAAAGCTAACTTGTCAAGGAGAACATGCCTGATGTGTTCTTAGAAACAAGACAGGTGGAAACACAATAGAAGCAGAGCACATATACACAGGAGGAATTTATTAAAAAGGTAAATAATTTTTATCAATAAAATTACTGGAATTTTCTAATCAAACCTTATCATCAGCATCAGACTCTGCAGTCTCTTACAGATTCAATGAAGAGATCCCAATCAATACTCTCAAACATTATTTTTAAGGGACATATCAGATCAAGGATATCGCATCCAGCTCAGCTCAAAGCAATGTTAGATATTTGTCAACTTCGTGAACACATTTAGAAGAAAGGGCAGAACTCATAAATCAGAATTGTTAGTTCAGTTTCCTACATTGTAGTTTAAGTTAGCTTTATGAGGAAGGTTGTTTGAAACCTCCTCTATATTTTTGTAAATAATCTATTTTAGTTTATAGTTAGTTTAGTATTTAAACCCTTCTCATGCATTTAGAGAAGGGTCCAGAAATTTGTCAAAAACATTTGCAAAGAATGCACTATTGTAAGTTTGTGAGTGCTTTGATGAATTAATGGAACACATCTATTATCTTTTGACAATTAAAGCTGTTTAAATAATGTTCGCTACTGTACTCTTTAAATTTCTTGAAAGTGAGAAGGAGCAGATTCATTGCTACCAGTTTACATGAGTAGAAATTTGTACATATGGTACTTCTATTCACTTGTATTAAGTCCTATTTCATAGATTGACAATCATCTTTTTATTGCATTATATATTTGAAACACCATCATATATAAATATTACATGCACTTATGTTCTAATATTTAGCTATGGTTTCTTATTGAATATGTAATCACACTGATAAATGTGATATTTCTTTCACAATTCTTCTATGCAAACTACCTTGTTAGAAGAATCATTTTACATATTTTTCATTTCTTTCAACTATTAAATGATCTATATTACTAAGAATTGAAAGATATCATTTTAGATCGCATAAAGGAAAAACACCCCGGGTATATATTAGATTAAATAGTTTAGATAGATGCATATAGATTAAAATCATTATCCATTTGCATGCTATATTCACAATGCCCTCAAAATCATCCTTATTGGGAAATTGGTCCCATTATCCCCAGTCAGAGCCACTACACCAAACGGAAAAGGAGCTTCTTTAAGGTCCGGACCGAGTGGTTTTCCCCCATGTTTTAGCAGCATAATTCCGAGGCCTCAACAGGTTTGAAACCAATTCTGAGTACCTGAGTGGGACTATGATTCCAGCATCATACATCTTCTTTATTTCCTTCTCAACCACATGCACTAGGAAAAGGTTTATCCTTCTTAATTTCTGCTTGAATGGTTTATGGTTTTCCTTGAGAGGAATCTTATGCTGAATGATGTTTGTATCATAAGACTTCAAGTCCTCATAACCCCATGAAAACACACCCTTAAATTCTTTGAGCAGCTCAATGTATTTCGGTTTTATGTGAGGTGGCAGAGTTTTGGACAACTTTATCATTTTGGGTTCTTCTATATTGCCTGTGTTGCATTCTTCTACATCAGTCTCGGTGGATTCCATTTTTGGCTTCCTAGCAACATAATTGAAATCAAACAAATATTCTAAGGGGGAAAGACATCTTGGTAATGATTTATATTTTCATTGCAATACCTAAAGGTCTTTTTGATCTAAATCTTAAAAAAATTCTGCCTCAAGAGGGTATTCTAGTATATTTATATCAGCAGTACACGACAACTCTGTTTTGTGTGTTTGTTCTTCAGCAAAATAGTCCTCTAGATGGTTTAAGTCTGACTTCGACATTTTGAACTTCGTTTTGGGCTGCAAGAAGTCTTCAATTTGTTTTTCATTTTCAAATACTTGCTAATAATATATGTTATTAGGGACTGCTGGTCTGCACTTGACCTTTACTTTGTATTGTTCATTGGCATGAGGTAGTTGGCAAGTGCTGGCAGAAAAGGCTAGTTCATTTGCAAGGCTGTTTTGAGTCCTTGGGACAGAGGTAAGTTAATATTTTTCAAATGTCTTTAGGATCTCTAAGGCAACATTCCTATATTCTCTTAGCCTAGGATTCTTGGCTGAATATTCTCCTTTGATTTGTCTAATGTTTAGCTTAGAATCTCCTTGAACATAAATCCTCTTAGCTCTTATAGTTTTCAGCATTTGTAACCCTAAGAGAAGAGCTCATACTCTGCAATATTGTTTGTACATGGAAAATCTAGCTTGTAAGAGTGACCTTCATTGGTGTTGTGTATCCAAACACCTACTCCTGAACCATATTTTCCACAAGAGCCATCAAAGCTCATGTTCCAAAGTGTTTCAAGTTCAGATTCGCCATTATGTTGTTGTTCATGGCTGCTAGAGTTTTGACCGTCATGTTCTTCATTTTGTGTTTGGTTTGACTGTTCTGATAGGCCTAGCTCTTCCTCCTTTTCATTTACTTGTTCATTAATGTCATCTTCATTATACAAGATAAATGATTCAAGGTCTGAATGGATAGAAAAAAGAGGGGTGTTGTTTGGCCTATCTTGGCTGCTTACCATGTATTTCATGTGAGATTCTCTGTACAATCTTCATTAGGGGAATTTTGAGGTCTAAAATGGGCCTCCTAAGAAAAATGTACAACCAAAATAAACTTTATAAGAACCAATAGGATTCAAGATGATGATGTCAACCATGGGGGGTGATTCACCATGTTTTAAGTAAAAGGGTAAAAATATTAAAAAATAATAAAATATTAAAACTACTTTTTCAACTCATATTTTCAACTTATCTCCCAAAGTTTTTACTCAAATTTCAAGCAGGAGTACTCATTGGATGAAAAATTTAATTCTTCATCCAAGGAGTACCTATGTTGCATACTTTTGATGGACCTTTCTACATGAAAAATGAGAAATACATGAAAACACGTGATTACAATAACATTTTTAATGTATTTCTCATTTTTTGTGTAGCAGGATCCATTGAAAGTATGCAACATGGATACTCCTTGGATGAGGAATTAAATTTTGCATCCAATGAGTATGCCTGCCCGAAATTTGAGTAAAAAATTTGGGAGATAAGTTGAAAAATATTTTGTTCTTTTTTCCCTCTAAAATTTGATGATGTAATCAAACCTTATTTTATCATTTCCACTGTTATTTTATAATTTCCTTAGGAGGCCCATTTTAGACCTCAAAATTCCCCTAATTCTTGTTTGGTTAAAGACTAGAATGGTAGCGTATGTCATGTCAATTTGGAGGTTTCCTTGGATTTTGGATCCCCATGATCTAGATAAAAGCATGCCATACTTCGGGGGAATGTCAGCCACTATAATGTCCATGACTAGGCTCTTAGCTAGTATTTGTGCCAGATTGACACACAGATCTTTGATCAAACCTAGGCATTTAACTCTACTTGAATCAAAAGAGTATAAGTTTTTGTAAGGTTTGATTATTTCGAGGCCTAATCTCTCCATCACTACCTTTGGCATGAGATTGTGTGAGGCACCAGAGTTTAGCATAACATTGTGCAAGATTTTGTCATCAATGTTCAAACTAACATAGAATGGAGGGAAAACTCCTTCTTGATATTTTCCCTCTACCTCAGGTCCAAACAAAAGTTCTGGCTTGTCATTGGTCAAATTTAGAGTGTCGGTGTCATTTCCTATGTTCAAAGCCTACAAAACTTGGGATCTATATACATCTTGAGTTACTAGTTCAGTAAGAGGTATGAATATTTTGATCTTGTCAATTTCACTCTCAAAACTGAATGGTGCTGGTGTTTTTGGCATATTTACATCAATTTTATCATACATGGTCTTTACAACAACTTTAGTTTGCTGAGTTTTATTTGGAATGTCAGTTAGAGCAGTTTTTCCAGGGCCACTAGTTGATGTACTAGGGCAGCTTTGGTCACCATTATGCTGGCTAGTTTTGTCTTTGTTTTGAATAGGAGTTTTAGCCATTATGTTGGTGTTTTCTGCTGTCTTTTTGAGAATGTTTTCAGGGGTATTTCTAGCAAAAATATTTGGCTTGTTTTTCTTGGAGGCATCTTGGTTTTTCTTACTTCGGAGGTCGTACTGCCTATGAACCTCCATGATAGCATTTTCAAATCCTAGCTTGTACTCTTCAGAATCCTCATATGTTCTATCAGTTTGGTTAGGAAAATAGACCTTGTTCCTCTTATGTGAGAAAAACATCATCCTCATTATTGGAGTCTATTAGGTTTACATGGTTTTCTTCCTGCTCTTCAGCCTCTCTTTCTTCTTCATCTACATAGTTTTCTTGGAAAGGAGGTATGATTTGATGGTCATTGTCTTTTTGTCTATTTTGAGGAGGGTCTTTTCTGAAGTTTTTGTTTCCATTTTTGTTTTAAGGATTTGCTTAGTTTTCCCTAGGGGGTTCTCTTTCATTCAAATTGATTTTCTCCATCATCCTTTCCATTAACCTAACTTGATTGTCAATTTTAGCATCAGATGTGGAGGCCATGGTTTCCTCTTTGTATGTAACCTTCTTTTCTGCCCTTAATATAGCCCTTCTAGCATTTAGGTTGGCTTCTACACTTACTGCTCCTCTATGCATGTCCTCTAAGGTTAGGGGATATATTTCTCTTAATTTATAAGACATTTCTGGATCAAACCCATCCGGAAATTTTACTAAGGCTAGGCCTTATGGGGGCTTAATGTGGGGAGGGAGTGCATTGTATACACTATTGAACCTAGTGCAGTAATCTTAGACACTTTCTCTGACATTTCTCTTAAGGTTATCATATTCTGATAGGATTTGGAGAGGATTTTTCTTAGTCTCCCACTTGGTTATGAATGTTTGATAAAGGGGAAGGAGGTCATGAATGTTGTTATGAGTTAATTTTTTGAACCATTTTTTTGCTTCTCCTCCTAAAATTTGGGCCATTAGGGGAATTTTGAGGTCTAAAATGGGCCTTCTAAATAAAATGTACAATCAAAATTCACTTTATGAGAACCAATCACATTTTACGGGATGACATCATCCCTAATGGTTGAGGTGGCATTGCTTGAGTTAAAGGTACTTACTTGTCAAATTTTCAATGGTGGATAAAAAATCATAGTTAACCATGGTAGTGCTCTAAGTAATTTTAAAGTCATAAAGTAAAGTATTCATAATAAATGTCATTTCACACTTTTTGAATAAAATATTATTATTGTCATTTCATATTTTTTGAAAGAAACAATGCATATCCCTACACAATCTTTATGTATTTACACACTTTTCAATAAATATTATATTTGTATATTTTCAAATATCTATTTATAAATCAAATCAATTCAATATGTAATATAAAATTAATACATAAAATAATATATTATATTATATTATTTTTATATGGTATATTAATTACATGTCATTATATCATTTAAATAATATAAATTTTCAATAATAGTATATTCTATAATTAAGAATTTATGACTTTATATTTTTTTTCAAGTTATTTAAGTACAAAGGAACAATGCATTAGTTTTGCAATGATAATGATTTTTTCTTGAAAATCTCATTGTTATTTATAGTCACATCAATACAATTTTTTTATTAATTTATTTTGGTACAACTTTTGAATTGAATTTAACCATGGTTACATGGATTTTGGTGCAAAAAGTGAATTGCAAATTCATAAATATTATTTTATTGGTTAGCTATTATTTTATTATTTCCTTAGGAGGCCCATTTTAGACCTCAAAATTCCCCTAATGAAACATTCTCATTTTTATGGTCTCCTCTTCTTTCTCTTGGTAGTCAAATGCATCATTCATCTTGTCTACATGTTGTTGGGCAGTGGTAGAGTCAGCTCCAGTAAAGTGAAGGATTTTAGATTGGTAGTCCTGTGGCATAGGAAGTAAAGTTTGGGGTAGTACCAAAGGGGCAAACCATGCTACCATGATTTGAGATAAAGGAACCCAAGGAGGGTTTACAAGAGGGGGGTTTGTGAGAGGAGGTGGAGGATGAAATGGAGTGGTTTTCACAGTGGATGTATGAATGGGGGTGGTAGATGTACTTGGACCAGCAAGCTAAGATTGAGCAGCTTTGGATCAAAGTGTTGGAGAAGCTGAAAATCAGGAGGAGTAGAAGGAGAGGCTTAAATACTAGGACTCTACTGCAAGTCTGTAGGCTAAAGGTTTGTCTGGTCTATCCCACTCAGAATGTAGGTTTCTTCTATCGTGTAAGTCAAATTGGGTATCTTGCAAGGTTGTGAGGTTTTTAGGGACAAAACTTGCTTTGTGAATGGGTCTAACAATAGTTGAGTCTTCAGTCCTAGAATTTTTCCATAAGATTCTTTCTGGGCCATCAACTATGGTAGGAGGGTTTGGGTCAGGGTGAGATCTGGTGTTGATTCTTTGTGAAGTCATATTTCAAACCCAACACACAGAGAGGTTGAAAGTTTATGAGAGTTTTGAAAAACAGACCTATCTATAAGGGTACTAAGTTCACATAGTATGTAACTGGGCTTTTCATTGTTATGATTGATTGATATATTCCCAGGGGAGTCTGTGAGAACTAGTGGGGTCAACAGGGCTACTGAAGACCAGTGGATTCACCAGGTGGATGATGCTTACAGTTTTGAGGATGTATTTGTTGTCCACCATCAACTACTAAATACCAATTTAAGAGATGTTTTCTGGGTTTTCTGAGTTCTTTATGTAACACTAAGCTTTTAAATGAGTGTTCTCTAGTATGGTTACCATGGTGCTAGTATGATGAATCAACCATATATCACTCTTGGCTGACACTTTATTTATCCAAGTTTTGACAGGGGATTTGTGAGTTCTTAAGGAATGGCTAAGCTTGTTACTTACTCAGATCCCCAGTGGAGTCGCCATTATGTTAGGTCCCTGTAATTTATCAGATTGGCAAGACCAAATTGAACAAGGGTAACATCAAACCAATATTTGGAGCCCTAGGACCTAGCCTTCCTGAACTCAGAGAGGGGTCTCTCTATGTTTGTGTATAAGATGTAATTTGATTTATTTTAGGGTTTTGATTTTAGGCTAGTTATAATGATAGGGTTTGTTTGTTTGTTTTGTTTGGTTGGGTAGGTTGTCAAGAAGAACAAATAGAGTAAGAGAAACTCAAACCATTGGGCTATGGAGTTTGCAAAAGGTCTTGAAAAGTACAACAATAGGTCAAGGGTGCTTCATAGGGAAAGTTAACAAAGAAAAATGGATCTAAATAGGTTTAGTGAGTGTGAAATGAACATGAAGTTGTGAATGCAGTAGGTTTAAAGGGCAATTAAGGATCCTTCAACATACTATAACAAGAAATGATTTCCAAATGATAGCATAGTAAAACTGAAGATCAATTACGAATCCTTCAATTAGACTTCACTAGACAAACCTCAAAACAACAATCAAGTAATCCTAGACAACAGTTGAGAATTCTCTAAATATTACTTTCAGACCAATAGAAATTTTAAGATAACATTTCAGTGAAACCAAAGAGAATTTAAAGATTCTTTAATTAAACTTCAAAGAAGAAAACATAGAGATAAAAGGATGCAGACAGAAGTAGGATGCCAAGATAACATATCAAACTCTAAAATTTATGTCCTATTATCAGAGAAACCATGAAGATAATGTAAACAAAGGAAAACATTGACAAGAGTGGAATAACATAACCATCTAACAAAGCTCATGAATCCTAGGAATGTATTGGTTCCATTATTATTCAATCCAAGAGATTTACAAGGCTCCAAAGCCAAACTTTATTAAAACTCAGAGTCTATGCTCAACTCAACAATCAACCAACAACATGAATAATGAGGCCTCCATGTAGTATTTAACTTGCAAAGGAGGACCAAAACCCTAGCTAGGTTTCCAAAATGTCATTAATTACATCATAAATGTCATTTTTGTCCTATGAGACCATGCAAAGCCTAAGGCACAAATATCCTAACTTAATAAATGAAAAAATAAATTCTAACATAACTCCTCATATAAATTTGGAGATATTTGCCTAATAAGGCTTCAAAATATATTTTTCATTTACTCCAAGTGTCTTTTGTTGACTTTCAGGCAAGGGCGTGGCACCAAGGTTCAAGGGCGCAGCGCCAGGCCATGGGCGCAACACCAAAACTGGAAACATGGGCTCTTTTGCAGCTGAGATTTGGAGGCCTTCTTGGTGTCCAAATGAGCTCCATGATAGCTCATTGGAAAGCATGTCCTGTCTAGCTTCCAAAAATGCCCTTAGGTTTCATAATGGAGTCCATTTAAATGCTCAAATACCTACTCTCCCAAGACTTCTTAGGGTGCAACACCAATTCTGAAAATAGGGCAGAAAGTTGATTTTTTGCTTGTTTTTGGCACTTTTGGAGGACCAGTTTTGCTCCAAATGAGCTAAAAATTTGTGAGGGTGATTTCCTTGGCCTAAGAATCCTAAAAATTTCAAGTTTTCCTCCAATGGGTGCCCCAAAAAATAGCAGAGCGCCAGTGGTGTTGTGTGCTTGACCCTTCAAAATAGTCAAAAACTCAAAAAGTACAAAAATGTGTCAAAATATGGATTTGTCTTACTGATCATGTTTAGGATGCTTGTAGGGATGCATCAGCAAGAATTACAAGTTTTTCTCTGTCCTTTGCCTCTTTTAAGGCTTAAATATTTGCAAGGGATCTTTTGAGCTTGGCCCTATTTTTTTTCTTAAGGCATAATGCCTTGCCATCTTCTTTTGCATGTCTAGGTCTCTCTTGGTCTTCTCCTACTGATCCTCCAAGTGCAAATTTTCCCTCTCTAGCCAAGATTCCCTATCATAGTCTATTTCCATTGCAAGCAGCTCACTTGGAGTGAGCTACTCTGCCAATGCTGTCTCTTGCTATTTTTCCTTGGCTAGAGCCTTCTTTAAGCCAATTGTCCTTGGCCTCCTCCTAGGAAGCTATTCTTCCTCTTCTTCAATGTCCTCATGAGGGTCCAAGACCTCATCTAGCTTTGCCTTGGATTTTCTAGCCTCTTTCTGAGCTCTGATAGCTCTGAACTCATAGATGGCTTTCTCTGCCTCTAACTACTGGTTTTCCACCTCAAAGAAGTTGATCACATTCTTGTCCCTACCAAGATTGGCTTGTAGATCCCTAATCTGGGCATATTTTCTCTTAATAAACATGTTTGTGATCCTTTGCTCATTATCATCATCACTATCAAGGTGAATTAGCTGAAATTATTATTCAGTCTCATGTCTGTCTTCCTCTTCATCATCAATGACCTTTTCCTTACCTTTGTCAAGCTTCTTGGTTGATGTACAAGGCATGGCCCCTTGCCTCTTAAGGGAAGCAAACACATGCCTATTTCCCCTCTGGTAGGTCAAATTAAAAGGCTCAATGTTACTCATATCAGTGCCATCTGTCTCAATGCCATCATCATTGTCATAATTATTGCCATCTGCTTCAATTCTCTCTATGTCACTGACATCTTCCTCATCGTCGTCTGCCTCATTGCCACTTGCCTCACTACTCTTTTACTCACTGCTTTCTTTTTTACTATTTTCTGCCTCATTACCTTCTTCACTTTTTGATGCACTAGTACCATGAGATGATGGTGAGGGATTGTGAGAAGGTGATGTGGGAGGGTCATTATGTAGTGAGGGAATGCGTGTGAGTGGAGATGGATGATCAGCAGGAGGTGATGGAGGAGTAGGAATGGGAGGATGAGAGGATGAAGGTGTATGTTGCTGATGATGGGCTTGTGGAGAAGTAAACACCTCATTGGCAATGAAGGTCTCCCATGGAATGCCTTTCTGCTGCAATTGGCGCATAACAACCATTTTGATAAGAGAGTGATGAAAGAGGCTTTGCATCTGTTGAGGATAGCCTCTCTTTTGTACAATATAGGACATTTTGTCAATGCTTCTATAGAGGTAATAGGGTATGTGCAACATTCTCACTCTAGTAAAGTGCATAAGCATCCTGATGTGGTAAGAGTAAAGACGGGAGAACCTTCCCTCACATGTAAAATGCTTCATAATGATTATCATCATAGGTGCATGTCTATCAAGAAAATGTGAGAAAGGAAAGATAGCTTTACTGTGGTCTTTATACTTAGGCTTTAGGTAGGGTTCAAAGTAGCTCATGTCTAGGTTTTCCTGTTTGAACCATTTCTCACCCACACTTGGTATCCCAGTGGCATTGGCCATATCATCTGTAGATAGCTCAAAGGTGACCCTTGTAAGGTTAACTTGTTTGACATGCAATTTAATGATAAATATCCTAGTTAGCTCAGGGTGATTTTGCACCTGCTGCACCTTTTCACAAAAATCAAAGCATCCTACAAGCTTGAAACAGTAAACAGTAAGGGGAAATGCCATTAGCTCCCTTGTGTTGGGGGGTTCAAATCTATTGATCTTTCCACCTTTGTGCTCATGCCTGCTTGGCATTTGAGCTTCCATATCACTGCCACTGTCTCCCTCTCTTGAAATTTTTAAAACATTGTTTTGAAACACTAGAGCTAGATGTGAAATTGAGATGAAAGAGGGTAATGGAATGGAAACCTTTGCAATGTAGGGGGTGAATGAATGAGTATTATGACCAGCTTGGATAAATGACAACCCATAAACCAATGCAAGCACCCTTATTTTGATTGATACTCTTTACAAGCAGATGAAGTAATGGTGGAATCAGTGATTTTAAGTTTTGAACACTTAGGGTGTGATTTAGGGTTTCAATTTCTTTTAATTACAAATCATAAAAAATGCTTGAAAATGGGCTGAGGACTTGTACTTACCCCTACTAGTGCTTGGAGAACCCTTAGAAATGACTTGAAGCATTTTTGAGGTAGTTTGAGTGTTTGCAGGGCTTAGAAAGCCTTCCTTCTCAAGCATGCAGCGCCAAGGCTAAGAGCGCAGCGTCGATGCTGAGCACGCAGCACCGGTGTTGAGGGCACATCGCCTATGGTTTTCTTTACTGGGCCTGTTGGGCAAGGGTGCAACGCCTTCCCCAGCGCATAGCGTTCACTTCCAGGCACTCAATGCCTTTGTAATTTTCACAGGAAAAAACTGCCAAGGGCGCAGCGCTAAGCTGAGCGCATAGCACCAGACAATTTTTCCAATTTTGACTTGAAAATTCCCAGATTATTCACTCCTAAATGCTCTAGTGATATTGCAAGGAAAAAATTATTTGTTTGAAGTGTATAATGGGCTTTTATAGACTTAGGAATTTTAATTTGATCTTTGAAACCCACTTCCTAATGTTTACAAGTCTTTTTTCCCTTTTTCACTGATATTCCTTTATACTTTTGCCTGTAGGTTACTGAAATCATTGAATTAGATTTTCTTTTGGTCTTTGAGACTTGACATGTTTATTTTGATAATTTTTTGATGATTATGTATACCAGCATCCTCAAACCTTCTATGGTTTCCATCATGAATTTTAACTCAACTTTTCACCTTTTCTCACTAACCATTTTACATTGTTTGCATGCAGGTTTGCCTAAATGATGAATTTGACTTCTCCTTTGCTCATTTTGGAATGAAAAGCTCATTAAACACCTTGGGGAGGATTTCACATAGCAACACCTTCAAAACCATCTTCTGCTTGTACCATGGATTTCAACTCATCCTTTGATCATCTAGGCATGACAAACTCATTTTGACAAGTTTAGGATCTGATCAAACAGTGACATCTTCAAAATCCTTTTTTGCTTTCACCATGGAGTTCCACTCATCATTTCACCTTCTATGGATATTTTCCCAAAACCCTAGGTATATCGAGTGCTTTAAGACAATCATCAGTGTTTTCTTATAAGTTCTCTGTAGCCCTTTCAAGTTCATTCATTTATGTCCAATTCACCTCACCTTTTTCCCTATCTCATCAATATTTTCTCACAGAATTTCTTCATGTTTGGCCTTGTGTGTCTCCTCTTGGTCATTTCTACAATTGATTACTATTTGGAACTCTACTGGACCATTAAGCTCAAAAAACCTAGTTCTCCTCAAGACCAAATTATTTCCCTTTCTTCTGATGTAAGTTGTCTTCACTTAGGAACAGACCATCTACTTTATCAATACCTTCTACTGATGGAAACTTCAACACTCCTGCAGAAGTGCCAAAGTTTGTCCATTTCCTCATGTGCAAATTCTGAACTGAAGGGATAGTTTTCTTTGGAAATCATTTAGGTCTTCTTTGAATAACCATGTCTCAACATTCTATTACATCTAAGCCAGATTCTAGAAAAGGAAAAGTAGTGTTTGAAACACCAACGATGACCTTAAAACATGTGAAACCCTAATTGACCTAGTGGGAGGGTTCTTTAACTTGATCTTGACTGAAAATTGGCTTGGAGGCTTCATGTGAAAAAATAGAGTATTGTCAAAGGTGTTGTATTGAAGATCCAAAATCCAATGTACTTTATTTATCTAAAGAGCCTACAGAGATATTTTTGAGGCCATCAATGCTTGAGGAACCTGGGGAACATGGGAATGAGCAGGCTATAGGAAACCCTAGAGGGAAAGTGGAGTTTATGGATAGGGGAAAAATAGGCCAATGAGGTTATATGCAAGGAAGGAGGGTGAAAATCAAAAGGTATATCCCATAAGGAGTCTTTTAGGAGTGACAGGGTGACCATGAAATGGAAAATTGATAGAATAGTCAAAAATTTTCTATTAGGGTAATGAAGGCAGTGAGATTTCTGAAACTCACTGTTAGCTCCTGATCTGGACCCTTGGCTGAAAAAGGGAAAAACAGGGTAACTTCTAAACCATGCTCAACCTTGTAGCTAGCCCTACAAGGTCAGGAGAGGGCTCTCTCCGTAAAAAGGATATTTCAACAAAGCACAAATATAAACTGATTTTAGGCTAGGTATATTAATGGGAAAATTTTTAAATAAATGGATGAAATTTTTCAGGGATGTATGGGATAAAATGGGACAGTTTGAAACTGGGGAATTAAATCTGGACACAGGGTATTTCATGGGGCAAGGTAGGCAGGAAATTTTAGCAATAAAGTTAAATAATGATGGAATGGAAAGACTGGTGAGGAGCTGAAAAGGGCATAAGAGATGGATCCTTTTCAAACATAAGAAAAACATGGAGTATGAATGATTTCCCAAGGCAGATCATATAAAATGGATTCTACTTTTCTATCTTGAAAGCATTCAACAAGAAATGTTTATGGATGAAAAGTGAAACATAACAAATTTACATATTAACACAAAGAGAGAACAAATGCAAAAACTCATACCACATGGATCCCACAAATCAGAGCTGCATCTCTTATTAATTCCTGTCCAAAAACTGTCACAATGGAGCGTAGAGAGTTCTTTCCACACTATTCCCTTACTTCTGAGTTACAGACTGCTTTACAAATGATTTACAATTACATTAAATAGACCAGATTTGTGGGAACATAGATCCATAGAAAAAGGGAGCTATTTTAACAGCTCAAGAATTGAAGTGTAATGATAGAAAAGAAATACAACAATCTGCCCCTGAAAATAAATAACAGCTATACATTTTGGGACATCTGAAAATTTCGATGTTATGCTGGATGAAAGAAAAATAGGGAATTCGAAAAACAGATTTCCTACTTTGCTGCTACTATAACTCATTTGTCTCATAGTAACTCTCAGTCCTTGAATTTTTCTTTCCATTATTTCGTTGAAGAAAACTGACTTTAATAAAATGCTTTGAAATAATTAAAAATGAAATTGACGTCTTAGTGAAGGGAAAAGCGATTTTTTTTTTAATGGAAGGAGTAGAGGGAAGTGGGGTCCATATTTGCAATAGGAACAAATAGGTAGTGGGAATACAATATATAGTGGGGCGCTTAAGATACGTGTAGCGATGGAACAATCACAATCAGGATCGGGGATTTTGGGATATATGTGAGACAAGCCGCAAAAAAACTCCGATGCGATTGGAAAAGTCAAAGGGGGGAAATCCCTTTGTTAAAACAAATGAAATATTTTTTTTTTAACAAAGGGAGGAATGATTTTTTACTTGAAAGGGTGGAGGGATATTATGGTGGGACTGGGATATGAATAATCGCAATCAGAATTGGGGGGGACTGGGGCAGATGTGTTACACAATGAAACTTTGTCGATGCGATTTGAGAAGAGGCGATGGAAAATAATTTATATAAAACAAAATAAAACACGGTTTAATATTTACAAAGGGAAATGGGATTTTTAATTATAAATGGGCGGAGGATTATGGTGGGACCCGTAGGTCCATTGGCATTGGAGATCAGAGGAGGGCAGACGGAACAATTTTGTGATTGCGCCGATTGGGATGGTCCGATTTGGCTGTAAGCCATCGGATTGGATGATGAGATCAATGGTGCAGGAGTAAATCGGGAGTTGGCCATCGGGAGGAGTCAATCAGAGGGGCTAATTTGAAAACACCGATTGTATCCAGGCTATCGGATCGTTGATCGGATCGACGGTCAAGATTTCGTTGGGCAAGGTTCAATCGGAAGACACTTGTCATAATCGCATTGGAGTTTTTCGCTATGGGCTAATCGGGGCACACAGATAACATGTTGCGATGTGATGGAAGGGGAAGGGAGTGTATTGGCGAGGGGTTTTTTATAATAAACTTTAACTTTATTATAAAGTCAAATGGTATGGAGGGGAAGTGGTTTGGCTTGTCGGGATTTAAGGAAATGGGGACTTTATAACAATAAACTTTGAAATTTTTATTATAAAGTTTGAAAGAGTATGGTGGGGAAGTGGTTATTAAATAAATCACATATGTATTTAAATGATTTTATAATGCGATTTTGTAATTGGAAAGGGAAAAAGGATTGTTTAGGTTATAGGGGACTTTTTACTTCACTTAGGCATAAATTTCAATCCAGAAGTCAGTTTCGAGAGTGCAATATACCATTGGAAAGCTCTTTCCGGGCTCTTTCTACTGGATCTACTTGGAACATGATTTTACATTGAACATACTGTGGAGAACTTCTCTGAAGGCAGGGCGATGACTTTGTGGAGATAGCAGCTTCTGAAATGTGACTTATTACATATGCTGACATAAAATTACATAATGAATGATAATAAAGGCAAAGTATCATGTTTTCACCTCAAAACATGGTTTTGAGATGAAAATTACATCAAACTGAATAAAACATCTCTTTGATCTTCCAGGTGATGTGACTTTGAGTTTATTGACTTCCTCATGACCTTGTTGATATTTATTGACACTTGACGCATTAATTCGACCATGGAGACCCTATAATATAATGAGACCAACCCTATGACCTACTGACATGATTTTGAGAGTGAAAGTGACTCATGACTAAATACCATTGAGAGGAGAATCAACAAGTTTCACATGAGGGAAAAATGATGAAAAATCACTACCATCAATGAATCCATGACCTAGAAGAATGGTGAAATTTATTGGTATGGGACTCCTAATATGCAAATGCAAAAGAGAAGTTTTGATCACTGATGGCAGTATGACTAGACTGACACTAACATTGGCTCCAATGGGGATGGTTGCTCCTTGGAGGTGCCAATAACACCGTAGAACAAGTAGCCTTAGCCATTGGGCATGGAGTTAAAATGCTAAAAACTGAAAAAAATGCAAACTGACTCTAACTAAGACTGAAAACTGAAACTGAAATAAAACCAAACCATACACATATCATTTAAGTTTTATAGCCTTCACCTCGGGCCCTAAACTTCAATGACTATGCATTTGAATTCTGACCAAAAATAACATGGTATATACAATAATGGTGACATAGTCTCTGATCCCTTATCTTCAACAATGGTAGTGCTTCAAGAGCCTACCATTTACTGCTCCTCCGTGGCAATCTTGGCCATCCATTTCTGAAAGCAATAAGGCATTTTGTCCCCTATATGCTGAAATCCTGTATGCTCCTTTCCAAAGGTTGTCAAAATTACCATGCTTCCCTTTGTCCTCATTTCTTGCATCCCATTTCAACACTACATCATCCAACTGAAACTTTTCTATTTTGTTCTTTCGATCATAGATCTTCTTTATCTTCTCCTGCAACTGAATAGCGTTCAGTGACACTTCCTCTCTTGTTTTCTGCAGGTGGATCATCTAATTGATCCTTCGCTGGTTGTCATCGTCTTCACTGCCAACTTCTTGCAATAATATCATAACTGGAACTGTAAGAGATGTAGGAAATACAACATCAGTACCATAAACCAATTCAAAAGGTGACATACCTATTGATTTCTTACTGCTAACTCTGTCTTCCCACAATGCGTTGATGAGTTTTCGATTCCAGTTTCTTTTGTTTGCCTCCAACAATTTCTTAATTATATTTATCAGTGATTTGTTCAATGATTCTTCCAGGCCGTTGCCTTGTGGATAATATGCTGTTGAATGGCCCAACACGATATTATACTTGTCACAGAAATCGACCATCTTCTTAGACTTGAATGCCGCTGCGTTTTCTGTTATAATTTTGTAAGGGCAGCCAAAACGAGATAAAATATTCGATTCAAGGAATTGGATAATTATTGTATCAGTTGCTTGCCTCACTGGGATGGCCTCAATCCACTTAGTAAAGTAATCTGTTCTTGTCAATATCCATCGGTGCTACGCTGATGATGCGGGATGAATTTCTCCTATGAAATCGAGTCCCCACTGCTGGAAGGGAGCATTGATTGAAACTAGTTTCAAAGGAAGAGGAAGCAATTTCTTCTTCCCTTGGAAAATTTGACATTCATGACAATTCATCACCATTTTATACAAATCTGAAAATAATGTGGGCCAATAATATCCTGATCTTAACACTTTGTTAGCTGTATTCTTCCAAAACAGATGACCACCACATTCACCTTTGTGAAAATCATGCATTACCTTCTGAGCCTCTTCTTCAACCAAAAAATTGAGCAGAATACCTCCTAGATCTTTCTAATAAAGAGCACTGTTTAAAATACAATATTTGGCAGATTCAAGTTTCAGAGATCTACCTTTACTCTTAGACATGTCTGGAGGTGGTGAAAGATGCTGAAGGACATAAGCAATATCAAAATACCATGGATATTGTAGGAAAATGTCTGAAATTGGAACAAACAAACATTCATCTTCATTTTCTGCCATTGCTGTTATGAGGTTTATATCTAGGGCATGCAGATTTGACTGGGCCATCAATTTCGCCAAGCCTTGGCCTTTGATCAACTTCGTGGGTTTGATCTCCAAATCGTACTCCAACATAGCTGCTATCCACTTACCTCTACGACCTTCTGGATCAGTTTGCATCAACACATCCTTCACTACTGCATTAGGGACATATTCTATAGTATGTGAATGCAGAATATAGACCCTAAAATCCTTCAATGCCTTTATAAGAGCCAATGCCTGTTTCTCAATAATATTATACCTTAAAGAAACATCTCTAATAGTCCTACTGAAAAAGGCAATTGGCTTTTCATTCTAATCTCTCTTTTGCATCAAAACAACAGCCATAGTATGCTCGGAAGCAAATGAAAAAATAATAAAATCTTGAGTATAGTCGGGACTAATCAAGACTGGGGCATTAGACAAAGAAAAATTTACCAGATTAAATGACTTGACAGCTTCTTCACTTCATTTGACAATGCTATCCTTCTTCAACATGTTAGTCATTTCTCTCAAATGTTCAGCCAAATTGGGTATAAATCTGCATAAGAAGTTCATCTTACCATTGAATGCTTGAATCTCCTTTTTGTTCCATGGAAGATCTATGAGCTGAATTTCCTCCACTCTGGATGGATCAATGCGGATACCATATTTAGAGATGATATTCCCCAACAATTTTCCTTCATCCATGGCAAAAAGACTCTTCTTTGGATTAAGAGAAATCCCAAATTTTCTACATCGCTGAAAAAAAAATCTCGAATGATGCAAATGCTCATCATCAGAACCAGAAAACACTGTTAGATCATCCAAATAAATAACAATAAAAACATATTTTTCATTGGAAAAAGCAATGTCCATTGCTCGCTGGAAAGTAGCTCCAGTGTTCTTCAGTCCAAATGGCATTTTGGCATACTAGAAAGTTCCCTAGGGTGTTGTGAAGGCAGTTTTGTCTTGGTCTTTCTCATGCACCAAGATCTAGTTGTACCTGAGTAACCATCAAGTAGTGACATCCTAGATGCTCCAACTACTCTTTAAAGAATATGGTCCATCCTCGGAAGTGGATAATTATCCTTCAAGGATGCTTTATTCAGATTCCGAAAATATATGCACAATATTATTTCTCCTGTCTTCTTACGTACCGAGACCAAATTTGAAATCCAGTCAGAAAATCTAATAGGAACAATGATACCAGCTCTGTACAATCTGTTTACCTCTTTTTCAATGGATGGCAACAACTTTGGGTTGATCCTTATCAGCTTCTGTCTAAAAGGCTTATGATCTGGCTTGATGGGAATAGTATGCTGAATTATGTTCTTATCATACACCTTCAAATCTAAATAATCCCATGCAAAGACATCAAATAATTCAAAAAGCAAGTTAACATACTTTTCCTTTACCTCAGGGGACAATGCCTTTGAAAACTTCACCAACTTGGGCTTGTCAGATGTTCCAAGATTTACATCTTCAACTCCTTTCTCAGTAGGCACCAAGCTTGGTTTCTTTGCAACATCATCCTAATCGAAAAGCTCCTCTAAAGGTATAATACCTCTAGGAATGACATTGTCTTTCAGCTGCAATATTTCCATCTGATTTGCTTCCATTTCTTGATCATCAACCTCATACTCACCTTCTATTGGAGTGTCTTTGAATTTTCCATCACTCTGCAAAAAAGCATTGATCTCATTGTCATCCCAAAACACTTGCCAATACCTTAGATTGTTTGGAACAACAGGCCTATGTTTGACATAGATCTCAAACTTGTTGCTGGAGTTCATTAGAATCTTCAAGTTGCTTGTTGCAGTGGCAAGAGAATCAGCAATAATGTTCTGCATTCTGGGTACTGCTGTCAAAGTGTACTCAGGAAATGTCTTCAAGATATCTAGGACTACATTTCTGTAAGCCCTCAACCATGGATGTTTTGCTTGGTACTCTCCTTTGACCTATTTGATTATCAGCTCTAAATATCCATATACATAAATCCTCTTTGCATTTAGCTTCTTTAAAATTTTCAGACCTGCAATCAAAGCTTCATACTCTACTTCATTGTTAGAGCAGTCAAAAGCCAACTTATAAGCACATACTCTAACATTACTAGGAACCTTTTCAGATTGGAAAACAGGGCTTCGAATCCATATTCCAATACCAGCTCCATCCTTACCAACAGATCCATCAAAATCCATGCTCCATAGGCCTTCTTCTTCTTCCTATAGATGCTGAAATTTAGCTTCTTTTTCGACTTTACCTTGACTAATTTCTGCATCTTTCTATTGTTCACTGTCTTTTTGCTGCTGGCAGGAAGGAGGCTCATAAGTGCTTGCTGCTTTATCTTTTTCTTGTTTGAGGACTTCCCTAAAATTCTCTGAAATTTCGGGCATATCATCTACTTGTACCAACTAAACATTTTCATCATTCAAACCACCATCTAAATATAAGAAAAAAGACTCTAAATCTGTGTGGACTGCATTAATGGGACGATTTACTGGCTTCTCTTTGCTAGTGATCATATATTTCATTTTCTTCTCCCTATATAGTTTTCTCAACTGGCCAAACACGAGAATGGTGGCATAAGAGAAGTCAAGCTTCATGGTTCCCTTAAGTTTTGCACCCCAAGACCTAGATAGAAGTATTCCAAACCGTGGTGGGACATCGGCAACAACAACATCCATCAAGACATTCTTGGCTGGGATTTGATCTAAAGACACTACCAATTCTTTGATAAGACCAATACAATGGACCCTAACTGAGTCAAAGGAATACAAATCATGGTATTTTCGATTAATATCAAGTCCTAACTTCTCCATGATGGCTTTGGACATAAAATTATGTGAGGCTCCGGAGTCCAACATAGCATTATGCAAGATGAGCTCATGTAATCTAAGACTCAAGTAAAAGGGAGGGACTTCAATTTCTTCAGATTGATCTTCTGTGGCTGGACCAAAGATGAGCTCAGGGTAGTCATCTTCTACATTCACCATATCAGAAATAGAGTCTATTTGCAAAATTCTAGACACCTGACTTTTATAAGCACTAATTTTCACCAACTCAGTTAGGGGCATGGATACTTTTAGCTTAGAAATATCATTCTCCAAATTAAAATAAGGAGCTTTTTCTACTTCTTTAACTGGAGGATCTTTCTTCTCTGTTTTCTCTTTTGCTGCGCTCTGCTGATTCTTTTCATTTGTTGTGTTAATTTCTGAAGGTATTTTGCTAAAGGAAGGGTTGGTTGGCTCTTTTCCTTTCTTCTGACCATCATTCTTCATCTGGATCTCTTTTCTCTTCTGAATGGGACTAATTGGAACATCTCGGTTCCTCAAAGAATACTGTATTTTTTGAGTCGATAATGCGTTCATGTATCCTCTTTGATAGTCATCAGAATCTTCTACCAACATTGCATCATTAGCCAAAATGAAATCTTCGTATTTTTTAATATCTGCAGTCGCTATATATTCCTCATATTCTGTGAGAAAGATGGGCACACCATCAGCTGTGAAGAAGTGGTTGGCTTCAATCAAGGGGCCATCATCATCATCTGTCTTTGTTCCTTGAACGTAGTTCTGCTGCAATGGAGTTTTGATATGTTGCTATGGTGGCGCTTGGTCCTGCGCTCTCTATTCTCTTTTCTTGATTATGAATTGTGGCTGCTGCCCTCTGAAATTCAGGTTTCTTATTTGAGGTTCAGGTCTATCTGTAATGGTTATTCGATCAACCATCTTTTCAACTGTTCGGATCAGAGTGTCCATTTTTATGTCTGAAGGAGAGGCTTCCTCTTTCACCGTGACTCTCTTTTCCGCTCTGGTTTGAGCTCTTTTAGCCCGCAGATTCGCTTCTACACTTACATCTATATTCTGCATGTGTTCAAGTGAGGAAGGGTCTCTTTCTCGCATCTAATATGCCATATTAGCATCGAAACCATCTGGAAATTTAAGCAATGCTAATCCCATAGGAGGTTTCAGGTTAGCAGGAATAGCATTGTATAGAACATTGAATCTTAAAGAATAATCCTGTACAGTTTCACCCACATTTCTCTTAATATTTTCATACTCAGGCAGAATTTGGAGTGGGTTCTTTTTTACCTGCCACCGGTCTAAAAACTATGTGTGCAACTCCTGCAAAGTGCGAATTGAGCCTGCTGGTAAGGCTCTGAACCACTTCCTAAATTCACCTCCAAAGCTTTGAACAAATAACCTGGTAGTTAAATTCTCTACTTCTACCTCATGTAGATCAAAAAATTCATTCATCTTATCAACATGCTGCTGGGATGTAATGCTTTGAGTGGCATCAAAGATAGGAATTTTACTTTGATAATCAACAGGCATATCATTGAGAACATGAGGTAAAACTAGGGGTGCATACTGGGTAGCCATGAATCTAGGTGGATTTACAACAGTGTTCATGTTACTAGGATTTAAGGGAGGTGTTGATGGAGGAGATGATAACTGAGAATTTTCTGATGGGAATGCTGATGAATTAGAAGGAGGAAATGTTGTTCCTGATGACTCTGAAGGCTCAGGGATATTAGTTACAGTGATAGATGACTGAGGGGAATTTAGAATGTAATCATCAATTGAGGAATTTTCTCTTTGAACTTCAATATCTACAAGGAATTCTGGATCTAAAACTGTGTCATCAAGTGCAGTTTCAAACTTGTTTCTAAACAAATAAAGCTCAAAATTCTCATCAAAAGAAAGATCTTCTACAAAGAACCACTCACTGGGCCAAGTATGGGATCTGAAGATAGGTCTGGGACTTAGTGATACTTCTTGTCTTCTAAAAATTCTTGGGATAAGATTTCGATTTTCAAACACAGGGGGAGGATTTGGATCAGGATTAGCCCTTGTGTATCTTCTTGAAGCCAGTGTGTGTAAATTTCTACTGTACAAAATTCTATTTTAGCCTAACATACTCTGAACATCATTTTCCAAAATCAGAAATGTACAAGGAAAACATTACTGGGGTGATCTATCTTTAAGCTCTGATACCAGAAATTATGACTGTGGAATAAGTGGCTGTAGTTATATTCTTTTCCAACAACGCTTTAACAATGTCCGCTTGCAATAAGACTTAAAGCACTCAAGAAAATCTTGAAAGTTTAATGTGATAATTTAAAAATACTCGAGCAAACCTTATCACTCTGGTCGTTATATCAAAATGTCATAACAGTGGCCCGATTCTTTAAAATAAACACCAACCTTCGAACTTTATACCATAAAACACATTTATACTACCAACGCGACATATATTTTATTCAACAGGGGCCCACGCATCCACTATTTCACCTTTTATGAATAAAATAAACATATAATAATATAAAACCACTGGGTCGTACCTTGATTTATCGCCCGTGCTCTTAAGCGCGCGATTGCTATCAGATCTAAGGCTCTTCAGATCGGACGATCATCACGAATTTCACATTTTTTCAAAGGCCGAGAGTTAACCTAGAAAATTTGCGCGATATGGGCGGTATTGGGGAGATGACGTGCCCAAATATTACTGGATCGCATTTTTTTGAAGTGGTTTTGCTCCGAGGAAAAAGCGGCATGACATAGGCGGTTTTGGTTTCCGAAACCCGTCGGTGGTAAATGAACCACACTTTAACTCGGGTTTGGCACTTTAACTCCTCGCGTTGATTCAAGTTGGGTCCCACTAATATTATTCTTCCACCGGCAATAAAACAAAGATTTTTGCTTCAACCACAGAGATTTGTAAAGAATCGTCGCGTTTTTATATAACCAAGGTTTAACCTTAGCCAAAGGTTTTCAATACTTCTTCACACAGGGCCTAACTATGATTCTCTCCTCTACAGAGCCTCTGTTCGATATTTTTTCAAAACATTAAATTTGAATGTCGAGAATATAGGCTCGCAGACAGTCATATCAGCTTCCCCAGTATGGTAGCCAGAAATGTTGGCTCCTGATCTGGACCCCAGGTTGAAAAAGGGAAAAACAAGGTAACATCTAAACCACGCTCAGCCTTGTAGCTAGCCCTAAAAGGTCAGGAGAGGGCTCTCTCTGTGAAAAGGATATTTCAACAAAGCACAAATATAAATTGATTTTAGGCTAGGTATATTAATGGGAAAAAATTTAAATAAATGGATGAAAATTTTTAGGGATGTATGGGATAAAATGGGACAGTCTGAAACTGGGGAATTAAATCAGGACACAGGGTATTTCATGGGGCAAGGTAGGCAGGAAATTTTAGCAATAAAGTTAAATAATGATGGAATGGAAAGACTGGTGAGGAGCTGAAAAGGGCATAGGAGATGGATCATTTTCAAACAGAAGAAAAACATGGAGTATGAATGATTTCCCAAGGGAGAGCATATAAAATGGATTCTACCTTTCTATCTTGAAAGAATTCAACAGGAAATGTTTATGGATGAAAAGTGAAACATAACAAATTTACATATGAACACAAAGAGAGAACAAATGCCAAAACTCATACCACATGGATCCCACAAATCAGAGTTGCATCTCTTATTAATTCCCTGTCCAAAAACTATCACAATGGAGCACAAAGCGTGCTTTCCACACTATTCCCCTACTTATGAGTTACAGACTGCTTTACAAATGATTTACAATTACATTAAATATACCATATTTGTGGGAACATAGATCCACAGAAAAAGGGAGCTGTTTTAACAGCTCAAGAACTGAAGTGCAATTATAGAGAAGAAATCCAACAATATTCCCCTGAAAATAAGTAACAGCTATACATTTTGGGACATCTGAAAATTTTGCTGTTATGCTGGATGAAAGAAAAATAGGGAATCCGAAAAACAGATTTCCTACTTTTCTGCTGCTGTAACAATCTCTGTCTCATATTAATTCTCAGTCCTTGACTTTTGCTTTCCATTATTTCATTGAAGAAAACTGACTTTAATAAAATGCTTTGAAATAATTAAAAATGAAATTTATGTCTTAGTGAAGGGAAAAGAGAATTTTTTTTTAATGGAAGGAGCCGAGGGAAGTGGGGTCCATATTTGCAATAGGAACGAATAGGCAGTGGGAATAAAATATATAGTGGGGCGCTTAAGATACGTGTAGCGATGGAACAATCGCAATCGGGATCGAATTTTGGGATATATGTGAGACAAGCCGCAAAAAAACTCCGATGTGATTGGAAAAGTCAAAGGGGAGAAATGCCTTTGTTAAAACAAATGAAACAGTTTTTTGTTTTTTACAAAGGGAGGAATTATTTTTTACTTGAAAGGGCGAAGGGATATTATGGTGGGACTGGGATATGAATAATTGCAATCAGAATCAAGGGGACCGGGGCAGATGTGTTACACAATGAAACTTTTCCGATGCGATTTGAGAAGAGGCGATGGAAAATATTTTATATAAAAAAAATAAAACACGGTTTAATATTTACAAAGGGAAATGGGCTTTTTAATTATAAATGGGTGGAGGATTATGATGGGACCCGTAGGTCCATCGGCATTGGAGATCGGAGGAGGGCGGAGGGAATAGTTTTGTGATTGCGCCGATTGGGATGGTCCGATTTGGCTGTAAGCCGTCGGATTGGATGATGAGATCGAAGGTGCAGGAGTAAATCGGGAGTTGGCCATCAGGAGGAGTCAATCGGAGGGGCTGATTTGAAAATTCCGATTGTATCCAGGCCATCGAATAGTTGATCGGATCGACAGTCAAGATTTTGTTGGGCGGGGTTCAATCGGAAGAGACTTGTCATAGTCGCATCGGAGTTTTTCGCTATGGGCTAATCAGGGCACACACATAACATGTTGCAATGCGATGGAAGGGGAAGGGAGTGTATCGACAGGGGGTTTTTTATAATAAACTTTAACTTTATTATAAAGTCAAATGGTATGGAGGGGAAGTGGTTTGGCTTGTCAGGATTTAAGGCAATGGGGACTTTATAATAATAAAATTTGAAATGTTTATTATAAAGTTTAAAAGAGTATGATGGGGAAGTGGTTAAAAAATAAATCACATATGTATTTAAATGATTTTATAATGCGATTTTGTAGTCGGAAAGGGAAAAAGGGATTTTTTAGGTTATAGGGGACTTTTTACTTCACTTAGGCATAAATCTCAATCCAGAAGTCAGTTTCGAGAGTGCAATATACCGTTGGAAAGCTCTTTCCAGGCTCTTTCTGTTGGATATACTTGGAACATGATTTTATGCTAAACATGTTTTGGAAAACTTCTTTGAAGGCAGGGCGATGAATTTGTGGAGATAACAGCTTCTGAAATGTGACTTATTACATATGCTGACATAAAATTACATAATGAATGATAATAAAGGCAAAGTATCATGTTTTCACCTCAAAACATGGTTTTGAGGTGAAAATTACATCAAACTGAATAAAACATCTCTTTGATCTTCCAGGTGCTGTGACTTTGAGTTTATTGACTTCCTCATGACCTTGCTAATATTTATTGACACTTGACGCATTAATTCGACCATGGAGACCCTATAATCTAATGAGACCAACCCTATGACTTACTGACATGATTTTGAGAGTGAAAGTGACTCATGACTAAAGACCATTGAGAGGAGAATCAAAAAGTTTCACATGAGAGAAAACTGATGAAAAATCACTACCATCAATGAATCCATGACCTAGCGGAATGGTGAAATTTATTGGTATGGGACTCCTACTATGCAAATGCAAAAGAGTAGTTTTGATCACTGATGGCAGTATGACTAGACTGACACTAACACTCACAATAGTCTAGGAAGGTTATTTTCAGAAATCTAGAGCCAATCTATAGTCATCTACAAATAATGAAAAAGACTAATGACTAACAGGCCGAAACCATCATGCCCCAAAACCATGTGCAAACCTATGAACAAAACCATGGGTGGGTCCACCCACCGAAAAATAGGGTCCAATTTTTTTTCTCGAACACAGTTTTTACACCTGCATCATCTAGCCAGCAACTCCACCAGATCCCATGCCTCATTTTTGTTCAAGGATGCCATTTCATCAACCATGGCCTATTTCCAAATTTTTGCATCCTCTGAATCCACTGCCTCCCTGACAGTTATGGGATCATTATCAGTTATAGTTAAAGAAAAATTTGAACAGAAAACAGATGGACTACACCTTTCTGGTTCCGTTCTTTCCTGAACTGATCTTGTCACAGCTGTAGTTTGCGACTCTTCCTCTTCCGAGTCTTCTTCTGTTGTAGAGTGATCCAGGGTAAATTCCACTTACCCTTAACCAAGACATTTTACTTCAGCTGATAAATTAGAATTGCATTTAATTAAAGCATTGATGAACTTAAATGAACAACTATATGTTGTAAAGAAGAGGAACATAACTTGCCAAGATCAAAAATCATAATAACACGTTGTTTGATAATGGAGTTCTTCTAGGAGGGACTACATCTCTAGGCCTTGGTGTCAAGATGGTATAGGCCACTGCATTAAGTGTTGTAAGGAGTGAATATGTACATGGATGTGTTCTCTCTGTCATAAAAGGAAAATTCCCTCACGTAGGAGTGGCTAGACCTCTCTACGATATGTTCCACTACAGGAACTCTCATTCACAACAAGGACTCCTATCAGTATGACAATAGCTCACACATAAATACTATGAGTATCCCCGTCAACATGGGAAACAAAGGGATCTCAAACAACATACATGTGACAATGAGTATCCCACCAACATGGCATCAAAGGGATCTCAAACATAGTACATATCCATGACAAAAAGTACATCTCACATCAAAACAAAACAAGATCCCACATCAAACATCAATAGGGATCTTTACAACACAATGCATCTCAGAGACAGAAATACAAATAAATACATGAAATCAACTCATCAAATACCTCACACTGAAGATGACTAAAGAATGAGCTAATATTCTGCTGGATCTGAAATCACCATCACAATCATGGCATTGAAAGGTGTCAAATCAACTGCTTACTCGCTGAAAGATGACACCTACAGCTTCACTTCAAAAAGTGACCGAAAAATATAAAGCTCAGATGAACAATATGAATGCGCCATCAGTTTCATGGCATTGAGTAGTGCAAAAAAGACATAAATTTTTTCCCATTAGGACATTGTCAAAATTTTGCCATCCTGAAAGTTGGGCTCAATCAAGGTTCTACCTGCCTCTGCACATGGCTCATGGTTCCACCTGTCCTGCAATAAAAAATATTAAATCTCGAATTTCGTGTGCGATCCGCTCCTTCCTGGCCTGGGAACACTTATGAACTGCAGAATTATATAATAAAAAAGTGGGTGGACTTCACAACAAGGTCGTTGTGGCATGTTGGTTATGCACGAAATTACTTATGTTGGCTCCGCGTGATTTTCAAGATTCGAAAGAAAAAAATCTGTAGGGAACCACATCAAACCACTTTGGAGTCCATGGAACTAGCCTTCCTGGACTCAGAGAGGGCTCTCTCTATATATTTTTTTATAAATGATATGTCTTTATGATTTTAGGCAAGTTATGAAGTTTTTAGGACTATTTGTTTTGATTGATTGGATTGGTTGATAGATAGACTAATGGTGTGATTAAGTGATAGAGTGTTTCAGTTGAATAGATAGACCATGACAGGCATTAATCCATTGGGTTATGGAGTCATAAAAGGATTTAATTGTTCACCAAATCTGCAAGCATTTTCATAGGGCAAGCTAACTATATCAAGTGGATCTCTGATATTAGATGAAATATGAAATGACAGTAAGTTGTGAAAGCAACAAAAATAAAGTTCAGTTAAGAATCTTCTAGCTCTACTTCAACAAGAAAATCCTTTTAGGCAACTGTTCGAGGCAAACCAAAGGACAGGGCATACCATAGACTTTTTTGGCCAAAATTTAATAAGCAAACCTTTAAGACAACAATCCAGAGATCCTAGGATTATTTTCAGACAAATAAAACATTTAAGATAGCAATGAGTGCAACTAAAGAGAAAGATAGACCTGTCTTCTTTAATCGAACACTCTAAAGACCTTCAAAGTGACAGTTTGAGACATACTAGAGGACATGGAATACCATAGACTTCCCTAGATGGACTCTACAAAGAGTACTTCAAAGAAAGGGCTTAAAAACAATATTTCAAGCTACATCAAAGGACAAGACATACCATAGACTTATTTGGCTTGACTCTATTAAATCATTTCCAAGACAACAAGCTAGGTGGAACCAGAGAGTAATTAAGAATTCTCCAATCAGACCTTGCAAAAGAAAACATTGAGATAAAGAATGTAGACATAAATAGGGTTCCAAGACAACATATCCTAATCTAAAATTTATGTTCTTTTATCAGAGAAATAATGGACATAAAGGAAAACATTGAAAAAGAAGGAAAACTTCACCATTAACATAGCTCAAGAATCCTGTGAGCGTGCTTTTATTAATGATGTTCAAAATAGTTACATTACTCCAGTACAATAGATCTATGCAACTCAAATATTTCTCAAATCCAGCCTAGCAATCAATCCTTTAATCAACAGCCAACAGCTAGCCAAAAAAACCAACCAACCAACACTAAAAATGAAGAATACATGCAGTATTTATCTACAAAATGAGGAGGTGGTCCTAAACTAGGGTTTCAAATGTTATTTATTACATAGTTAATGTGTTTTTTACCTTGGAGGCCATGTAAGGCCCAAAGCGAAAATATCTGAGACTGATTCACTGTAATAATAACTCCTAACTTAACTGTTGAGCTAAATTTTGGAAATATTTGACTTTTAGGATTTTCAATAACTTTTGCAATAACTACTGGGTAGATGAGAAATATCTCTGACTGTTTGTAATAACTGTTGATGTCTTTATTGAAAATAAATAGGCTGTAGGTGTCCAAATGTATTTCTAAAGAAGTAAATGCTTTCTGTTGAGTCATTCAAATCTGCCTTTGTGCTAATTTGTCTTTGTTTTATCCTTTAAACTATGTTTAGGCCTTTTAAACTTGATTTATCTTCATTGTTTGCTTTATCTTTGCCTCTATGTCTTCTAATATTTCATTAACCTCTTTAATCCTTTAATTTAATAATCAATCCTCTAATCTTCACTGCAGCGGCCTTTAACTATTTTTCTTCTTCGCCTGTATGTCTGTTTATATTTACTGAGCAATGTAGGCACCTTCTGTTTTTGGAGGGATTAAATAACCATCAATGGTCATGAATTATTGATGGTCAAGCTTGATATAATGCCTCTAGTCCTTCAAATGAAAAAATGTTCTCTATATCGTCACCTAGATCGCTCATTTAAACAATTTTAGACCCTTGGAATGCCTAATTACTTGATTCTCCCATGATACCTGCACAATACCAACAATTTATCAATAAAAAACCTGCGTTGAGGGGATTTTCTTCATTTGTTTGGGGGTTTAGGGCCTTTGGAGCACTTTGCAGAGGTTTATGGTGGATCAGGCTTCGTCGCAAAGGTGGAAACCTTTGGAAATTTTGAATGGAGGCGGTGGTATTAGGTTTTGGTGGGAGGAAGGATGACGGCTTTCGCATGGGATGAGGAGTGGTAAGCGGGTTTGGGGGATGGCATGAAATTCCATAGGGAAGGCGCCACATGGTGGATGGGACATGGGCGAATACTGCTCATTTCACAGGGTTAGTGTAATATTCCTACATTAGCATGTAATTAATAGGAATATTAATTTTTCTTTTAAAATCTATTTAGATGAATAAATGGGCAAGGAGGCTCATAAGTTTCTTAAGTAGGAATAAAATCCCTCATAATGTGAAAATGGATCATGTTAACAACCAGATCAAGCATCCACATGTGTGAACAGGGTCTAAAATGTGTGGACAAATTCAAGTTTGACCAAGTCAACAACATTATTATATGAGGAGTGGATCCTAAATAAAGACAGCTCAATGTGAATGAAGATCAATCTAGCTAGTCAAAATGAAGACACGTTGTGTGAAAAGAGATAATGCATGAAGATCCAGTCAAGGTTGATCCAGTCAAGATTGACTAAATCAAACAACGCTGTAAAAATATGAGTAAGACTAATGGAGACAACGTAATTTTGGTGGAGGAGCCTTTGCATGGAAGCAACCTCATAATTGGGTGGGACCCTTGGTGAGGAAGCTCATCAACTATATAATGAAGGGAATGGAAACCATATGGGCATGATTGAAGATTATATTTTTTATGTGGTCTATTTATACTTTCTGCATCCTTTGGCTATTTATCTAAGTTTGTTGCACTGTTTAGTGCAAGTATTTTATCATGCGGGAATTCCCCACTCTTGCTCGGAGATCTTGTTTAAGAAATCTGAGGAGAGAATTTTGTGCTAAATTTTTCACTATATGGTGTTAGGCCAAGCAATCACCTTCAGAAACAGTGCATTCCCTTTTATAAACTATGTTATTTCTGAAGTTATTGCAGTGGAGGGGTTTAATCCATTGTATTTTGAGCTAGTTTCCCTGAAGGAGGTTCATTCTACTTCCTGGAAAGCTAGTAGGAGAGTCTACTGCCATTTATTTACAGGATCAACCATATTTATGTAGTTCTTCAGCCATATAGCCTGATTCAGCCATAGATCTGTAGCAGGAAATTTCATGTATATCATTTCTGTCAATAAACCCTTCCCGAGTCATTTTGGATCTATGTAAAAGAGACTAGATCTCTGTTTTTGGGCCTATTTAATTAATACATGAGAATATTTTTTTGTCTCTATATTTCTGAGTATAAACCCTCAAAATAGCTGTGTTGTCACTTTCTACAGTAATTTATGTTTGTAGCAGTCTTCGGGTTTCAATGTTTTTGGGCTGTTTTGAGCATGGGAGGCCTGTTTAACTAGGCTATAATGATTTGTTTCTAATTTCCTTCTAGATATGGTTGTAATAATGTCATATATAATGGATCCATGGGCTTAATTTTTCTATTAATGCTTATATTTTCTTAAAAATACATTTTTCATGCCTGTATTGCTGATTTTCCCGTTTGGGAATATTACAGTGGTATCAGAGCCCTAATCTTGGCTCAGCCTGTGTTCTTCAACCAATATGGATTCTTCTCATGGGAAGGAGAAAATTTTCAAGAGAGATCAAAGAAAACCCTTATTTTCTGGAGGAAAGAGGTTCTCAAAACTTCTCTTTCAAACTCTGCAAGGTATAAGCAAAGACATCAAAGAAATGAGGAGGGAAAAACGGGGAGATCCCTCAACAATATCTACAAGATCTATACCTGAGGAAAGCTCTAATTCCTCATATTATGGGTGTGAGTATTCAACCACACCATTAGATTTACAATGCTCTATCAACCACTTTTTCATGACAAAGAAGAGGAAGAAAGGAAATGTGCCAAAGAAGGAGACTCTTGGTGATTATTTCAAGAGTATGAAGCTCAATCTAAGGGGTTCAAAGATCACTTGAACTTCCAAGGGTTTTGCAAGATCAAGAAGGAAAGAAGCACAAGGATCAAGCAACACGGTGTGGGTAGATTATTTCTATCTACTTTTGATGGATCACCTAAATGTCCAGCTAGGGCTTGGGTGAAGGAGCTAGACACCTATGTGCAACAACATCAAGTTTCAGAAAAGGAAGCCATCAAAGTAGCAGCACTGCGTCTTAAGGGTAAGGCTTATGCTTGGTGGTTGTTTGAATCTTTTTCCTTAAAGAATGCAAATACATCTACTTATGCAAAGTTCATTAGAAGAATAGTGGAAAGGTTTGATGAAAAATCTTATGAAACACCTTCTATGGACTCTATCAAACCATATCAAACAAAACTTTTGCATGGGTTGGAAGGATCCATAAACTCAGCTCCGTTTCAGAAAACCATTGAAGGGGAAGGAAAATTTTATGATGCCTTGCCAAAGGCAAAGTCCCCATTGCAAGAAGAGCTTTCTTCTCAAGAGGAAGACATGGAGATTCCTCCTTCAAAAGAAGACCAAGATCTAAGGTCTCTTATTGATAATGAGGCATTTTCAACTATTGAAGAGAAGGAAGAGAAGGAAGGAGATAATAGCACAGTCATGACAAGGGCACAACTAGGACCTCATGAAGAGGAATATGGAGCACTTGCTCCAAGGAGAGAAACTCTTTCAATCTTGCAAGGAGTTCCACTGAATCTCACATATGGAGATCATGGCACAATCCATGTGCAGCATGTGCCATTATTATCAAATGGTGAGATCTTGAAGATAGAAGAAGATAAAGGGGAGGGAAAGCATCATATGATGAAGAGCATACACCCCTATTTATTTCAAAAGGTGGATACACAAAGAAGGCGGTAAAATCTATGCAATGAAGGTAAGGAAAAATCTGTCCACACACATGTGCATCCTGCTCTAGGCCTTGATGTCTCTTTGCATGGAGGCATTCCACCAGGGAGACCTCCTGATTGGAGGAAGACTAAAGTGTTCTCTCAACTATGTGTAGCCGTGACATATTTGGCCGAGGAAGGAGCCTTGAGGGGAGCTACCACAACGCTGAGAACTAATGATGGATTCCAAGGAAAACTGAGAAATTTTCTGAAATTGACTTTGCCGTCTTTCACTCATCTATTTGCGCTGGAAATGAAGAATTAAGAAATTTGTGTTGAATTGAGCATGGTATCAAAATTCCACTCCATAGTCTTGGAGCAGCAAAAGATACTTCTATACATAATGAAGATTTCTAAATATGATAAGAGGGTATTACCACTCTTGTATGCATGGGAAAAACTATGGAAGTTTTGGAAGAGAGGACACTTTCAAAAGGAGGTTGACTTCCATGAACTTCAATCTTGTCTTGAGCAAGATCAGTTGCAAGAGAGGCAACAAAAGAAAGTTGATATTACTCCAACATGTGACTTTGGCATCAAGCATGTCAAAGAGGAGAGCCATGTTATGATAGGGGCTGCATTGCAAATTTCTACAGCGCTATCATTGTTGGGGAGCCTATATCCTTATTTGGAGTCCCAACTTTTGATGGAATATTCCAAGGAAATCTTCACATGTAAGGTTCTTGATGGGCAAGTGATGGATGGGAGTTATAAGGTAGTTGATGGAGTCATCTATTTCCATGATCAGATCTACTTAACTAAATATTCTAAGCTCAAGTATAAACTACTTAATGCAGCCTATGAGATCTTTCTTTATAAACCCATTAGCTTCATTAAAACATACCATACTATCTTAGATGGATTCAGGTGGGTAAAATTCAAAGAGGAGATGCACTCTCATATGAGGAAGTGCATAGATCATTTGCTGGTTGAGGAGGAACATAGCTCTTGGAAAGAGTTATCATTACCACCTCCTTATCCATTGGGTGTGAGAGGGAGCTCATCCATGAGTTACCTCACTGATTTGAATCAAGTGTATGGTGAAAATTGTATTTTTGAACATCATGATTTATCTACTATATGCTTTTATTTTCTTAACAATCATGTACAGGGCTTTGCTCCAAGAGGGGGCACTTTTTCTTATATGCTTCATGGGCCACTTGGAGCCATGGACAATGTTGATGTTGACCATTCCTTAGAAGATGTTGGAGAGATGATGTACTCTTCATGGTGTGATTCATTAACACCAACCATTATATACCTTCTCCAAGCATGCAAGAAGGATGGGGCAGCAAACAAGTGTTGGGGAAAACACTTGTCATATCATATTCTATGGCAGTTAGGAGTAAAACTGCACTGGTTTCACATGAGGGACCATTGTTCTTCTCCTTTACTACATATGGCAACTAGCATGACTCCAATTATGATTCCATATGCTGAAAATGTTCTTATCTTTGTTGAGGACATGGTTGGAGGAGAGACACATTGGTTGGATGTATCCTTGGGGGAAGAAATTTCCCACACTTTTTGCAGTACATGTTTCAAGGGGAGCATGGGAAAATATATGGCTACCATAGTAGATCACTTGTTTCTTTATGAAGTAGGCCATATGATTGTTTGGAGCACTTGGGACATACCTCTCATGAGCATTTAGAAGGAGCTTTTCTATGAATTTCCAAGTTGGGAGGTGATTCATTTCATTTGGATGATAGCATGAAGATGGGAGTCCTTCATTGATGATGAAATTCCCCATGATTGTCATCACTTCTATCTTGAGGAGGCCATTGATCAGCAAGAAGGTTTCCATATAGACCTTCCTTTCTTTCATGATGATAACTATTTGGTTTATCCACCAAAGGCCAACTTGCACACTTGGGAGGAACCATTGGGAGACAGAATTATTGCAGAAAATTTGAAGCAATGGTGGAGACTGTTGGATGAGGAGGCCACAAGAGGAGGGGAGGTCTTGCAGCACCCTTGTAGTTGCTTGAGGACAAGAAAAATTTGGGAGGGGAAGACTGTAATATTCCTACATTACCATGCAGCTAATAGGAATATTAATTTTTCTTTTAAAATCTAATTAGATGAATAAATAGGCAAGGAGGCTCATAAGTTTCTTAAGTAGGAATAAAATCCCTCATAATGTGAAAAGGGATCATGTTAACAACTAGATCAAGCATCCACTTGTGTGAACAGGGTCTAAAATGTGTGGACAAAGTCAAGTTTGACCAAGTGAACAACATTATTATATGAGGAGTGGATCCTAAATATAGACAACTCAATGTGAATGAAGATCGATCTAGCTATTGAAAATGAAGATACCTTGAGTGTGAAAATAGACAATGCATGAAGATCCAGTCAAGGTTGATCCAGTCAAGATTGAATAAATAAAGCAGCGCTATAAAAAGATGAGTAAGACTAATGGAGACAACGTAATTTTGGTGGAGGAGCCTTTGCATGGAAGCAACCTCATAATTGGGTGGGACCCTTCATGAGGAATCTCATCAACTATATAATGAAGGGAATGACAACCATATGGGCATGATTGAAGATTATATTTTGTATGTGGTCTATTTAGCCTTTTTTCATCCTTTGGATGTTTAGCTAAGTTTTCTGCATTGTTTAGTGCAAGGATTTTCTCATACGGGAATTCCCCACTCTTTCTTGGAGACCTTGTTTAAGAAATCTGAGGAGAGAATTTTGTGCTACATTTTCCACTACCTGGTGTTAGGCCAAGCAGTCACCTTTAGCAATAGTGTAGTCCCTTTCAGAAACTACGTTATTTTTTAAGGTATTGCAGTGGAGGGGTTTAATCCCTTGTATTTTGAGCTAGTTTCCCTGAAGGAGGCTCATTCTACTTCGCGAAAAGCTAGTAGGAGAGCCTATTTCCATTTCTTTGCAGGATGAGCCATATTTATGCAGTGCTTCAGCCATACAACGTGATTCAGCCATAGATCTGCAGGAAGAAATTTCATGTATATCATTTCTGTCAAGAAACCCTTCCCGAGTCATCTTGGACCTATGTAAAAGAGACTAGATCTACATTTTATATCTTAGTTATTAATCTATCAAATCCTTATTTATCTCTCCATTTTCTAAGTATAACCCTCAATAAAATGCGTTGTCTCTTTTACGCGGTAACTTGTTTGTAGTAGTCTTAGGGTTTTAATTTTTTGAAATTTTTAGCATGGGAGGCCTACTTAACTAGGAAAAGTCACTTGTTTCTGATTTCCTTTCGAGATATGGTTGTAATAATGTAAGATCTAAAGGATCCATGGGATGAATTTTCTAAAGTTAATGCATAAATTTACGAAAAATGTGTTTTTCATGCATGTATTACGATTTTCCCATTTTGGGATATTACAAGTGATGAATCCTCTAATGTAAAACGGTTACTGTTGGTTTTTTTTTTGTTTTGTCTATTTTTTGGACGATAGAGCTAGTATGTCTATGGGGTTCTTATAAGAAACAACTATATATTTTCATATTTTGTTGCTTCCTTGGCTAACAAATCTGGTTAGAGTGAAGCTAGGAGAGTAGAGGAATTATGGCATGGATGTAATCTAATTTTGACAAAAACAAGAATATGTATTTAAATATTTTATTAATGGATAACAATCTTATATTATTATTAATTTTTTTGAAATACCATGTCAACTCTATGTTGAGGATGGAGTTATCTCTTCATATTGAGGAGTATTATCTATTTATTTTAAATTTCACATCCCAACTTCATATTGAGTAGTGAGGAATTACACATCTCCCTCATACTAAAAAGTAGAAAGCAACAATAGAAAAAAAATATATATATTTTTCAACGTCAATTAACCTCTCTTTCTATATAAGGATGATGTAAAAGTAAGGTGGACATTGAATTGTTTTATTTATTGTCGACATTAAAATATTTTCTTCTTGGCACCAAGAGGTGATCTACATCACAGTATGAGGTAGATGTTGTAATGTTCAAACATGAGTGTAAGCATTTAAATGTCACCACGATTAAAAAATAATAAAAAGAAAAAAGTAATATAGAGCCAAGTATGGGAAGATGACGTAGTGTCATAAATAAATGCAAACATTTAAATGTCAACTTAATTAAAAAAGACGAAGTTAAAAGTAAGAAAAATAATAAAATTCAATTTGTTATATTGTAATTTTATTTTTAATAATAAAATTACGTTTTTTTCTTAATTTATATAAAAGAAAATCATAACATACATATAACATTAACATAAAATGTAATAATAATAATTCATATTCATAACCATAATATTTCAAACATAGAATTAGTAAGCATATATATATATATATATATATATATATATATATATATTTTTTTTTTTTTTAAACTTGAAAGAGTATTTATATTATATATTTCCGAGCTTGGAATTACATATTAGCCTAGATCCATCTTAACTCTAGATCTATCAAGTGTTGAGAGGGATCAAATCTCTTGAGGTGCAAACTTCTTTTTTGAGTCCAAAACTCAAGGAAATAGTTTCACCTCAAGAGATTTGATCCCTCTCAGGGCTTGATAGATCTAGAGCTAAGATGGATCTAGGATGGTTTATAATATCTATACATTGTGACATTTATACACACACACGCACACACACACACATATTTTGACCTAGAGGAACCTAGTAGCCTACCTGACATGTAACTACCAGTAAACTTCACGGGGGCTACAATCTGTCCTCCTCTCCATAGCCCAGGTCTCAACAGGGTGGGGGGGATTTGAACCTAGGTATCTCGAGTTTCAACGGTTTCAAATATCTTAGATTTCAAATTGAGATGCCCCCCCGGGACTATTATTACTATATTTTTATTTATCTCTCTCTTTATTATAAATTAAATAAAACGTCCTCTAATACTAAGTCCATCCCATTTTTTTCTCAATTTATCATTTTTTAATTATAAAATACACTATATGAATGTTTTGTTCTTTTTTTTTCGTAATATGGTTATAGATCCTTATATTTACTTTTTAAAAGGAAAATTGTACATGAAGTTTAAAAATGAACTAGATGGTCTCAACCTGACTAAATGGAAACTGAGTCTATTGACCATCTTGTGGAGTCATATCTTGACCAAAATTTAAATGTCTTAATCAAGTGTAATAGTGCCAAAAACACTACAATATCACACCGACCTTTAACACTAACTAGATAATGCCTTGAGAAAGATAAATGAAAATAAAAATTACTTATCATCACATGATTCAAATGGAGTTGGATCCTTTGCAGTTGATCCCTATTTGGCAACAAGGGAATACATGGGATGTGAGTCTCTATTATTTCCAGTCACCATATCACTTGGTTCAAGCCAAACTTCATTTTTTGTATGTCTTGACAGAGAAAAGCCAACTCTCCCTGTGACTGCATGGAATCTTCTGGTTATTCTTTCATAACTTTGACCATCAGGGTCTTTATTTTCTAGTATAGAAGTAGTGTATGTGTGTATATATTCCTTCTCCCTCTAGTTTGTCCTGGGTCTATTACAACGTTTCCCCAGTCGTGAGCTAGCTCTGCCCTGCTCAGTTCCCATCCTGAATTAAAAATTTTCTCCCATTCTTCTAGTTTGGCACAGACTGTGGATGAGGATGAGGGTTTATATAATAATTTTTCCTCCACCTCTAGTACATACCCACATCCATGACCCCTCCCTTTTCCAGATCGATGTTGACCTCCACCATGACTGCCCCTGTATAGCTCTCATCCTTAGCCTCAACCTCAGCTTGGCGTAGTGATATCCTAGTGTCTTATACCCATATGAGCCATATCCTTATTTATACTGCATATCCTATGGAACTCAAGGTTCTTCCTTGAGGACTCGCTATCAGGGTTCTTGAAATTGTCTTCTCCGAGTTCTAATCCCACAAAAATTCATTCGATGGTGCCTAACCTTGGTCACTTTGGAGCAGGATGTATGCTCATCCTCTGCTGGTCCTGATGATCACCCTAAGTCTCTTCTCTTAGTGAGGGTTAGAACTATGTCCAGATTGCCCCTGAAATAATGCCTAATTACTAAATTTTGCCACCTTTCTATATTTTGCCTCATGGTATATCTCCCTTGTATTTATCCTGCATACCTCTTTAGGGATTTACACATGTGAGTGCATGTTATGGGGTGACCATTACACCCCCCGTCCTTTATTACCTTTGATATTGTGACCATGAAGTGTTATTCCCACAATATGGCCTGAACTGGTTCACACCCCGATCGAGGGTGAATATTTTATTCTTATTTGTATATTTTATTTAAAATATATATATTATAAATCTACATAATATTATTTTCTTATAAATTAATATATCAAAATTTGTAAATTTAATATAATAGAGTAACAGTAATAAAATATAAAAAATGTGGTAGCTCAATTAGTGATTGAAGTGATCTAATTATTGCATAAACTAAGATATTCAAGGTTTGATGTGCCGAAAGTACCCCAACCTATGGAGATGAGGACAAGTTTCAGGCCCCAGAGGTATAGTGGTAGTGAAAAAGAATAACCATGAGTCACATGAGTATGAGACTGACCTAGTTGTTGATTCCTATGGTTACAAAAAAAAGATGTGGTAAAGAGTTTATATTTTAAATTTTAGTAGCTCTATTAATGTCTATAAAACTCTTTGAAAACAATAATAACCTAAAAAAAATATTATAGATTCTTCTTTAAATTAATAATAATAATAATAAAATTCTCTCTTGAATTTTGCATTTAAATTTATAATTTTTTTGCACGTTACACAGCCAACATAATTGAGTCAATTAGAAAAACATATAAAAATATAAAAAAATTTAACCTTAATTTTCTTCACATATTGGTATCATTCTTCATATATCTGTAACACTACAAAATTAATCATTATCAGTTAAAAAATTAAATATCCATTATTTATGATGCATTGTTGAAGTTGATCTATTTTATTTTTGGGTAAAGTGAAGAGACAAAATAAATCCAAAAAATTATTCCAAAAATATATGTGAACCAAAAATCCTATTCCAAATATGCCCAAAAATAAGGGAGAAATTTTTAAAAGGAGAGTAAAAAACATGGTGAAAAAGTGAAATATCTTGGTAAAAATATTTATATTTTAAATGACTTTATTAATATATATAAAATTCCTTGAAAAAATTAATAACCTAAACAAAATAATACTATAAAATATTATTTACATTAATAATTAAAAAAAATCACTCTTCAAATTTATATTTAAATTTATAAATTTTTTTGCAGGTTATAGTACATAACTGAGTCAATTATAAAAGCATATAAAAAGATAAAAACATTTAACCTTAAATTTTATTCACGTATTGGTAACATTCTTCATATATCGATAACATTACTAAACAACCATTCCAAAAATATGCCCAAAATTGAACCCTAAATCATATTCCAAATATGCCTTAATATTTGGGAGAAGAAGTCTAAAAGGAGAGTAAAAACATGACAAACTAAACACATGGTTGAATGCTATTGAAATTTAGTCCGTGCAATCCTTTCCTCCCCATGACTTACAAACTCTCTCCATTTTTTATATCCTTTTGATCTTGAGAGCACATATCCTTTCCTCCTGATGACCTACAAACTCTCTCCATTTTGTATATCCTTTTGAGATTGAGAGCATATATCGCTTCTTCTTCCCTGTATTGATGCTTTAAACCTAATTTATAGTGCTTTATCCATAATTTATAATCAAATTATATAATATAATAAATTTTTTATATATTAAATGATATTAACCCTAAGATTGTTGTAAATTTTAAAATATTATATTAAGAAATATATTAACCTTAACCATTATATATAAATCATATTAAAAAATGTTATTTATATGAAATTAGATTAACTGTAAGACACTTGTAAATTATAAAATATTAAATTAAGAATATTATAATTTTAACCCACTTTGGAAGATGATAAAAAATGTTTACATACATACTTTCTTAGTTTCTTACATTACATCTACACATCTCCCCCATACTGGGTTGTAGAGCACCTCTCGACGCAATGAACTTCTTCAAAATTTCTATCATTTTTTCACTTATCGAGGATATATGCTAAAATTTACTGAGGATACTACTAAGCGACAAAAATGGAGTGTATATAAGTGTATACCTTAGATAAATTCCCAAGCAAACCAAAACATTTACAAAACATAAAACCACTACTTGATAAAAATGTAACACCCTCCTCCCACATTTACTCAATCTACCTGGTCCACTGGGGTAAAAATGCAACGAGAGGCTACTATGATGTGATTTGAATCTCCATGTACAATTAAGGAAGTGGAACCAACAAAACAAAACAAAACCAACCTAACCTTCCACACATGCTACCGAACCTCGAGGAGCCAACCATCCTTTCCAGGTGACCAACCCTTGAGGCAACTTAGCTTTTCACTGATCTAAATCCTCAGTCGCTCCATTGACAAGCCATGCATGAAAATTAGGCCTCTATTCACTCCCATAGCAATGGAAATCCAATGACTGTGTACTTTTTCAACTAGTTATGGGACACTTTTTCAGGGCTAGGACTCCACTGCCCATAACTTCATGAAAAATTTAGAAATGATAAATAAATTGGAGACAAGGGTACTTATGCAAACATTTTATCAATGACTTGACTAGACCCCTAATAGCCATGACATGAATTTTGTTAAACATGTAACAAATATGAATTCTACAAGGCATAACAACATATCTAAGCATAGGGGTCTCATACTTATCTGAGAATCACTAAGACGCATTGATGCCTTATCACATTAGCTGCATTATCATCTATTAGGTCATATATTCATTGTTCATTCATTTATCAACCAAAACATGATGAGATACATACATTATCACTTTAATAAAACATTCTCATAACCAACATATAAACAACATAAATAACAAGGATACAACAACCATAAATACCACATATGAACCAATACATTTACACATGAAATACCAAGGAAAGGAACTCTTATTAATGAATTCAAAACAAAACTAGGTTTAGGACTTCCAAATACCACTTGACCATAAATTGGCTGAACCAAACCTTTCTTTCAACCAATCACCCCCGTGCCTTATTCCAAGCATGAATGTGGGATTCATAACCAGAAATCAACTAGGGCTTCACGAGGATAAACCACCTCACCCTCATCAATAAAACCTGGATTTACCACAATCCTCACTGGATCACTAGGCCCTAAAAAAACATGGATGCCACTGAATTTCCCCACCTACACCATGAGGAATTTTCCTATCTCCTAGTCTCTAGGATTTACTATACATCCCGCCATACCACGGTTGAGGATCCCTAGGTCTAATCATGACTCCACCCTCTAGGTTTTACCGTATAACCTTCCATTCATCGATCAAGGATCCTTAGGCCTGATTGAGGGCACCCACCTCTAGGATTTACTATATATCTCTCCATTCACAGGTCGAGGATTCTTAGGCAAACTGAGGTAACAAAAAATCCAACTTTACCACAACCCACAATGTAGTTTAGGGGTTATTAAGCCAAGGATTTACCACAATCCACAGTTCAATTCAAGGATCACTAGGCCATCTGTTATTTCTTTTAGATATCACTTCACTTAGTTTCGAATGCATTCGAAAATCCAACTTAACCAAAACATGAGAACCCCATCACACCATGGTTATTTGAAAATGGAAAGGCTAGGCTGAAAAAAATTGTCACACTTGGAAAAACCTATTCCAATGAAAGTAAGAGAACCAAGAACACACATGCATAACCATGCATGCCAAAAATAGCAAGGAAATCATACATGAAACTCGATAACTACAAATAATCGCGCTATAGTCGCTTGATCCTACTCTTCCTTACTTGATATTTGCTTCCTCTTTCCTTCTTTTCTTTTCTTGATCCAATGCTGAAGTGCTCCAAGAAAACTCTTAAGTGTCCAAGAGTGTGTGAAAGAGAGCTCCAAAATTGAACTGATAAAAATTCACTGTCCAAAACTACCAACTGATCCTTAGAATACTTTTTATTAATGAAGCCTCAATTTTATTCAATTTCCATTATTTTCCTTCATTTTACTCCTCACACTCAACCTCTGACCTTTCCTTCATTTTCTCCTAATCTTATTTTCATAAATAAATGCCAAATAATGCCTCTTTCCTTTCCAAGTCATTTTTCATTGCCTTTTCCAATTTCCTTTAGCCATAATAAGCGAAATGAACACCCACACTAGGATATTTTTCCAAACATTCAGCTTGGAATACATATCCAATGACCTTGGTCTTGTTTTTGCCTTTATTATCTTTATTTACATGGAATTTTGACTAGGGATGTTACAAATAAAGTCCTTGATGACTATGAACCTTATTTGATGCACTGGTACTTAATATACTTTTGGAGTTATTAGACTCCATTAAGGGATAATTGATGTCCTAATTTAGCCATTGATGCACAATACTCCTGCTTTCAATTTGCACCCATCATTAGCGAGCTTGTCTACATATTTGTTATGGTCCCGTAATACATGAAAGTGTGTTATTAATGGAGTGTATTTTATAATTTTCCATGCTCCTTTCATGATATTTTCTAGATATTTTTCCTTTGATATCGAGCCTTTAAACAAATGCTGGAAAATAAGGAGCCCAACTTCCAGTGAGCACTTTCATTTTATTTTCTTTATCAATCAAGAGACCTTGATAGATACCATGGATCTCTCCTTAATTATTTATCACATGAAAAAGTCACCATGAGTACTTGAACACTTCATCATCCTTAGGGCTATAAATATCCCCTCATGAGCATATAAAAACTTAATAAATATAATTAATAATGAAAATAATAATATTTTTATAGATGTATAAATGTGAAATATATATAACATATAAATAATAGATATAAATTAAGATTTTTTTTACCACATAAATTAAAATAATGATTCTGTAATCATATTTAATTTTAATTATCAAGCATATACAATTTAATACTTACAATATAACTTTCTTGGATGCGGAGGTGTTAGATTAAGTTCTTGGGCGCGGAAAACTGACGGCAATTGGCTGAGCCACTTGCCACCACCTGCTTGCAGCACCTCCGCCATAAATAATTGTGAGCTGGTTCCGCATTTGAAACATCTCCTCCACTTGACGAGCATTTACATCGCATGCTGGTGGACTAAAATGGCGACGTTGAGTGCTAGTTATCAGTCCTCCTCCCTTGCTTTGGCATTCAATTTGCCTCAATTTCTCGGCTCCTGCTCTCTGCTCCTCTTTCAAATTCATTTAACCTCACAGCCTCACTGAGGAACTCATTTTCCTTCTCCTCACAGTCGTTCGGCTCTGTGTGGCCCTTCTTGCTCTCAGCAGAATTCCTCTCTACCCTATGTTGAACCGTTTGCACCCACCTCCTCACCCATCTACTTGCCCATCTCCTCGCCCACCTTCTCACCTTCACACCGGTCTCTTTTGGCTCCCATCTCTCCCTCTCAGTCTCTGGACTGTGCTCACTCCCTTTAGGCCTCTTGCAAGCAAAACATTTCGTGCAGACAGCACATGAGATGCAGACGTGGAGGCAGCGGCAGGGGAGGTGGCGGTAGAAATAGAGGTGGCTCTCATTTGATGCCTGTTGCAGTCAAGACGCATTTTCCTCCACCCAAAAACGAGGTGCATTTCATTTTCACTAGCAGCTTGGACAAACCGAGCCTTACTACGACCATTTCAGTGGTATTTTAGGAGGAAGCTTCTGGCAACATTGGCTCTAGTTCCAGTGACATTGGCTCTATTTCATGTAAACGCTGGAGGAAGTCGACCATTTCTGAGGCGCCTCCTCAATCCTCAAAAAAGAAGCTGGCCTTCCAGCCAAATCTGCTTCTTCGACCTCTAGCAATGACGATTCAGGCAGTTTTGAGAGCGAGGGCTCCAGCTCTCCTTCCTCCTATGAGTTCTCTACCCAGCCATCCAAAACAGAAGAGGTCGACCCAGACGCAGCCTACAGCTACCCGATTGTGGAAGAATATCCTCCCCACCACGGCAGTAAGCATGATGACTAGTTGTTACTACTTTTTTTTTGGCTTTTGGTTTATAATTCAGTGCTACCATGGACACAACGCTTGTATGTGGGATAGCATTAGTTTCTTTATGTTTTGGAACAATGTCAGTATGTTGGTTTCCCACTCATGGGCAACAAATTTTTGGATCAGTTTCCCAAATATGGGCGATCTACAATATGTTGGTTTTGATACAGTATGTGTTTTCTACTGTCGCTTCCCTCCAAGCTAGGCCTATTTTTCCACCTTGGAGGTGAAAGCCTGCTCTGTAAATTATGTTTTTATTAATAGAATTAAAGCCACTTAGAAAAAATACTTACAATATAACAATATTCTTAACCATGGATATTCACCTCCACTTTACTAGGGAGATTATTAACTTGCAAATATGATTTGTTCCAATCCTATGGGCTAATACCATGGCTTATCAATACAACATGCCCAAAAAACCATAACTCATTTCACAATAAAAATATTTTATAGATATTTTATTTTATTTTAATATAATAACATTTTTTAATTAAAGCGAAAAGTAAAAATGTTATAATTAATTTTAAGATATATATAAATCTTGTACCTTAACTACTACTGCCATAAATAATATTATTAAGAATGATCATAGATCCATATTAATTAAAGATCTACAAAGTGATGAGAGAAATCAAATCTTTCGAGGTACAAGCCATTCCTCAATTTTTGCACTCAAAAAGATTTTTGAATATTGATAGATTTGATCCCTCTTAGTGCTTGGTAGATATGAAGTTAAGATGGATCTATGCTTGATACGAGGTTAAGATGGATCTATGTTGGTTAATATTTATAGTTGATATTGGAATATATTTTTCATTATTAATATTTTTAAATTTATTAATATAAGTATTTTATTATTATTTTAAAATGTAACATTGTAGGACATCTCCCTCGATACTTAGTGCCTGGGACCTCTAGACTCAAAAATACATTTTGATATAATTTTCAATAATTTTAATTGTTAGGCATCTAATTTTTTAGGGTTATGGTGAGGAATATGAACCATAATTAGATTTTAATAGACCTTGGAAGATGAATTCAATGGTCAGAATGATGAACGTAATGTATTCCATATTATGAAAAATAATTACAAAATATTTTTCATTTGGAGTAATCCAACAATTGTATCACAAAAAGCTAGGCCTAGGCGCTCTTTAGAGCTTATCAAATCTACACCTTACTCTGCTATGAAAATCTCACATTGTTGTTTCTATTTGTGTGCATAGTTTTGAGTTTTCTTTTCCTAGGGTTTTAATCCACGTTGTATCTTCTTATGCCTCTCCCTTGTTTTTTCCATCTCTTCCACACTCATTTTTTAACATGATGCCTTCATGTAGGAATCTCCTTTACCCATGAATACAAGGACTTGTTTTTTCCCTTTCAAGAAATTCCCAAAAACATTGTTGATGAAGAAGAAGGGGATTGATGCAATAAACCTGAAAATTGAATCCTCGTTGTCAACATAAATGATGGGGTTTTACATATTACATGTATAGTACACATTCTGTTCAATGAGCATGGTGTCACAAATGGATGGTCTTATTTGGTGGTGGAAATGACATAGTACAAACTATGGTTGTGCATCTTTTTTTCTATTGGTTGTGGAAATAATATCAAAATGTGTCTATAGAGTAGGTGGTAGGTGTTATATATTATAGAAATATTGGCTATTAGGGAAAAAATCCAAGGTAAACTCGAACCTCTTTTAGGCTGAAAGTTGGCCCTTCAACCTGGAGAGTGATCTCTCCCTAAACTCAAACTAATCTACACCGAGCTATCATCATCCAATCACCCCGGATCAATCGATCTAAACCAAATTTAAACTCTATGGCCAGATTTGTATGAAACACGATGAAATTTGGTTGGACTATATTTAAAACACACCATTGGGCATGGTGTTCATTTTTATAAAATTATTCTATAGATCTAATGAGCAGGACACAAAAAGCAAGGTAGTAATAACTCCTTTGACAATTTGAGATATTTAGAAGAATAAAATTGAAAATAAAGTAGAATTATAGCTGACAGAATCAAAAAGTACCAATGAATGAGAAATATGAGAGAGGAGCATGAATGAATCCCAATCTCAAAAACTAAAGTTTCCAAGCATGAAGAAGATTTTATAAACATAGAAATAACAGACATGGAACTACTACACAAGAATTTTCCGCAAATGCTCATGAAAAACTGAAATATATTTAAGATATGCTCAAATACACTAGAATGGTAATGTTTACAATAAAAACCAACAACCATGTTTTATTTTATAGAACTTGTCTTTATAGAAAAGACAAAATAACTCAAAACAAGTTTCTAGCAAAACTTTAAGTCTAAAAATCACAACGTACATTTCAAATACATGCATATAAAACTTTCCAATCCTACTTGCGTCTAAATATCATGTTTTTTCTGGAGTCATGGCTGGATATGAGGATAACCAAGTCGAATTTGATGATGTGGCATCCAAGTGAACAACTATCCATGAGATTTTTGCTTAGGAATTCCTGAAAAATACGGTCTAGAGATCCATTTGAAAATACAAAACCATAATATATGTTAGAAAACCGACAAAGGTTTTTATTAATGGGTTTTTGTTTAGACAGAAACCTCTTTGGGTTTTCAAAAATTCATCTTCAGTTGTTTGGAAATGGTTTTTTAAATTAATGGCTAAAACAAGAAAATACTAAATTGCAAAATCCTGAAATATAAGTCTCAAATATTTCTTCGAATCTATCAAACAATTACACTTTTGTAAAAACTGAAAGAGTTTTTTTTTAAATGAGCCTGTTACCAACAAAAATATCCCTTGGTTTTTAAAATTTCATTTCCAACTGTTCTTAATATGCGCCCGAAGTTACTTCCTTATATAGGAAAAATAGAGTAAAACTAAGTTTTTTGCTGACAACCAATTTGTCAACGCTTGTTTGATAAATGAGTGTTCATCTAATGGCGTGTGCTTTATAAGTGCATTTTTTGGACATAAAAAAATGAAATTTTTCTTTTTGGTGTTGATAGCCTGAATGCCAGTGCATTTTTAAAAATTTTCAAAAATAAAATAACGCTGACACTCTCGTTGTCAGCGTTTTAAACCTAGTTATTAAAAATCTGCACTAACACTCCCATTGTTAGCATTTTAAAATATGTTATTACAAATTTGTCTTGATAGTCACATTTGTCAGCATCTTAAAAAAAAATTATAGACTAAAAAATGTGATAACGGTGGCTTCACAAGTGATCCGGTTTATGCGAAGACGCGAAAAAATACGAGAAACCAACCATAAACATAGAGATGTAGTGGAAGTAATGCGTCACTTCATTGACATCAAATACGAAGTAACTAGGACATAATGGAAATACAATAGCTAGGGTGCTGGTAGCGAATCTCTGAGAAGAGATGTGGTGGCTACAGACCTCTGAACTGTGTTACAATGAGGCTCGAGAGCCTATTTATTATTGAGAAACAATGGAGAACTCTAAACGCCCAAAAACCAAACCCTAGGAGATGAAGCGCCAAAACTATGGACCCCGTTTGGGTAAGTTGGTGGTTCAACTTCCTAGGGACGTAACTTTGGCATAAGATCTCCGTTTTATGCGCTCAATAGTTCGTTAGAAAAGATCTATCCGAGGAGTAAAAATTTTGGTATGAATAACATCAGTCCATGTACGTTTGTTGCTCTCAATTTTCCCAAAAAACATCGTTTAGGGCCTCAAAACAATTTCGGAATTTCAGGACCCGAAAAACTGCTAAAAATAGTAAGTTGTGCCGAAACTGAAATACTGAAAGAACTGATGGTGGGGGTTCAAATGGAATAGGTGGGTGGCCACCAATATCCACCTAGATCATTAAGGCCCCAAAACGGCTCCGGGAGTGGAGGACCCGAAAACCTGCTAAAAATAGTAAGTAGTGCTAAATGTGAAAAGCTCCAACAATTGATGGTGCTGGTCCAAATGGAATAGGTGGGTGGCCACCAATATCCACCTAGATCATTCCTCCCTCCTTAGGAAGCAATGGTCCCCATTGCGTTGAGATCCTCCACGAGATGAGGCAAATTCTGTTGAACTGAGTATTAGATGTGTTGAAGATGTCATGGACCTGCGGGTGGACATGCTGGATGCGTTTAGTAAATTTGGTTTCTTTATGAGCCTCATACAGTACATGTTTGGATTCTGTATGTGTAGTTGCAGGATGTATGGAAACATGAGGTATGGAAATATCAGGCGACGGTGCGTCCGGGGTCAGATCAATGGAGTGTTTGTCCTGACAGTGTAGAGGAACCTCTATGAGTGAGGAGAAAATGTCCTCGTATTCCTCCATGACTTTGCCCATCTATTGCAGTCGTACAGGGGAGCCCTGTTTCGAGGTTGTGGGCACAATCTTCTTCTTTCCCTGTGAGCGAGTTGTAAGGAAAATAAATTTCCTGGTTTGGGAAACAATCTTACTGCGTTGTTTTGCAATAGTCAAGGAGATGGCAAGAGGTGGTACTACCTCTGGTATCTTGTACAATTTATTTCCCAAAGTAATAACGACAGATTAAGGCCTAGACTCATACACAACATGTCGTCTCCACAAGTATGGTTGGCCCAATAATACATCAGCTACATTAAGAGGAGAAACATCACACAATACCTCATCCGTGAATGGCTTAATGTTGTACAGAAGGCAAAACTATTGGCAGACGTGGAGATCTCTCCCTTGGTGAAGCTACCCGATGGTATACAGTTGTGGGTGTGCTATGGTCGGTAGGCCAAGTTGCTTCACAACCTCTGCTGAAACGAGGTTCTTTTGGCTTCCGCTATCGACAAGAAATTGCAGCGGAGAACCCTTCACCCACATTTGCGAATGGAAGAGGTGCTCCCCCTCCTTTGGATCCTCTGGGTCCTCCCTCTGGATCTTGGTGGTGGCAACAATGGCATTGGGATCCGCATCAATGATTTTCTTCATTTAATATTTCTGCCTTTGTATGTTTGGTTTTGACTCGAAGATCCGAAAATGCATTTGATTCGGGTGCCTTTAGTTCGGCCACCAAAGACTGTTTGGCCCGACACTCGTTCGTGCTGTGAGTGGGACTGTTATGAAATTCACACCACTTCCCCATGTCCTTCTTTGGATTTATGGTGTTACACCATTTTTTGGTCATCTAACCTACTATCATTAGATGGACCCAAGTACACCATGTAAGACCAATTTTACCCTAAGTAAAATTGCTTTCACTATGTCAAATAACTTAATAAACCACATTTATTAGGTTGTTTATGGTCTAAACAGGAAACCCCAAAAGGAAATATTAAACAAATCTATATTTGTTTGATTTTCCTCATGGAATAATTAATTAAATAATAATTTAATTATTATTCCTCATCATGTTTAACCCAAAACAAAGAAATTAATTAGATAAATCTCTATTTATCTTATTATTTTCTAGGAATAATTATTTAAATCTTATTTAAATAATATTCCTTGTTAGATATGACTAAATCACCCACAAATAATTAAATAAATCATTATTTATTTGATTATCATTCAACCACTTCCTTAAAATGATAAATAAATCATTTATTTATTTATTATTTACAAATAAAGGGATTTGACCCAAGTCAAATATCTTTTCCCTCCAACAAATATAATAAAATATTCCATAAAAGGTGGATCTAGATTTGGTTAACGTTATTTTAATCATGCACCAAGATCTAGAATGACCCAATATTTTGTTATAAATATGAGGGTTTTTCCTACCATTCTTCACCTTTTGTTGCCTATTAGATCACTCTGGATCTAAACTCTTGGTCTGACTTTGAGCCATTGTCATTGTCATATTTTCCATTATTTGCTATGTGAGCTCCCTTTGAGTTCTATCTTTGTCTGGGTTTTCTACACCAACAGGAGAGAGAAATGCTAGATCTGAAGTGCTGAGGACTTCCAAGAACCCATCCCATTGAGGAGAATTGGAAACACCTTCTTGTTTTCCTCCCAGGTGCCCTTAATACAAAAATTCTTTCAAAAAATTGTTCTTGTCTTGTCTATTGGATGTATGGAGCAAAACCTTACTTTTACTGCTTAATGTCTCTTTATGCATAGATCTGGTTTTTTGCAGCACTTGTCTTGATCAACTAACTACAGATCTGAAGATATTGGCAGCCATATTTGATGTTAGGGCTATAAGTTATGCGTAGCTAAAGTGGTCTTTTTTCGTACACTTCGACAAAAGATTCATACTAACATTTGGTGTTTTTATGAGTAGCACCGCTTTGGCCTTGCCCCTTGTTCTTCGGTTCGGGGGCACCTTTCGGATTCGCAGATCCAAAGTCTCGCTTCTTCTGCTTAAATTTCTGCTCGATCTTGGCGGCATAGCGATATGCCATGCCAAGCGATGTAATGTCGAGGAACTCCATTTCCTCCTGAATGTGTTTGTGCAGACAGCCGCGGTACTTGAGCACCAAATGTCTCTCTGAATCTTTAATACCCAACTTTGTGCGCAGGGTATGGAACAGATTCGTCAGTTCATGCACATCTTGATCCTTTTGTTGCCGTAGTGTGGTCCATTGGATGTATTTGTCCTGATAGCTCCCCACGGGGTAATATTGTTCCTTGATGCCATCTCGGAATGAATTCCAAGTGGGTGTGGCCGAGAACAGAGAGGGTTCCCCTTCGCCCTCTTGCTCACGGTAGGTTTCCCACCAGTCTTTGACATGGGGGCGGCTTTGAGGAGTGAAAAAATAATCTTTTCTCGGTCAGAGAAGTCATGGACCAAGAAATACCCTACCAGCAAATTTAACCATCTGTCTATGACGTCTGCATCTATTTGGCCTTCAAATATAGGAATATAAAGTTTACGTGTACCTTGAAGGGAGTGGCGCCTCCAGAGTGGCTGTTGGATGCAGATGCGCCATATGTGGGCAGTCGTTGAAGGATTTGAGCAAAGTTATCCATCATCACGTTCCTTTGTTTCTCGAGAGCCTCCTCGAGTAGTATTTTGATAGGATCTCCTGCTCCCTCGTCTTTCTTTTCTTCCTCCATGGGAGGTCGTCGGGGTTTGCGAGGCTGATCTTGCAAGGGTTCAACCAGATCGAGCCCTAACTCCTTATACCCTGACCGCGTTGGGGACATGCAAAGAAAAACAAAGAAAGAGTAGACCCCCTCTGATACCACTGATCTAGATTTATGCAGGAACGCAACAGAATACAGAAATAACCATAAACATAGAGATGCAGCGGAAATAATGCATCATTTCATTAATATCAAATAACAGAAATATGCTTACAGACATAATGGAAATACAATAGCTAGGGTGCTGGTAGCGAATCTCTGAGAAGAGATGTGGTGGCTACAGACCTCTGAACTGTGTTACAATGAGGCTCGAGGGCCTATTTATTATTGAGAAACAATGGAAAAACTGAAACGTCCAAAAACCTAACTCTAGGAGATGAAGCGCCAAAACTGTGGGTCCCGTTTGGGTAAATTGGTGAGACCTTCAGGATGTAACTTTAATGAGTCAGTTGACATCAAACAGTTATTGAAAGATCTATAGAGAGTATGGCTTTGAGTCAAGCAACCAATCAGTCCAGCAGTTATGTTTCCTCATGGACTTTCCCAAAAAACGTCGTTTAGGGCCTCAAAACGGCTCCGGAAGTTCATGACCCGAAAAACTACTAAAAATAGTAAGTTGTGCTGCAACCTAAAAACTGAACGAATTGATGGTGGGGGTTCAAATGGAATAGGTGGGTGGCCACCAATATCCACCTGGATCATTAAGGCCCAAAACGGCTTCGAGAGTGCAAGATCCGAAAACCTGCTAAAAATAGTAAGTGGTGCTGAATGTGAAAAGCTGCAAGAATTGATGGTGTGGGTCCAAATGGAATAGGTGGGTGGCCACCAATATCCACCTGGATCCAATGAGGATGTTGTTGATCATGGATGGAAGCAAGAACTGATTGACCAGGCTTTGATCCATTGGGATTCATCCAACTTGATAACCTTGCAACCTTGTAAATTGTACCATTGAAAAGTCCCATCTTGAAATTGCAAGCTGAAAACAAGCTTCAAAATTCATTGCTGAAAACCAAACCGAAATTAATTCTCTCCATTTCCTACACTACGTTGAACCATGAGATGTTGTTAGGTGAATTAAAACACTCCGTTCAACCATGCAAGAATATTTTCCACCGATTTAAAACCTTGCATGTCTTTATTTTGGAGTAAACTGAAAAACCTATTTAATGATAACTCAAAAGAAAATATGAACGAAAATCTGATATTTACAAAATTTGAAAATTTGGGCCTATTTTCCCACTCCAAACCTGTTGCGAAAGGATTCTCATAAGAATAAAAAATGATTTTACAGTTTTCCCAAATTTTTTGACTCTGATATGGAACTCCTCCAGCTGCATTTTCTTTCTCAAATACCTCCATTTGATGACTTTCGTAATGATGCAAAAAAAATTATGGATGAGAAAATATTGGCTCCAACACTGATTTGTGATTAAATTAATGCATTTAAAAGAAATATGGAAGAGCCATGTCTGGAAAAATAAGAGTCACTGAGGATGGTTGTTCATATATTTCAACAAAAACATCATCTTGTTTTCCTAATTTTTATGATTTTATATCTTCAAGAGATGTGAGATCCCGAATGATCTCTCCATTTTGGAAACAATCCAAAAGAACTTTCTCTTCTTCCATGATTGAAACAAGAGGTAAATAAACTATAGGAATTACTGATTGAATTACCTCTTTTTGGCTCACTTAAAATCTGAACTTTTTCATCAACTTCAAGGGGGGACTTATAAATTTCATATCTAATATCCCGATCTAATTCTCTTTCATCGAAGGAGGAAAATGACATTTGTCGTTGACATGAATATTCACATAGGGTTTCATAGATTTCCTCATCCATTAAATCTTTATTTGAAATCAACTTGTTGTTCTCTTGGATAAATGGCTCATGAACAACTTGAATTTTTTTAATGCACACAGTCTCAAAATTCTGGTTTTCACTAGTTCCTTCATGAGACAGAGATTTAGAAAAATAGTGATTTGAAGAACAAACTGATTGGGTATCCTCATATATTTCCTGATCATCTGAAAACTGAAAAAAATGCTGAATGTGTTCATAAAACTAAGGAGAATGAACACAACTGTAAGCATTGAGATGCAGATAGATTTCACCTTCAACTAAAAAAAAAGCTATTGTTTGTTGAAAAGTTTCCGTAATTTTACAACTGGCCTATAATTTTTGTTCATGATGCTGAAAAGGGTTTTCATAAGAAGATTTAAGAATCTCTTCATCCATAAAATCCTCACCACCATACATGGTTTCAAGATGTTTAATGAAGCTTTCAATATGTGCACAATAATTTTTAACTAGCAGTAAGGAAGGATAATGCTCTTTAAAATGCTGATAAAACACTGTGTGAAACTATCTAAGGGAATGCAAGTTACTGGGTGGTAAATTTTCATACCAAGATCATGCATTTCCCTCCAAAGTAGCCATGAACATTTTCATTAAACAATCCTCATGCAACTAAACCTCTAGCTTTCGTGTATGTATATGGAATTTAATTAGATGTAGAGAAACATCATTTCCTTCTTCATATTTAAATATTGGCAGATATGTCTTCCAATCTATGTGAGGGAAATGATTTGGAAAAATAGGAATATGAGCATGATTCATAGTATCATACCTTGTAGATTGTGGATCCATCTCGAGACAGTGGAGTCACCAAATAGTTCTTCAGAAAATTGAGTCTTCGGCAAGTGGAGTCGTCATGAAAATTTTGAGCTCTAGATTCAGTTGAGAATGGAGTTTCCAGGTGAATGATTCACACAATTTCCATGTTTGTCCTCTGTTCACCATCAGAGATAAGATATGATATTTATCGTTCTCCCAGGGATTATTTGACATGAATTTTCGCGTCCCTGGCACCGATGCCAAAATTTTATCTCTTAGAGAAATTATGGTTGTTAGGGAAAAATTCTAAGGTAACCTCAAACCTCTTTTAGGCTGAAATTTGGCCCTTCAACCTGGAGAGGGATCTCTCCCTAAACTCAAATACCCTAGGTCACTGTATTAGTAGGTTTTTTTCACTTTAGTATCTGTGATTATATGAAATATGATGAAATTTGGTTGAGCTGTATATAAAACAAACCATTTGACATGGAGTCCAGTTTTTTCAAATTATGCTACAGATCTAATGAGCATGACACAAAAATCAAGGTAGTAATAAAGCCTTTGATAATTTGAGAGATTCAAAAAAAGAAAAATGAAAAGAAAAGAAAATTATAGCTAAGAGAAGCAACAAGTACTAATGACTGAGAAATATGAGAAATGAGCATGAATGAATCTCAATCTCAAAAACTAAAGTTTCTATACATGAAGAGGATTTTATAAACATATAAATAACAGACAAGGAACTACTGCACATGATTTTTCTTCAAATGCTCATAAAAAACTACAATATATTAAAATTTTTCTCAAATACATAAAAATTCTAATGTTTACAATAAAAACCAAAAACCATCTTTTATTTTATAGAACTTGTCTTTATAGAAAAGAAAAACTAACTCAAAACAAGTTTCTAGAAAAGATTTAATTACATAGTCTAAAAATCACAACGTACATTTCAAATACATGCATATAAAACTTTCTAATCCTATCTGCATCTAAATATCATGCTGTTTCTAGAGTCATGGCTAGATATGAGGATCACCAAGTTGAATTTGATGAGGTGGCATCCAAGTCAACAACTTTCCAGGAGCATTTCCCTCACGAATTCCTGAAAAATATGGTCTAGATATCCATTTGAAAATCCAAAATCGTAATAGATGTCAGAAAACTGAGAGAGGTTTTTACTAATGGATATGATTTTGAAAAAAACATATTTGTGTTTTCAAAAATTCATCTTCAGTTGTCTGGAAATGGATTTTTAAAACAATGGCTAAAATAGGAAAATACTAAATTGCCAAATCCTGAAAACTAGGTCTTAAAGACTCCTTTGATTCTCTCAAAAAATTACATCAGTGTAAAAATTGACATAGGTTTTTTAAAATGAGGATGTTACAAAGAAAAACCTCATTTTTTTTTAAATTACATTTTCAACTGTTCGTAATCTGCACCCAAAGTTACTTCCTTTTACAGAAAAAACAGAGTAAAATTGAGTTTTTGGTTGACATCTACTTTGTCAGTGCTCATTTGATAGATGATTGTTGATACTGATGTGTGCTTTATCAACACATTTTTTTGGACATAATTTTTTTTTGAATTTTTCCTTTTGGTGCTGATACCCTGAATGCCAATGCATTTTTTAAAAAATTTAAAAAAATACAATAATGCTAACACTCCCGTTGTCAGCGTTTTAAAACTTGTTTATTACAAATTTTCACTGACACTCTCGTTGTCAGTGCTTTAAAAAAAAATGTCACGCTAGGACGTAACTCCACCAAAAAACTCATACGAATTGATTAAGGATGCTTATGAATATATACATGGAGGTGAGACTCTTGGGATTCATTTCCCAACATCTCTTAAACTTCCTTATTTTCTATTTTACATTAATGTAGAATTTCGCCCAATCCATTAGGATTAGGTGTCAACATTCTCCCCCCCTCCCGCTTAATTTGAAGGGATTTTGGTGAGTCCAAGCATCGTTATGAATTTTTCAAACTTTTCTCTTCCATGTGCTTTGGTGAATATGTCTACAATCTGCTCATTTTTGGATCAATGACATAGATAGATAGTTTTGGCCTCAACATGATGTCGAATCAGATGGTATTTTATATTGATGTGCTTTGTTCGATCGTGGAACTTTGGGTTCTTGGCCAGCTTTATTGCATAAGTGTTATCAATCATGAGTGGAGTTGAATGCATTTGTTTCATTTGCAAATCTTCCCGAATTTTCCCGATCCACAAAATTTACTTTGTTACTTTAGCTGTTGCCACATATTTTTCCTCAGTTGTGGAACTGTTGGTCTGACTGTTTGTGTGATCTCCAAGAGACAACTCTTGATCCAAGACTCATAGTATAACCTGAGGTAGATACCTTGGTTTCTTTGTCTCCATCAAAGTCTAAATAAAAGTATCCAATCGAGCTTAAGTTTCCCACCTGTGTGTATTTGAGTCCAAAGTCATGAGTCCCTTTCAAATACTTTAGAACTATTTTTGCAACAGACCAATGTCCTTTGCAACTTTTTTGCATAAACCTTGAGAGGATTCCAACAACAAATGAGATATCTGGTCTCGTAGTATTAAGGTAGATGAGACTTCCTACAAGCCTTCTATACTTTGTTGCATCCTCAAATTATTTTCCTTCAATGGATGTGAGATTCAATTTTTGTTCCATTGGAGTGGTCAAAGGATAAGGATTACATTCCCCATGCCAAACCTATTCAATAGATCTCCAATGTACTTCTTTTGAGAAAGGAATATAAATTTAGGATGTTGATTCACTTCAATACCAATATAGTAGTGAACATAGCCCAAATCAGTCATTTCAAAACATTTCTTCAATTCCTTCTTTATGGATGCAATATAACTCTCATTATTCCATATCATCAAAAGATCATCTACATACACCACAAGATATACAACTATTTTTCCAACTTTATTGAAAAACAAATTTGCATCATCAAGATCATAATGTTTGAAGTTAACTTTTAGAAGATGCTCAGTTAACTTCTCATATCAGGCTCGTGGTGCTTGCTTGAGTCCATACTATAAGATTGCATACTTTGTGTTCTTCACCCTTCACAACAAATCCTTCTAGCTTGGATATAAAAACCTTCTCCTTTATATCTCCATTTAGAAAAGAATGTTTTACATCCAATTGATGGAATTTCCAACCATTATGAGCTACTAAGGCAAAGAATGTTCGGATGGTAGCCCATTTTAGTCCGAGGGAAAAATTTTCCTCATAATCGACCCCTTCTTTCCATGAAATTTTTTTTTCCACAAGCCTGGATTTGTGCTTGTCAAGTGAGCCATCAACTTTGTAATTGTTCGTGTATACCTACTTGTAGCCAATTGGTTTGTTTCCAAATGGAGGATAAACTAGCTTCCAAGTGTCGTTCTTTATCAAGGCATCATACTCCTTTTACATCGCTTCATTCCATTTATCATGAGAAGTGAGTTCTTTGAAGGAAGTTGGTTTAGTATCTGTAGACAAATTCAACTCACAATTATAAGAAAAATCCATATCAACAGGTGAATCAAAATCATCTACATCACCTCCATTTTTCCTGGTGGAACTTCTTGTTCCTGTCTTTCCAACCTCATTGGGATGGAGATTTTCCAGTGTATTTGTTAGCCATTTTGGAGGACCTTTCTGAGATGGCCTAGGCTGCTCATTTGAATGAGTTGGGATTTAATCAAGATTCAGTATCCCAATTATGTTAATCACATCATTCAAGGTGTCATCCATGGTTGGTTCTTCACGTGGGGGAGAGAGTGCTCCGGAAGACAAATCCACATATTGATTCAGTATAGGAATCCCCCCTTCAAGACATGGAATCTGATTATCAAATTCTTGAAATGAATTTCAATGTGAAAATCTATCCAAGTGATCAAGATGCCGCTTAACAACATTGTCAGTCTTGGAAGATTCAAGGAATATGACATATCTAGATACTAATATTTTGTTGAATTCATCAGAGAGATGATATCCTTTGGAGGTATTGGAATACCCCAAGAAGATGCATTTTCGAATTCTAGCGCCAAGTTTATTTCTTTGTTCCTTAGGTATCAAATCATAACAAGTGGATCCAAAGACTCTGAAATGCTTTATCGAAAGAATGTGGCCATGCCAAATTTCATAAGGCGTTTGATTTCTAATTGCATTAGAAGGACACCTATTATTTATGTACACAACACATATAGCTGCATCATCCCAAAACATCAATTTTACATCTTGAAAAATATCATGGAGCGAAACATATTTAAAATTGTCCTGTTCATTCTCTCAGCTACACCATTATGTTGGGGATTAAAAGGCACAGTTCTTTGATGTTTGATCCCATTTTCGAGAAGATATTTTTCAATCATTCGAAGTGTATTGTTTTCCATTATTAGTGCGTAAAGAGCCAATATGAGTTTGTGCATCATTTTCAATCCATGCATGAAAATTCTTGAATGTTTGAAAAACATCATATTTTTTCTTCAATAAGTAAACCTAACACATTCTGTTGTAGTCATCAATAAATTCCCTCATATATTTATTTCCATTTGTAGAAGGAAAAAGCATGGAGCCACATAAATCTGAATGAATAAGCTCAATTTCTCTATGTTCTCTGGATTGTGAATCATGAAAGGACTGTTTGCTATGCTTTCCTAGAATACAAGCATCACATTGCTTAAGTTTCCTAGGAATTGTAGGCAATCCAGTAACACCATTTTTCTTCAACAATTGAAGGTTGTCATAGTTTAAGTGTCCAAATCTAGCATGCCATAAAAGACTTGATGGGAATGTACCTTCATCATAGTGAGAACTAAATGCAAAGTTTTGTGCATGAGAAGAGGTACCTTGCACCTTTAGGAGTCTTCCTTCTTCTATTCCTCTCATGACAAGTGAGCAATATGATTCTTTTCTGACCTCAAGCTATCCATCAAACATGTGAATGGAGTGTCCTTGTTGGCGGATGTGGACCAAGGACAACAAGTTTCTCCTCAACTCAGGGAGGTATAGAACCTCATGTAGAAGAAGTTCTGGAAGAACAGGAAACTTAAACCTGATTGTTTCAAGCCATGATGGCTTGAATTTAGATTTTTCTGCAAAGTATATTGCTCCATCAACCTTGTCAGTAAATTCTTCAAAAAAATCTTTTCTAAAAGTCATGTGACATGTTTCTCCTGAATCTAGAAACCAATCATTTCTCCAAGAAGTAATTGAAGCATTAAAAATGTCTTCATTTACTCCAATATTACAATGTTCTACAACATAATGAGAGGATTAGGTGCTTTACCTTTGTCTCTATCATGAGTTTTTCATTTTTCTTGATTTCTTTCCTAAATTTTTTCCCAAGGCTACTTACATGTAGATGCATAATGACGATCTCTATTGCAGCGTATGTAATGAAGATCATATTTCTTCCCTTTGAGCTTGTATGCCCCCCTTCCTCTGAAATTTATTCTTCCTTGTCCTCTTCGACCACCTCTCACTCCAGAAAAACCTTGAGAATGATTATTCTCTCTATGTGAAAAACATACAATTTCTTCAGAAGATTGAGGGGTTGTCTTCTTTCCAAAATTTATTTTCTCTTTCTGCAAATTTTTTCTCAAGGGAGTTAAAGGTGATCTTCTTGAGGTTTCCACTTGCTTGCAATGACTCAAGATAGTGGGAGTAAGTGAGATACAATGCCTTGACATAAGCAATGAGAGGTATGCCAATTACTACACCGATGTTTTTAATGCCATGCATGATATATATTACTTCTGTGCTAAATCAAGAGGGTCATAATTTTTCTATTCAAGGATGAATAATTAATCCTTAATTGAACAACTTCAAGTTCTGAATGTGAGTCATAGAGTTATTTTAATTTCATCAAGGCTTCATAGACATTTTAAAATGGTGTAATATGGTGACTCGCCTCTTCATTTACATATGCTACAATCAAGGCACAAACCTTGCAATTCTTGTTTTCCAAAATGGCGATCTCCTTGTCTGAAGTGGGCTTTGCAGGTGCATTGTCTCCTTCTCCTTCACAATTTCCTCTCCACAACTCATTAAAAATGAGTGTGCATTTTATCTTCCAGTACCACTTAGGATAGTTCTCTTTTCCAAAGATAAATCCTATAACAATTGATATCAATGAATGCATTACAATATCTGTACTGTAAAATAATTTGTACTTCTGGTGGAAAAAAAAAATTATTCATGGTGGCAGAGAAAATAGTTTGTATTTCTAGTGTAAAAGGGAATGCTGCAAGAAAAAAAAAATTGCAAAAAAAATGGTTTTTTTTTAAAATATCAGAGGTAATATCTGGGGAAGTTGACAATTGGGGGAGTTTTCAAACGGGGAGGTAGGATATGGGGAGGGATCAAATTAGGGAGGGGGATATGGGGAGGGGTCAACAGAACATGGAAGGCCGACATGAGGGAGGGAGGTGAGTACAGAGCCGATGGAGGGAGGGGGGAGCAGAGCCGGTGGAGGGCGGTGGGAGCAGGGCGGAGCCAGTGGAGGGGGGTCAAGCAGAGTTGAGCCAACGGAGGGAGGTTTAGCCATTGGGAGGGAAGGTGAGATGACGGAGGGAGGTCAAACCAACGGGAGGGAAGGCGAGGTGAGTGTAGGGAGCCGAAGGGAGGGAGAGACGAGCCAACGGGAGGGAAATCAGGCCTGCGGAGGAGTATAGGTTGAGCACAATGCCAGGAGGTATGGAATTAACTCACAAGAGAGCCGAGGTAAATTACAGGAGAGCCAAGTTAACTTGCAGGAGAGCTGAGCACCAAGGACCGCACATGGAGGTCGGGGAGTGCCACAGGCCTTGAGTGTAGGCGAGATTGCAGGATTGTTTCAATTTTTTTTTACATATCTACTGAATTCGATGAAGAAGAATGGGCAGCAGAATACATGGTAGAGAAGAAGTAGTTCTTCTAGGTTCAAGCAGAGAGGCAGAGAGGGAGTTACATGGGCAGTAATGTTAGAAACATAACTGGCTCTTATAACATGTCAGGTCAGGATGTAACTCCACCAAAAAACTCATACGAATTGATTAAGGATGCCTATGAATATATACATGGAGGTGAAAATCTTGGGATTCATTTCCCAACGTCTCTTAAACTTCCTTATTTCCTATTTTACATTAATTTAAAATTTCTCCCAATCCCTTAGGATTAGGTGTCAACAAAAATTATAGACTAAAAAATGTGATAATAGGAGGAAAGGTTGGGTGGTGCCTAGGGGAATCAAAGGTTGAGTGGTGCCTAGGGAAGCAACTTTGATGCCTACAACCATTGGGATAAGACAAATATAGATTCATGTTAAACATGGATATAGCAAGAGTCGAGAGGGATCAAATCTGTTGAGCCGAAAACACTTTTTATAGTGAAAAATTTAAAAAATTTGCACCTCCAAATATTTCATCCATCTAGGGAATTGATAGATGATGGTTAAGATGAATGGGTGTGTGTGTGTAACTTTTCATTTTTTAACTTTATTTTTTGAAAGAAAAAATATATTCAACCTCTTGAAAATCCCTTGAATACATTAAATAAAATAACTTATACATGCAAGTCCAACAAATATTATCTTATTTCAAAATTAACCCTTAATTAAAGGGTCAAATTGTAAAATAATGTTACTTTTTTTTTGTAAGTTGGGTAGGACTACATATTTATCATCATGTCTAAATACATCACCCCGATCGAGGTAGGGAATTGAACCAATGACATCACATCAAAGAGTGCCTTAATAACACACACGATCACCGTCTATCCAATACCCCATGGACTTAAAATAATGATACTTAAAATGCTATAACAATAAAAATTTAATTTTTTGAGTTACTTTATATAATATATAGACATCTTATTATTATTATTTTTTTAAACCATATATAATATGTAAATGGTTGACATTGAAATCATTTAGTTAATCTGAACATTGAGATGTTTTAGTTATGAATCATATTGTCCACGTTAAAGTATTTTTTTTTCTATTAATATAATTTTAAATACATTTCAATATTACTTAATTTTATATATTCAAATATTTTATTTATGATGCACATTGAATTTTTTAATTACTATTAATATTTTTTAAATGTTACAAATTAATTTTATATTGAGAATTGAATTAATTACACATCTTCCTTATTATTAATGTGATAAGGAATGAATTGAATCTTTTTACTTTCAATTACTTATTCTCTTTGCACATTGAAATATTTTATTGTGGTTCACACACACACACACACACACACATGTTTTTTCTAAAATTTATATTAAAAGAAATTAGTTAACATGAATATTAAAATTGTTTATTTATTTATCCAATTCAAATATGTAAATAAAAATAATATCAACTTTATTTATTTTTTTTAATTATTTAATTTTTTTTATAAAAGTTGATATAAAATTATCTTATTTCATATGGACATGGACATATTATATTTATAATTGAAAGCTAGAGTGAGAGAAATAGTTTTACCATATCTCCTTTGCATTGAGTAGTATTATCAACAACCTATAAGCAAGCAGAATTAGAGTGGGAGAACATTTTATAATACTTTTAAGCAAAACTAACCAAATATGTATATTTGTTTTTTATTTTGATTATAACCAACATTATTTTTAATTGAAAGAACAATTTATTTTTATTTTCTCCACGTTGAGCACATACGAAATTACACATCACCATCATATTAGGTTGTAGAATGAGCCTCTCAGTTCAATCACAAGTTTCTAATTAGAATACTACCTAGATATCGATTAGCTTCTCACTCGTTTGAGTTGAAGGGAATGTGAAAGTTGAAATCATTTTTGTGACATCTCATGACAAAAATGAACCATTTCAACAATGGTCATGGGGGAGCATAATGAGAACATTGCCGTGGAGGCCACCCACTATTTAGGGATCACAAAAATTAGACAAACCCATGTCCCTAATGGAAAATAATTTAAACTACAATCCATATTGATGGGTTCACTCTCGATCTTTGAATAGGTGTAAATATTGAGTCATGAGGTGCCTCCCACATGCTTAAATTTCAAGACAACTTTATGCTGGTCATGGAGGATTCATGTCTGACCTAGAAGATATGGTGTTGCAAAATATACATATTGAATCCAAAATATCATAGTTCCATGCAGATTTTTGAGTGTTTTCTCTAATCCCTTATTTTCGGTGTAGCATATATCAATTATAGTTTTATTATCTATTGCTTCATAGGGAAATAATTTCATTTAATGTTCTCGAATTGGTGTTAATAAACTGAGAGAGTTAAGAATTTCATAATGATAATCTTTAAGGATTTCTCTTTCAAAAGGGTTTTTCTATTATGAAAAATATTTATACATAAGTCAAGAATTCTATTATCCATTTACATACTCCATATTGTTATAAAAATAATATATATTAGATCATTATATTTTTTTCATCCATATCAATGCTTTCAAAGTGGAAAATCTGGAGGAATCAACTCACATGGCCTTTTTACCAGCGGGACCCAGTTTGACAAATCGAGGTTTGAAACCTTCTAGGAGTGTTTTGAGGAATTAAATGACATTTATTGGGGGTAAAACTTTATCAGTTTAGCATAACATAAATTTAATATTATTCTACACACAAACACCTTTCCATTGATGCAATAATCATGTAAATTAGAGTTCGTATGTGAAATTTATGCCGCTAAGAAGTTGACATTCCTGTTTTCACCACCATAATTTGAGAGGATGCCATGTTAGCACCCATTATTGGTGAAAAAGGGGATATCCACATGATTATGATGAATAAGACTATATAAGAGTATATATTGTGAGTGTATTTAATGGTTGAGGTAGTCAAACCTAACCACTAATATCCTATCAGGTTGTGTTATAACTGGGCCACTAAGAGGAAAATGGGTTCTACTTTTTTGAGTGCATTTGTTACGTATCTAAGAAAAAATAACCAAGAGGGATAGTAGGTAGAGCAAACAAAGAGGATTTGTGCATTGTAGCAACCCACAAGCCATAGGTCATACTTCTTTGTACTCACATCCATATTTACATGAAGAGAAAGAGAGCGCAACGACCTCACCTTCTAGTTGGGGTTTTCTCCTGAAAGGGTTTCCCAGGTCATATCTTATGTGAAATGTGTGTCTGAGCTTTTATTTCATTTTTATATGTTTTATGTATAATTTCTTAATTCAAATACACGCACTATTAACAATATTATATAGATATAGAAATATAAAAAGAAATAAAACTGTAATATTATATAATTTTATATTTTAAATCAAATTTTATTAGATATGTTGTGACAAACTGCCTGATGGAATATCCACAGAAGTTTACGGATCATATTGGTATTAGAGTAGGTTTCTTTGGGTATATTATTGATATTTTCAGAGGATCCAGATTAGTTGGGCCAAATGTCATAAAGCCATGATCATGGTCGACGAATATGTGAATAACCCTCATGATCCTAAAAAAGAGAGGTTTTCATGGCTGCAACAACAAGTATGAGATATAAATCATAATGTAAATCTCCTCATGGAGGCCCTAAGTATTAAGCTTGGGATATTCATAGAATATGGGGGTTCCAATGTGAAGGACAAATGAGAAGGGGAATAAGGAGATCAAGAATAAATGGAGAACCAACCAAAGAAAGAACCCAAAAGAAATCAACCCAGTTAGAGAGTCTTCAATCAATCCAATCCTTATTCAAAATGGAAGTGAAGGTAAATATCAAGTTTTACCATAATGAAATCGACGCTATGAAGCTAAATCATTGGTTGTAGTGATTGGAAGTGTATTTCAACGTCCATTACATTGAGGAAGAGGAAAATATTTCATTTGTGTGGTTGAAATTAGAGGGCCATGCCCTAGCTTGGTGGGAAAGCCACACTAAGACCCTGAGGTTGGAGGGAGAGCCTCCAATGACTAATTTGGAGGAATTAAAGTTTACAATTATTCCTGTGGTCAAATGAGAGAGAAATTATGCCGTCAAAGTTTACAATTATTCTTGTGGTCAACACAGGTCAAAGTGGCCAGAATTCCTCAGATTTTGTGCTCATAAATGTGTCCTAACTAGATAGAGATATTCCCAAAAGATCAAATTCAAATTCAACCTAAAACACCAAGGTCGACTCTGGTCAAGGTGTTGGTAAAGTCAAATTTTGGACTTCCTGCAATTTGTCCTTCTTCCTACTCGCATGTGTGAAGAGATCCCTGTAATTTGTATGAACCAACGAGAAGAGGAGAGATAAGATGAATGTGTTGATGAGTGTGTCGAGATGAGGTTGATGTTACATGTATTTATAGGAATTGAAGGAGGTAAAATTAGCCTCTTAGGTTGACCTTAAATTTTGTTCCATTGTGGGTTTCTTCATAAAAAATACACTTAACCAAATTGAGTGTTTCCAGGGGAAATTTTGGGTCTCTCTGAATGAGGAATAATGTCAAATGGAGGGAATTTGTCCAGAATATTCCAAATTAACATGCTCTCAAAGCATAAATGGTTACCACCTAAGAGGTAAGTGGAGCAAAAGATCCAACTATTGTCAAACTCCCCATTGACAAACATTGGGTTGTATAGGAAGTCTATTATAAAAGCAAGTGAGGTGAAGAAACAATTGAAATAACTACTATAATAGGGTGTCATTCGAATGATTACATCACCTTATTGGTCACCCATCATCATTGTGCAAAAGAAGGATGGGACTTGGCGAATGTGTATATATTACATGGAATTGAACAAAATCACACTCAAGGAAAGGTATGGGCCCTACCTAGGACAAATGATCTGTTCGTTCTATTGCAACAAGAAAAATACTTCACCAAGCTAGACTTAAAGTTTGGATATCACCAGGTTCAAGTCAAAGAAGAAGATACTTGGAAGACCACCTTCAAAACAAGGCAAGGTTTGTATGAGTGGTTAGTCATGTCATTTGGCCTATGTAATGCACCAACTATGTTTATGAGATTGATGAATGATGTACTACGCCATTTTATAGATTCATTTACTGTTATCTATTTCAATGATATACTGGTATGTAGTGCTACCTAGAAGGATCATATCGCACATTTGAAGCAGGTGAAAAAGATATTAAAGAAGCACCAACTTCTAAAAAATCTCAAGAAGTGTGAGTTTGCACAATAGTATCTGGTGTATCTGGGGTATGTGATAGGTGGGGGAGAGTTGAAGATAGATCCTGCCAAGATGGATTCCATCATGAAATGATCAGCTCCTATTATTTTTTCTGAGGTTAGGAGTTTTGTTGGGGTGACACAGAACCTAAGGAAATTCATAGCCTCATTTTTAGTAGTAGAAACACTACTCCATGCCATAACGGAAAGTGGAAAGAGTTTCTAGTGGGAAAAAAGTCAATAAAGGGCCTTCGAGGAGCTAAAGAAGAATATCGATCAAGCACTAGATTTGGCATTACCAAACTTGCAACATCCATTTGAAGTGGAGACAAATGCAAGTGGGTATGTTATGGGAGATATTTTGACGCAGGGAGGAAGGCTTGTATGCTATCATTCCGAAGTATTTCATAGGGTAGTTCTTAACTACCCTACGCATGACAGGGAGCTCTATGCTCTAGTGCAAGATGTGAAGAAGTGAAAGAACTATATGATGGGAAAGGAGATAGTAATCCATATATGTCACCAATCACTACAGTATCTACAGGCCAAGAGTAAGATACAACAAACTAGGCATTACAAGTGGATGGGGGTTTTATAGCAATTTCATTTAGTGATTAAGTACAATAAGGGCAACACAAACAAGTTGACTGAAATGATTTCAAGTCCACCCACATCAAAGATCATAGCTTTGCGAAATCTAATGCACATGGAGGCATTCACCCATGATTCATACAAATAGGCATATTCATAGGATGAGGACTTCAAGAAGGTGTTTCAATAGTAGCATAGTAAGATTCATGTGCACGATGGTGATATCACCATTGACTATCATCTCTAGGATGGATTGCTCTACATGTTATGCATTCCTAAAGGTGAGTGATTTTAATTGATTATAGAGGCTCACACCTCTAAGGTTGCAAGAAAATTTGGTGTAGAGGAGACAATGGCCAATTTGTAGAGGTATGTGTATTGGCCCCAGATGCAAGAGAAGGTAGCTATGTTCATAAGAGGATGCATCCTTTGTTGTACCAAAAAGACTAGGAACATGAAACATGGTCTATATCATCCTTTACCTATACCCACTCGTATTTTGGAAATAATTTATATGGAATTTGAGGGAGGTTTACCAACAATTAGGAAAGGACATGAATACTGACTCGTGGTAGTTGATAGGTTCAATAAGATGCATGTTCCGAGGACCTGTAAAAATACCATCAGTGGGAAATAGAAAAAAAATTTATTCTTTGGATAGGTATGGATGCACTTCGAGATACTAAGGATCATCATTTCAGATAGGGACACAGTATTTCTTAGATCATTTTGGACTACATTGTGGGAGAAGATAGACACAAAGTTGAAGAAATATACAACATTACATCCAAAAACATATGGGTGGATAAAAGTATTTAACAAGGATTTGGTGCAACTTTTGAGGGGATACAACCATAAACATTTGAATACATGGATGAAAATATAGTATATATACAACATTATTACAACATATCAGTCAACACTTCTACTGGAAATTCTCCATTTGAAACTTGTTTTTGGATATTCGTCACCTTCACCTTTGGACATTGCATATGTGCGGGAAGGAGTGAGGGAATATATTACTGGAGACGTCTCGAGGGATAAAAAAATTATAGAGTATATTTGGCAGATCCATATATTGGTATAAGAGACATTAAAAAAGTCACAGGGGAAATATAAGGCCAGGCATGATTAACATAGAACAAAGAAATTGTTGAATGTGGGAGAAAGAGTATGGCTACAATTAAACAAGGAGAGGCTACAAGGGTCTGGTAGGAAAATCAAGGCTCTACAATATGGTCCCTTTGAGATATTGGAAAAGGTGGGTGATAATGCCTATAAACTTAGTTTACCACCATACATGTGCATTTACTCAATTGTGAATGTAGATAATTTGAAACTCATTGCGCCTTCCATGCTAGATTAGGAAAAGTAACAAATCCTACCTTATGTGGAGGATTTGGCACCAAATTTTCATGCATGGTTAATATAAGATACAATTTTTCGGAATGGGTTTAGAACTACAAGAAAAGGGTAGCATGACCTGTGGTGGATTGGTTTGAAAGGGCAACTTCTAGGAAAATCTAAATGGTACACCCGAGAGAATGTGGAGGAAAATTTTCCTCACCTCATTGAATTGAAGCTTTTGGGGACCAAAATACTCCAAAAATTAGGAGGCGTGATTCAGATTATATGATTATATTGTTTTTCATCCATCTTTATGCTTTCAGAGTGGAAAAATAGAGGAATTAGCTCACAAGACCCTTTTTACCGGCGGGAAAGACTTTGGAAAATTAGGGTCTAAAACCTTATGGGAGAATTTTGAGGCATCAAATGAAATTTTTTGGGGGTAAATATTTGCCACTTGGGGTGGAATTTTTTTTCTTCCTATTTTACACATAGATACATTTCCAATGACGTAAGAATCATGTCAATCAGACTCCGTATGCAAAAGTTGTGTCGCTCATAAGTTGACCTTCTTGTTTTCACCACAAAAATTTGAGAGGATGCCACGTTAGCCCCCATTGTTCATGAAAAAGGGCCTAGCCATGTGATTACGATGAAGAATAATTTAGACGAGTCTATATTGTAACTTTGGATAAGATTTGAGGTAGTCAAACCTAACCAGTAGTAGACTATCAAACCATGTTATAACAGAGTCACTAGAAGGAAAAGGGGTTCCATTATTTAGAGTGCGTTTTGTCCATAACTGAGTAAAAATAGGCAATAGGGATAGGAGCTAGAGCACACAGAGATAATTCATGCATTGTGGTAGCCCATGAGCCACATGCCATACTTCTTTATACTTGCAACCATATTTCCATTCAAAGAAAGAGAGCAAAGCGACCTCACCTTCCAACTAGGTTTTTCTCTCGAAAGGGTTTCCCACATCATATCTTGTGTGAAATGTGTGTGTGAGATTTTATTTTGTTGTTCTCTATTTTCTGCATAATTTTTTAATTCACATGCATACACTATTAATAGTATTCCATAGATCCAAAAATCTAAAAAGAAATAAAACTATAATAATGTTTGAAGATCTTATCGGATTATCCACCGTGTTAAAGAACATTCATCGACATTTTGAATCCCAACGGGGATCCATCATCAGGACAAGAAGCTGAATGAAGGAAGAAATAAGGATAAATGTCAAGGATTAATAGTGAAAGAGTAAAATAAGAAGAGTTGACAAGGATAACTAATTTTGTATTTTATTAATTTTTTTAATTTTTAATTTTAGTTTTTAATAAATTTTATTTTAATTTTTAATAAATTTTAGTTTTGATTTTATTTTAATTTTTAATAAAAATTTATTAAAAATTAAAATTAAAAATTAAAAAATTTAATAAAATATAAAATTAATTATTCTTGTCAAATTTTCTTATTTTACTCTTTCACTATTAATCCTTGACATTTATCCTTCTTTATTCCTTCATTCAACGTCCTGTCTTGATGATGGATCCCTGTGGCATTCGAAATGTCGACAAATGTTCTTTAACATTGTGGATAATCTGGTAAGCTCTTCAATAAACGATAACCACATGAGCTTGAAAACTGTAATAATGTAGAATTTCAGATTTCAAATACAATTTTATCAATTTTTTGTGACGAACTATCCAGTGGAGTATCCACGACAATTTAAAGACAAATAAGAAAATAATATTAATGGGAGAAATGAGGGTAGTGTTCATTCCTTCACATCAACAGAGATGTCTGACCCAAATAGAAGTAAATGGTATTTTATCAATGAATGAACACTTATATTGGAAAGACGTGAGTCCAATATGTTTCTTTACTATAAGGGAATGTGACATTGTTATTATATTCACTCTTGAATATCAATTCACATTTAGAATCAAGAATATTGGTAACTTGCAAATATATTTTTTGTAAATTTACTAGTTAAATTACATTGTAAATGAGTACATTTTTAGTAGAAGTCGACACCCTTATTGAGTTGGCCACATGGAGGATCATCATCTTTTATCTTCATCCTTGTGGCTGTTGTGTAAATATTTTATACTTCCCACCTTGTGTTTTATATGGGGGTAAATCCATGATTGATAGTTAGACTTCAAGTTTTGAAGTCTTAACAATAAAAAATGAACAAATGAGCCTAAGTCATAGCCAAAACTAAAGCCTCAAGCCCAACCAGAGTTTGCATTGTAGCCAAATTCAAAGACATGAGTGTGATTTAGTTATTGGTCTTCCTGAAACCACCACTTAGTAGGAGATTGAAAAATTCCACTAGACATTAGTTTGTGATCATCTTCAAACCACTATTTGTGAGCTTTTCCATTTAGTAGAAGACATCAAATTATAGCTAAATAAAGAAATGTTCTAAGGAATTCTAAGCCTTAGAGCTAAGTTCCAACAATTTGTGATCATCTTCAAACCACCATCAATTTGCAGTGATCTTCAAATCACCATTTGCAAGCACTTTGAGTTAATAGGGGACATCAAATTCTAGCCAAATTTGGAATTTTTTTGAGGAATGTTGAGCCTTAGATCAAATTCCAAAGTTAGTGGTAAATGTTAAACCACCATTTAGTACAATACCTCGACTCTATTACCCATTGGATTTGTGATCATCCAAAAACCACCAAATTCAGAGAGCACATTCAACCATTGACAATTGTCCTTATCTTTTTGCTTGGACTCACATCCACCCCTTGAGATTAAGAGAGAAACATTAGACACCTAATTCATAAAAATTATAATAAAGAATATAAATCATAAAATTCCAAAAACCCTTGAAAAAAAAATTTAATATAAAAATAATGTATTTAAATATATATCATATTATTAAAAAAACAATACAATCTTATCTTTCATTCTCAACAATTAAACATTATTAATAAATATCTCCATCACCATTAAAACACACATCTTTAATATTTAACGTGTCACCATTGAAATATACATATTTAATATTTCATACATCACCGTTGAAATATTCATCTTTAACATATAATATAACTCCACCAACGTCTTTACTTTCTTAAATAACTCCATCGTCATCATAGATTTTTAAAATAGAGAGAATTTTCTTGTGGAGGTATAAAGCTCTCCAATACATTTACAATATACATTTGTCAATTCCAAGGAGACAATGAAGTGACCACTTTAACTACTTCTTTCTCTATTCGCTTGAAATTTAAAAAGTTTAATAAACAATTGCTAGTTTTTATTAAAAAATAAAATTTAGATAAACGTTGGTTAAGTAATTCTTTTAATAAAAATGGAGTTTGGAGTGGTATCAAATTATAAACTAAGTTGTCATTTTCATAATGAAAATATATTTTTAAAGAATATATGGTCAAGCACCCCCACAACAATTTTAATACTTTTAGGAAAAGTAAAAGCAAATATGAGATTTCCATTGTAAGATTGATATGTTATAGGTAAGGTATGTGATGGATGCAAATAGTTATAGTGTTAATATTGCTTTACATTACCTGTGTTCTATATACATTTTACTATGATTTATTCTAAGAAAAATAGATTTGCATTCTAAGAAAAAGATCGGGTCTTAAAATAATAATTTATAAATAATTATATTCAATATGGATAGTAAATCACTTTAGTTTTTATAAAAGCTAGGAAAAAACTAGGGGTTCATTATTTTGGAAAGGAATGAAGATATATGTCTAATATCATATCACAGTAAAAAAAACCCAAAGGCATTGCAATCACTATCTATTTAGGATATGTTCAAATATTTCAATGGAGTTTGACATGTGATACTCAAAATTAAGTAACAAACTAGTTATCATGGTGGTTAGCAATCATCTTTCAAAATATGCTTTTTTTTTCCCTACCTCATCCTTTCATTCATTCCTTAGTTTCCTAGGTTCCATGGATACGATCTTTAAGCTACATGGTATCCCCACTTTTATTGTATCAAATGGGATCCACATTTAGTAGCAAATTTTGGTAGGATATATTTAAATTCCAAGGTGCACATTTAAAGATGATCACTACATATCATGCCCAAAGTGATGGCCAAACATAAGTGGTCAACAAGTGCTAGGAAACCTATTTTAGATGCTTTATTTTTGAAAATTTTCACCAATGGGCACAATCGATTCCCCTTACCAAATGGTGGCATAATACTACTTATTATTGAGCTACCAAAATGACACCATATGAAGGTGTTTATGGCCAAAAATCCATATTAGTGGCATGCTATGTATTAGGCACCTCCCAGGTTCATGTAGTAGGTCCAGTGCTTCATACTAGAGAAGCCATTATCCATATCCTCAAGGATAACTTGGTTATGGCACAAAATCAAATAAAACAACAAGTTGATCAACATAAATAAAAAAATTCATTTCTCAAGTAGGATCAAGTGTTTCTTTTTCTACAATATTATGGACAAACATCACTAAAAGATAAAGATCCCTATAATCCACCTCCCAAGTTCTATGGTCCTTATCAAATCATACAATGCATTGGAACAATAATCTACAACCTAGTTTGCCCATCCCACTCCAAGATTCATCTAGTTTTTCAACTCTCCTATACGAAGAAGGTTGTGGGATTTAATTGCAAAGTGTGGACCAACCTACTACAACTTGATGAAGAGGTTCCATTTGGCTTAACCTAGAAGTAGCAATAGATACTACAGAGTGTCAATTGTGCCATCACACAATCAATGAAGTATTGATCTAGTAGAAATATATGCAACCATAAGACACCACATGGGAATCAACATTTATTCCACAATAATTTTGTAGGTTTTAACCATTTACATAAATACCTGCAATGAATTCTTAAAAAATACTGAAATATCTAATGGCGAGAATTGAAAATATACGTAGATATTTTTCTCCTTGAATCGAAAACCTGGAAAACCAAATTATTTTTCATTATATTATTTCAATGTTACAATACATTATATACATGTAGAAGCACTCATAACTCCTCAATCCATTAACCCAATATTATAACATAACCATAGTTCCATTGAGTGGATCTACAAAACCATGGGAAAAACCATCATGCATAAAACTATGCACAAAACCATGGGAAAAACTACCCAAAAAATTATTTCAGGGCACTACCTCGAACCCCGCATGAAGGGGGGGGGGGAGCATACCCCCAAACTAGCAGGCCTACCAAGCCCCCCCTTTTGTTTGTGGTTCATATAAGTCATGTAAAGAATAAAAACACACCCAATAAATTTCCTCAACTTAATCTTCAAGGACAACACTACTTTTAAGGAGGGGTGGGCATATTAGGGTCCTAGAATAACCCATTTACTTAGGAAAGTTTATTAATGTATGAGGCAACTTTCTTTGAGTAAGGCCCACTACATATTCAGTTAATAATCACTCATTATAGATAAAGGTCCTCATTATTAATAAGGCCCAAATTAGTTGGTAGGTTCTCATTATAAGTGGGCTAATAGGTAGGTAATATTCTCTACAAATAACTATTTATTGAGTGGAATATTATATAATGTTTTTTTTAAGAATTATTATTATATTTGGAGCTTTTCTATAGGAGGATTACCCCATTTAAGAAACAAGTGAACACAATTTTTTTATTATTATTATCAAGAGATCTTTCATAGGATTTATTAGTTTTATCTTGTGTTCTTTGGTTTTGCACTACATTTTATGTGATTGATTTGAAGTTTTGGACTTAAGTGCATTACACTATTTCACGATATCAATACACATCTAGATAATCCATTGGAATACAAATTCATAAATGTATTTTATAAAAAGGGAAAAATTTCCTTTCACATTCACACCTCCATTAGTTGTTTCTTAGATCATAACAATATTTGGTTTAACTTGACTAGACATTTTATAGAAAGCTTTTTATGGTAGGTGTTGAGCTCCCTAATTTATAGTAACAGGACTAAAATTTTTTGTTCTTACATGCAGTTAACCTACTTTAGGGTCCCCATTTACTTATTTGTTGTTCCCTAATTGCATCTCTCTCTCTCTCTCTCTCTCTCATATTTTTTTGTGCAATATTCACATAAAAAATCCTACCAAGGGAAGCTTTCTACCTACCATTATGCTAAGGTCCAACCCTAATTATATCCCCTTAGTTACTAAGGTTGAATTGTATTTTCTTGAAAAAAGATTAAGATACCTTGATGTACTCTCAACTAATGAAGTATCCTTATATGAAGTGGTTGGGGAATTACTCACAAGCCCAATATCATCCTGTTTCACTAAAGGTTTTAAGACAAGTAACCAATTAACATGTTCAATAAAAGCATAATATAGGGATACTTCACCAAATACTAAAGGGTTTAATACCAAAAACAACCACATTAATAGTATTAATGTGTATATATATGTTGATAGACATATATATAGCACTTTTGATTGAAAATAATAATATTATGATAAATATACATCTATCAACATATATTGATACATTAATATTATTAATATAGTTATTCCTAATAAGTGGTTGATCCATAGGAATATATTGAAATATTACCTATAATATATTAATATAAAAAAAATTATTCATATCGGATTGATTAATAATACAAATTAATATAAGTACATGAGATTAATCATGAATTCACCACACATAGTTCAACAACCATAGCTTATTTGGTTTAGATGAAGAGTTAGATTGTAGCCTTGGAGGTAGAATGTAATATGTTTTGAAACATAGTAATAACTTGAGAAAGGGTGAACATTCTGGGGTGGGCCTCCAACTAGACTCAACCAATCAATGGAGGTAGAATGTAATATGCTTTTAAACATAGTAATAACTTTAGAAAGGGTGAACATTCTTGAGTGGGCCTCCAACCAGACTCAATCAATCAAAATTATATTTCTAAAACTCTAAAGGAGGAGGAAACAATGCATCACTTAGTAAAGACATGGAAATTGTCAAACTAGATTTAGGCTTTGAGAATACAACAAATAAGGAAGCAATCGATTGCCATATATTTTTTCAAAATATTTTTCTTGCAAATTTATTCAGATTCTAGGACCTTTTTTTTAACTATATCTATAATTCTAAGAAATACTAGGATACATAACTCATAAGATCTAGATAGGTGTAGTTGTATGAAAGAAGAAAACGTAACATGAAGCTATGGGTACTTTGGGTAAGATGAAGAGTTAGATTGTAACCTTGGAGGTAGAATTTAATATTCTTAGAAACTTGATGATAAAATTGTGCAAGGGTGAACATTTGGGAGCCTCCAACTAAGTAAAATTAATCACATAATAGGTGACATGGAATTTCGAAACTAGATTCAAACCTAATGAATTTAAGAGAGGAAACAACCAATAACCATACCTTTTGTTAAGTTAAATATTCTGCAAATTTATTAGGATTCGAAGACTATTTTACCATATCTATGTTTTCAAGAAATATTAGGATGTAACTCATAAAGATTTAGATAGATGTAGTTATATGTAGGAAACCAACGCTTCCATGTTAGATTTTATTGAAATTTTGATTCTAAACTATGGGATAACTTTATTGTAAAACAAACACACACACACACACACACACACACTCACACGAGAAAATTTAACTTATTTAATTTTCAATATTATGTTATAATATTTCAATCTTTATGTAATAAATGGAATACAAATTAAAATAATAGAAGTTCATATAAAATTTATTAAATTCATTAACAAATGTACCTATATTGATATTTTATTATAAATTTCACATAATTATTATCTTAAATATAAATTACAATAAAAATAGTTATAATAGTACATTGTAATACTATTATTATGTTATTTTTAAAGTTTGTTCGAAAAATTATATTAGTAAAAAACATTGTGTCTGCCATAATAGATTACAATTCAATTTTTTTGAAGCCATAATTTTCATAATATTTCCTATCGATGGCTTACTTTTAGCGAAATTTCCTACCCAAAATAAAAACCAAGAATACATGGATTTCTAAATGTAAAAACTTTGTAAAATGCATCTCCTACCTTACAACACTTCATATCGATTATTACTATTATCCAAGTTTTTCCATCAAAAGAAACATCTTATTTTTCCTAGCTGTCCTTAAGAGTAGGAAGATTCAAATCTAAGGGGATTAAGGAGGAGTAGCAGACTTAAATTTCCAAATATTCTAAGCTTGTTGCTAACATAGGGGGTCGTAATGCTATTGGGGCTTTTAATTGCTAAGAAAAAACAACTAATTACCTAAACATTAATTTATCAACCCAAGAATCATCTTGTTATTTCAAGGCAATCAAAAAAATATATGCAGAGAACTACTAGAGGCTAATACTGGTTCTACATGAAATTGTCTATAATATTTTAATAATCCTACTTTCCAAAGACAAATTTATCTTACACACACTCCTAAATCATTTTATATCTAGTAAAACCTAATGAATAATGAAAGTAAAACTCAACCCCGGATGCAGGTGACTAAAACCCATGGGAGGCTAGAAAATTGCCATGCAAGCTGGCCCATCTAGAGCTCTAGCATGTGTGAGGGGAAGGTAGAAGGTGATGTGGAAGTTGGCATGCAAAAGGATGGTGGAATAAACAAGGGAAGTATGGTGGCATTTAGTAGTACTTTACAACACCGGATAACGGAGGCAGTGGATATGGACTCGAGGGAGCCTGAGGGAGGGAGGCACCAGGGAGGGTCCAATTGGCTCGAGTGCGAAGTTAATTATGATGGAAGGTGTAGGTACGAAGGTGTAGTCAAGTGGGGAGCCTGGAATGGGCTTATAAGTAGTACTAGGGGACGAAGCAGAACCATCTTAATTTGGCGCAACTACACGAATGAGCGGAAATTTGCAGAGAATCCTGCTGTAGTGTAATAGGTAGTGGGGAAGCTCCACCGATGCTCTTTCTAGGAGGGAAGGATGGAGGGAATTTTAATTCAATCCCACAAATGGGTTGAACACAGAGCATGTAGGGGCAAAGGAGAGAGTTCTAGAGGCGGGGAAGGGGGGAGGCACAGGTCCTAACCGGAGCTCGCGGACAGGAGACTAGATTTGGAGGAACTTTTATTAGCTGAGAATGATGAGGCAGATTCCTTTGCCATCTCCAGACTGGAGGCGGACCTGGTTCGGGCCTTGTGGTGGGAGTATGGGGAGCGGGATGAATTGCAACTAGTTTGGGTTACTCAGATTATCCTGGGCTGACTGATTTGCGAGAGAAGGAAAATTGTCCAAGCTATGGTAGAGAACCTCTGCACCATCAGGGAAGGAATCGACAATAACATTAGAAAGATTTAGAACACTCTAATGATCGCGAGGTACCTGGAAATTTTGCGGCCAAACTGTGTGCCTTAGGTTTCTGATACTGGGGACAGAGAAGAGGAGGATGTTGTGACTATGCAACCATCGAATAGCATGGGGGGAGAGAACTAGCTCCGAGCTTGACCAGGTGTTTTTTTTATGTTAAACTTCAGATGGGCCTCTAGCCCTGTAATGTTCAAAGTCTGTAGTCTAAGTAGATTTAGTTGGATAAATTTTGAGGCTATGACCCTCTTATCTATTTTAGGGGTCATTAGAATAGACATTCCTTCGGTTTCATATGTTGTGCAGAGACATTTTGACAATCTCAAACTTAGGGTCTGGTTTACGGCTTGCCGACAGATCTATGACTATAAATATTTAACTAATTAATAGAAGGAGCTCCATACTTGATGATAAAAAAAAGGAAAGTAAAAATCATAAATTAAATGACAAGGTTTAAAGTAAAACTCTGTTTCTAATTAAATCAAAATCATGCTTACAAGAATGGGATTCTAATGAACAATTGATACATATTACAACTTTAGATGACAATTTAGCTTACGAGATTAATTGAGGAACAATACATGAAATCTTCATTCCCATTTTGGTAATCTAATACTCAATCAACCATTGAATTATCATATGAATAAACCAAAAACTATTTCTAAGTAACAAAAAATCCTATTTCAAGGAATCGATAATAAGAAATTAAGGAAGCAACAATCAAGGAAAGATGCAATAAACTATATTTTTATAAAAAATATAATATATAATTGAAACTAGAAATAACTATTAGCCATTTAAGCGAAGAAATAACACAAATTATAAAGTAACAACATGCAATTAAACTAATCTATTTTACATATTCAAGATAACACCTCATCTAGGGGAGCAGGCCCAACTACCTAGGAGTCAGTCTGTCTTCAAAGAAAACTTAGATCAAATTACAAGTAAACAGAGGCTAAAATTAATTGATAGCACATTTCATTAAAAATATCTCAGAGAAATATGTATAATCAAAAGATAATTCTTATCTATACCTTAAGTTCAAAAATTGTCCATTATCTCGTCAGAGGAAACTTCCTCTATTTATATTACAGAAGATAATTCCAACAAGTGTTATAAAATAAGGAATGCCCTGAGAATCAAAGAGTCTTAGGACACTATTTCTAATTCAAGAAAAGTTCTCTATCTCTGATGAGAAATCATTTTTTTTTTTTTTGCTGCAACCAATTCTTTGTCATAGGAAAAACTCCTACTTGGATCTTTCCTTTTAACCAAAAATTCATTCTAGATGCAACTGTTCTGTGTCCTTCTTCAAAATCCCTGTTTATTAGAAAGTCTTGTTCCACAAATCATTAGCTTAATTATAGATAAAATAACCTTGTTTTTTTTCCATTATAACATAATTTCATAAATAAATGAGTTTATATAAAGTATGAGTTATGATACGTAAAACAATGTGAATGTGGACTAAAAGGAATAACAAAATGTTATAAAAGATAAGGAATTAAATGAGAGAAAGAATACAATTATATAGCCAAACAAATGCTACCTTAAGTTATTTGACCAATTATTTCCTCAATCCATCAATTTCATCTTATTGCCTTTGAAACATAGTCTCATTCTTGATTACGAGTGTTATTACCTAAAAATATCTAACAAACACCACATGTGATCACCCAAAATATCATTAAATCATCAAACAAAAGGTTCTACAACGCTATTTGTCAGCAACCAAAAAATCAATTGATAAAACTTTACAAAGTGGGTTTTTTCTCATTCAAACAAACATGTAGTTCATATTTTTCATGTATATGCACAACTGACCCTTCGATAACTGTGTAGACCCACAAAACTAAAATTCTCACATTGGGAAGTGATTCAAATCCCTTTGATTCTTCTCAAGGTCATGTACATGTTGTAGATCAAATAATTAGGTTCCCAAGAAAATTTATGAATCCTTGGAAGGTTCCACAACTACCACCTCCACTCAATGGGGTCAACCACCAAAAAATCCCTATAAAAGTAGGTCTTGGGGTACCTTTTTAACAGAGAGAACATAAAGTAGTGTTATGTTGTAGAAATTATTATGGCTTCCCCAATTCAATCCACAAAGCTAAGTTGCCTATCTTCAACGAGTAACCTACACCAAATATTTCTCATTCTTTCTCATAGGGAGAGATATTTTGGAAAGGGAATAAAAGGGGACCTTCCATTAGGTGATTACTGAAGGATTATTGTTCCTAGCATATTCCTTTATGTCTCTTCATATAATGATTTGTCTTTAGTTCATTGGTAATAATGGATTATAGCTTTCCATTTCTTTCTTATGTCGATTTTTATTTATGTTTACCTCTATAGTAGCTCATTTGTGTTATATTGTTTGTTTATTTTATGTTAACTCAAACCATGCATGTGTATTGATGCAGGTTGCAACAAGTTTCTATCAACTTGGAATTTGCTCACTCTACCAGAAAAAACCAAGACATATGTTAGTGACACCATTACTTTTTTAACCTTTTTTTTTTTGCAAGTCCCCGATCTCGTCCAAATCATCATTCCAGAACTAGTTGGAAACCTATGCCAACCTAAAAAATCCATCAACTAGCAATATTTGTGAGGAATTTTAACTAAAATATCCCACAAAAAATAACATGTCTTTCGAAAGAATAGTTGCATGGATTTTGTGGGCTACAGTTTGCAAAACCATCATATAAGCATGATTGTTCATGAATTACTCATAGCATATCCACCTTTGTTACTTTCTTCACTACTTTTTCTATGAGTTTTTAGCCAAGAGGTAGACAATAAAAAATTTCCCTTGCTCCTGATAATTTGTAGGTTAGTTTATCTGATCATATTAAGTTCTAACCACTATAAAATAACTACAATTCATTTTTCCACATAGATGGCTTTACTTTCTTACAATAGCATAAATTATCTACTCAAGAATAGAATCATCATTCTCATATTAGTATACTCTCTATGATTTGAGGGAACCAAAAAAGACTTGGATTAATATTCACCCCTTTACAATTAGAGATAAATCATATAGCTTAATTAGGGGAAAGTAAGTGTCCCATCATATGCACATCTTTCTTTCTACGATGAAAAAATAACTTAGTTTAATTAGGTCAAGTAGTAGGGATCATAGAATATCCACATATTTACAACTTGATCAAACATTTTGTGATTGATTCACTTATCACCTTGCACACACTCCACCCCATACACTAGAGGTTTTTTTAGTTCCTCCTCAACAAGTATGCTCTTTCCCTTACACTCATTGTGATATGGGGGGATAAAAAAAATTGAGTTTGATCCTATTGAGGCCTAAAATAATTTCACACCTTAAGAAAATGAGTTTGGGATATCCTCCCAACTCAGAGCCACTTAAAATTTACCATAATTCAGCACACTAATTTTACTCCATTGAGGGGTCACAAATTTTTTTATGTAGTTTAAGTTATGAATTTGGGGGTAGGAATCCAAATAATATTCCTTAGTCATTTTACATCTAAAACATAGAATTTTTTCTTAGAGATAACTTAAAATCCTTTACCATCAAAAAATCAAGAATTCAGTGGTGAGAAGAAACCCATGAAGGGGATACACGTTAGACTTATGATTTGGTATACCTCATCAAGTCTCCTAACTCTTGGTTGAGGTTTTAGATCTGTAGTTTGTTGGGTATGTGATATATAATTACATGAAAACAACGTGTTGTATGTTATTTCAGGCACTGTTGGGGGGGAGGATGACAAGACCCCTCTATTTAGGGGTGATTTTTGCATTCATTTTTGGCATGCAATTTTTTACTAAAAGTGGCTTTCTGGTGAAGGGTGGTTTTGCCCATGGTTTTCTATTTTTGGTCAAGGAAATATGGTTAAATTATAATCAATGGTAAAGGGATTGGAGGTTCATGGATACACACACGCACACACACACACACACACAAACACACAAAAAATGATATATATTGAAAAATCTTGCTGGTTTTCCTGGTTTCAGGTTTCTAGGATAAAATATCTATGTTAATGTGTGTGTATACCATTGCATTCATTTTGTTTTATTGATAATATATTTTCACCAGTCAATTGTATAAGGTTAAAACTTACATTTGGTATACAAGTAGTTTTTTCTTCAAGGAGATGCCTTCGTGGTTGAGGGATTTTACTTAGGCTTGTGGTAAACCTTATTAAAATGGGAAATATATGGAATTGATTCTTGTGGTGAAAGGAAATGGTGAGAAATTCAAAGATAGAGATTGAGAAATTCAATTGGTAGAGTTTTGAGTTGTGGGATTTTAAAATGGAATATTTTTTGATGGATAGAGATTAATTGATCGCTTTGGATCTGGGTTCTACACCAATGGGAATTTCAATAGAATATTGAACCAATTTGGATCGAAAGAAAAGGAGCTTAATATGATTGTCTCTTAGATTAATATTCCTAAATACAGTTTCCTATTGTGACGAAGGAAAAAAATATTTATTTAAGAGAATTTATTTTCACCAAATTCAAGGGAAGCTACAACAAAGGATTTATGGAAAAAGAGTAGGGGCTTTGTATTGGTTTAAGTCCTTGGTGACCAAATAGTTTTTACCAAAAAGTTGTATAACTTGAGGATGAAGGATGGAGACTTTATGATAAAGCATCTGGACACCTTCAATACTTTGTTAATTTGACTATCATATGTTGATATTAATATTTCAAATGAAGATAAGTGTATCATTTTTTTGTGTTCTTTACTAGACTCGTGGGATAGTCTATTTTTCATCATATTTAGTAATGCAACTACATTAGGTTTTAATGAAATAATATCATGCATCTTATCAAAGGATATGATATGGAAAAACATGGAAAGTTAGATTACAAATTCCTTGTATAAGAGGAAAATCCAAAAATAGAAATAAAAATAAGTCCTCCATTGGGATATCAATATCTAGAGGAAGATATAAATCTCTAGGAAAAATTGTAAAGATATGTTGGAGATGTAGAAAAGAAGGGAATTATAAGAAAGATTGTAGATCCAAAATTCTTGAGAAAGGGAAAGGATTTGAAGATGCTCCTTCTGCAAAATCTAAAAGCTCTCAAATGAAGGAGGGTATGCGTATTTGACTTATTCAAGTACACATATAGATCATGAGGCATGGCTAGTTGACTCAAGTGCATCCTTTCATATGAATCCTCATAGGGAGTTGTTTTTTGAGTATGAAAGATATGACGGCGGTGATGTTTTTAAGGAGATGAATCAATAACCAGAATCATAGGATGAGGATAACTAAAGTTGAATCTCATGGGTGAAAGGAGTAGAATTCTCCCTAGCATTCTACACATTCCAAGTTTGGCTAAAATTTTATTTCTATAAGCAACATGAGAAATGTAGGTGTAAAAACAATTCTTAAAAGAGATATCTTCATGATAAATTGAGGAGAATTATTGAGAGTAGTTCGGATTGGAAATATACATAAGCTATTAGGAAGAACTATTAGTGATCAGTGCAATAGTTCCATTTTTCCTGAGAGTGGAGTAGAAGAAGGAAAAACTCCTACAACTTCTGGAGAAAAGACTAAGTTATGGCATCAAATACTAGGACATTTCAGAGCGAAGGGCCTTCGAGTATTGCATGGTAATTGTATGGTAGAAGTTATTTCCATTCGTTCTCCAAAATTTGATTTCTATGAACATTGTTTATAGGGGAAGAAGAATTGGGTAAGATTCTTCTCTAGTTATACAAGGTTAGACAGGATATTATAGTTGTTGCATAGTGATGTCATTAAAATTTTCAATAATTTTATTCTTATTTTAACTTTAGAATAATTAATATTCATTAATTTCTAAAATTAACTTTATATCATCTTCATCATTAACATGATAAATAAAATAAATAATAATAATTACTAATAATTTATAAATGAATTATAATTATTATTAATAATTATTTATTCATAAATGAATTATAATTAGTATACAATAGTAATTATTAGTAATAATTATTTGTATATTAATAACTTATTTAATGTTAATTATAGGATATAGTGATTTATTTCATTATATTAGATTATTTAGTTTAGATGTTTAACCTTTAACATTACAGATTATAATTATTATAAATAAATAATAATAATAATTATTATTTATTTTTAAAAATTATTTCATTATTTAATTAATTATATTTATCTTTTCAGACACGCACATCTTTGAGATTCATGGTTTTCCCTTTTAGCCATTACAATAATTAAGGTAATTTGACCTGCTCCAAAGCCCCTTGACATCTGTGCGGAATTCTTACAAACAAAACTTATCAAAATTTATTCCAAAATTTCTTTACCCAGGGGACCTGTTGGCTCAAGGGGTCCTGACCCAGGTTCGGAGTTCAAGGGTTGCCAACAAACCCCTATACTACTGGCCCTTTTGGTAGTGACCTACTTGCGTAGGTCAAATTCTCACTCGAAGTAGTATGGGTTGGTGCTGGAACCAGGTTTCCGCGCCCTGAGAAAGGATAGGTAATGCAAGCAGGGTTGTGTCCTGCCTTGTGATGTCCAGATTGCCTCTTCCCGAGTAGGATCTATAGGTCTCTTTTCAAATCCAAGTGCGCAAGGTCAACTATACTATGGTGCTCAATAATTATATACTTCTAAGGTAGTAGCTCAGTATGGCATAAAACAGAACAAAACAGATCTAGATGTAGTAAAAACACTTACACAGAACTTTCGTAGCTGAATACAGAATACACATAATACAACAATTACCAATGATTCGCATAAATAGTACAGATAGATTCAGTTCTCAAACATCCTTTCTTATTCATCAATTCATCAATTCCCTCTTACAATACTTTTCCCGACCTGCGCACACAGCAGCAGGGTCCGCACACAGCAGGACTCTGGATCTCCACGCACATAGCCAGTAGGAGTCCCTCCCAAAAAACCCAAACAAATCTACTAAACCACAATTCGTATCAAGAGCTCTTCATCATCTTCTCCCTACAATCCCAAAATTTCCCTCTATTTATAACAATCTTTCCTAATTTTTCCTATGGTCTGCAAACCATGGTTTTCGGACCCCAGGTTTACCCTCTAACCCATTACAATGCTTTTGGGGCTTTGTCCCACCCAAAAAATCCTACACTAGACTAATTATAATCCAAAAATATACAAAATCGGACCAATTTCGCAGCTTGTAGGAGACCCTGTTCCAACAGTCCCCCATCACAATCTTGTGACTCATCCCGAGTCACTGTGGTGGTGGGGTCTCTACCTACGCGCGTAGGGAATTGATGGCTGCGACCAACGGAGGTAACACTTCTTGACTCTGAGCAGTAGCACTCTGTGCAATGTCTACAAGCTTCTGGGAGGTTGGTCCTTCAGTTTCCGCGGTGACACTCTCGAGGGTCTGAGTTAGTCGCTTGATCATGCCATCTACATCTTGCGAAAGTTGGAGGGCTGTGGCAGCCCAATTCCACCATGATGTGTTGTTTATGTCGGAGTTTCTCAATCTCGTCCTGGAGATCATTGCTGGTCTTCAAACGTGCCAAGCACTGTGCGAGCACCAAGGTGGGTAGCATAGCTTTGACCTGCTCGAAAGCTTCTTCCTTCTGCTGTAAGTCCTGATTGATTTCATGGAGGATTAGATTGTGCTGGAATTTAGTCCAGAGTTGCATGGCTAATTCTAGCAACTGGGCACCTTGGGAAATCTGCCCGAAATAACATTTGCCACGTCGGTTACTAGTGCAGTGCGCTGGGCGCGTACTTTCGGAGGTGTTTTGGGCTGCAGTTTGGCCTGTAAGTCGGTGATTTGATGTTCTAACTGTGTCTTGACGATGTGTATTTCCATCGTAGACACTTTGAGTGCCGCAACCAATTTTTCCACTTTAGCCCGAGGCGTGTCTGCGGCCGGGATCTCGTCTGTAACCTCTGTGCATAGCTGGTGGATCACTGTTTTGAGCTCTGCCTGCTGTGAAACGGTGAGGAGAAAATCGGCAGCCTACTGCGTGATGGTGTGCTCGGCCGTACCAAGCTGTTGGTGTACTTGCTGGTCACGATGGCTAATATCCTGGAATATAGCGTTGTGGAGGCCTTGTAAGGCTTCGTGGGGCAGCTTAGCCAGGTCCAGCTGGGTTCCTGTTTCTGCTTGGAGTTGAGTTCCTACCAGGGCATCGCTAGGTACAGTCTAGAGACGACTTTATTCCATGAATAGTGTTGTACTGCTAGTGACCGAAGGGGTCTGAGCCTGGCCAACACTAGTCTATAGCGTATCCATTTTTAACTAGAGGGCGCGGAGCTTGGCCTGGAGAGTGTCGAGCACGGCCTTCTGCTGTGCCCCTATGGATTCCCACTTGTCTTCTGTAGCCATTGTGACTGCGTCCGTGATTTGCTTAAGGTCACCGTCAGTCAGTGTGACCGTTGCATCGTATTGTGTGTGGTGGGCGCACTGTTTCTTTCAGGATCTTGGTGCCGGCTCACCTGACCGCTACGTACCGGGGGGAGGCATGGTATCTCTGTCAGACCCTACTTGAGTCTTGGCCACGGTGGTCTGTGGTAGTTGTGTATCCCTGTTCTTGGCTATGTCTGAGCCCGTCTGGCTGGGCTCTGCGATCTCCTCACGAGTGTCTGTGAAGCCTTTCTTCCAGGCAGGGGGCCATAGCATGATCATCAGGTCAATCTCTTCATCTGCTACCATATATGGAAGTGTTGTCCATGTCTTATTGTTGAGGCTGCGGATCTAAATATGGTGCATGGTAGCTTGGAATGATGCAACACTTTTGTATTTGTGATATACCGTCAGGGACAGCTGGGGTTGGGAATTTATGGCGGCTGCCACAGTGCTCTGGAAGAGGATCCAGAAAAATTTGTTATCCTCGACGCATTGCACATCCTTAGAGTCCCATAAATGAGCATACCGAGATCCTTCACACATCCTAGGAGGAAGCTCGGGGAGGACCGACTCCTTGGGAGTGTCCCAGGCAAGTAGCGCTATAAGAAGTAATAACCATGAATAGAAGAAGGACGTCCCTTACTCCAGGGATTCACGGACATTAGACATAAATTCATCGCATAAATTTTGAGCTCAATTGAAGGAGACGTCCTTCGCACACCGGCCGACCAACTGAATAACATAGGTGGGGATGGTCGCAACCTGGCACTTCCTCATTAGCTTGCAAGCTAAGAGCCTAGTACCCATCTATGTAGCAGGATCATTGATAGTTTGGATCACAAACCCTCGCTGATTTCGACTCACCTTGTAGGTCTTCCACACAAATGTAGCAGTAGCTACTTCATACTTCTTGCCTACCCGCTCCAGAGGGTGCGGCCCTTGCATAGGAAGGCCTGTAATCTTGTGGATCAACGTAGCATCAATATGGAATCTGTCTCGAATCCATAAGCAGCCATCATGAATGAGGGTGAGCAACTGGCAAGCCAACCAATTTGTGACGTTGTAATGGCCAAAATGGGGCACCCGAAGCAGATTCAAGAGTCCAAACCCAGCCAAGCCACATACCCAGCGCTGAGGCACCACCGTGACTCCATCATTTCCATGGATTATATTGAAGTACAATGCGGGGGCCAATTCAAGGAGGGTTTCAAAGTCCACCAAGTCATGATCATCAAACTTGACCTCATGGAGTCATCTACAGGGATCACTGATGACAGGGACTTCTCCCGGAGTTAGGGGGGTTTGCAGATAGGTGACCAAGCCATCCAAGTATTTTGGTGTTTGCATAGACAGTCTACGTGGGCGAACGAAGGGTGGTAACCAATTGATCGAGTTAGCAGGCAGAGCATCCTCCTGCGCATCTTGATCTAGAGGTGATATTGGCGGAGACCTGGCGTGCCTTGGAGAAGTCTTAGGCTTCCTGGTAGCACATCTCGCAGCTTTCAGAGCTTTTCCCGAGCCTTGTGCCTTTCCTTTTCCTTTCCTTGTGACCAGCGTAGAGGGAAATTCTTCCAGTTTAGACTCAACTTCCATTATTTCCTCAATGTCAGGCCCCATCAGGGCTGAAGGTTCAATAGGGTTAGTGGCCGACATCCTTGCGTGAAAAATGAATCCCAGCCCTGGGTGACTACTATCAGATGGAGCAGGTTGACTAGACATGAGAGGGATAGTGCAGATATGGGAAATCTGATTGCTCAAGTTCTTCCAAGAGAAGAATGATGAGTGCAAGTGAGACAACACCTCTGGCTGAACTATCCTACTCCTTTTATAGTACCCCCAAGTGTACAATGGTAAGGTAAAATTTATCTGAGATGGGTCCCCTAGGAAACGGTAAAAAATCCCCAAAATTTGTTTCATTAAATTCCCGGAGGCCGCTCCTTCCAATGGTAACTTTTTCTTTTTACCAATTTTTACTGTTCCAATGGCTAGTTTTCGTATCACCGGTAGGCTTGGCCTATTTTTTACGCTAGGGTCAACCATCTGCATCATCTGCGCGTCCCCCCCCCAAACAGGCTTGCTTCCTAGGAAACGTATGACCAATGACAAAGTATCCTGACGTTCATTATCGCAAGAGAAATTTACCATATGTGTAAGTGAGGTTTTAAGAGGGGTTGTAGTCAGAGTGTATTGCCTTAAACGCAACTATTTTTTTGTCATAGAGGCGACTGGATGGATGAGAGCTCTACTTTCTGAACCTATGGCTAGTGTAGAGTGCATTTTAATGCTACTTGCTCGCAGGTCAGCCTGACCTTTTTCTAGGGTTAGGCCGTACTAGTCAATTATTCCTAGTCCCTTTAAGGCCCTTACCTCTGAGGAAACACAATGGAAGTTTTTTGTGATTCGAATACAATGTAGCGTAGAGAAATCATGTAACCGGTTCTGCCAATTCTCTATTTCCTCATCGGGATCAGATAAGCATTCAGTATCCCCCTCCCAGAAAAGTACTTCGTCCCCTGTTGGGTTGTCCATGTCTCGCGCAGTTAACTTATAGATATAGTCCACATCTTCCTCCTTGGGTACTGGTTCAGTGTAGCATTTACCTTCCGCAGGGTCTAATGATAATATCACCCTTATGCCATTATTTTCAAACACCATGCTTCTTTTTTTTGAAGTTAATGATATTTTCCATGTCGATGGCCCAATCCAATCCTAGTAGCGCAGGATAGGGGTCCAGATCCTTGACGATCTGAATGACTTCAAATTCAGCCTGGACCTTAAACCCTACGATATCTACCATAATCCCAGATATCCTCCCTAAAAGTATGATCTTCTGTTGATTAGCCATGTGTAGCTGGATAGTGGACCATTCCAACTTTGGTTCACCCATTCGTTGCCAAGTTTGTTTAGGTAATACATTGGTATCCGATCCGAGGTCTAAAATAACCCGGTCCATCTCGTAACTGCCGATCTGGGCCATCAACCGCATCTCCCTCATAGTGCGTTTATGATATCTGTATAATTTGTGCACATCCTTAATATCTGGGGACACGGTAGAGCACGTTGCTCAGCTATCTATTAAAGCCTACAGATTTTGGACTGCCTTTGGGTTACGCAACAATTTCATACATGCCTGCAAGAAGGGTTTGACCTCCTCATCTACCTTAAGATTCACAGGGGGTAGGGACGTAGATGCCTTAGTCCCAATGAACTCCCTTCGAGCTGCTATAAACGTTTCTCTTGCTTTGTCCAGGTCCAGCCCTTCTTGTTTTCTAACTGCCTTGCGGATCAACGTTCCAGTTTCAACCTTCTCCTCAATCCCTCTAGTAGCCAATCCATTGCATGTAACAAAATTTATGCTTGGATCCTTATCCCATAGCTCAGTCTTAACCCTCTGCACCTTCTGTGTAGGTGGTAGCTGCTTCTCCCATATTTTTGCTATCAAGACTGGATAGTCTTCAAGAATATGGTCCAACTGTCTGCAATACCTGCAGGACTGTCCTGTAGGGTTTGGGAAATCCCTCACAAAGTGCCCTGTGTCTCCATAGTTATAGCATATCAATTTCCCGCAGCTTTGACCTGCGCTTCCACTTCGACCTCCTCCCCTGCTTCTGGAGGGGGAGCCACTCATGCGTGTGAGGGTTTTTGGCGAGGTGGGGTCTGACTGTACCTTATACAAGTTCCCCTAATATATCACTAGATCATAGGTCTGACATTTCTGCTCATCATGCCCTACTGACCGACAGAACCAACACCATTGTTGCTTCCGCTCTGGGACGTATGCGCCCGGACAAGGGTAGTGGTTGGTATCATGTAGCCCAACTACGTGGCAATCCTCGCACCATAATGCACGTCCGCTTGGGCCCAATCGTACTGGGTTGGGTCCCTTACTTGATCCAGGGTGCATCAGGCTAGGTCCTCCTATTTGTAGGTAGTTTGGGCACAGATCATTCGTATTCCCTGATACTCGACATTGTAGGTACCATAGATCTGTGGCATCTTCCCTTCCTCATTCCTTTCATAGGTCCTAAATCTCCATGTGCATTGCCTCGAGCTGCTCTTGGATTTGTTGTACTCCTAATGAAGCATCTTCCCTGGGCATAGATTTTAGTTTCATAGCGGCTTCCAAAGCTTTTTCCTGTGATTCGAAATTTTGGTGACCCATAGGTATGCGTAGGTGAGGTAGTAGCATAGCGATGAACCACTCTGTATGCTGTCTGTCATCATACTTAAATTCTCCTTCTCTGATAGCTTTCTTTAGGCGTTGATCAACTTCCCACATAGACTCATTTGTTCCTTTCTTGAAGTATTTCACATCTGCTACGATCTGTGAATAAGATTTAGGCTTTCAGAATTGTTGTTTCAGAGCGTCTTTAATATCTTGAATAGATGCGCTTCCATTTTGAGATATGTATCGCATATACCAGTCCAGCGCTCTCTCTTTAAAGGCAGGGGATAGCTACGCCCTTTTCATAGTATCGCTCACCACACCTTGTGTAGTCCATACCGAGTCTACAAAAAACCAAAATCGTTCCATGTCCTCATCTCCCGCACCTTTAAAGGTAGGTAATTTCAAGTGCACTGCCATGTCTTCTTCTAGCGGGGTTTCGGGCATGGTTTTATCCTTATGCAGTTTTAACGATGGTGTAGTTAGCGGGCGTTGCGAAACTGCTCCTTTCAGCGAGCTATAGATAGATCTATCCCATTCTTGATTGGTTCAATAGTACTTACCACTCCACATTTTACTTTCGTTCAGATTGGAACTCATTCAATCGTACCTGCTCTTCTTCCTTTTCAGGCCTTCAATACTTCTCTTGTCATTACCTGATCGCTTTCTCAAAATGCTTCGGATTGCGGCAATGAAACCATTTGTTGGCTCAAGGGGTCCTGACCCAAGTTCGAAGTTTAAGGGTTGCCAAAAAACCCCTATACTACTAGCCCTTTCGGCAGTGACCTACTTGCGCAGGTCAAAGTCTCACCCGAAGTAGTATGGGTGGGTGCTGGAACCAGGTTTCTGCACCCTAAGAAAGGATAGGTAAGGCAAGTAGGGTTGTGTCTTGCCTTGTGATGTCTAGAGCGCCTCTTCTTGAGTAGGATCTATAGGTCTCTTTTCGCATCCACGTGCGCAAGGTCAACTATACTATGGTGCTTGATAATTATATACTTCTAAGACAGTAGCTCAGTATTGCATAAAACAGAACAAAACAGATCTAGATGCAGTAAAAGAACTTACACAGAATGTTTTTAGCTGAATACAGAATACACATAATACAACAATTACCAATGAGTCGCATGAACAGTACACATAGATTCAGTTCTCAAACAACCTTTATTATTCGTCAATTCATCAATTCCCTCTTAAAATACCCGTCCCGACCTGCGCACATAGTAGCAAGGTCCACACACAGTAGGAATCTGGATCTCCACGCACACAGCTAGCAGGAGTCCCTCCCCAAAAACCCAAACAGATCTACTAAACCACAATTCATATCATGAGCTCTTCATCGTATTCTCCCTACAATCCCAAAATGTCCCTCTATTTATAACAATCTTTCCTAATTTTTCCTATGGTCTGCAAACCATGGTTTTCAGACCCCAGGTTTACCCTATAACCCATTACAATGCTTTCGGGGCTTTGTCCCACCCCAGAACCCCCGCGCTAGACTAATTATAATCCAAAAATATACAAAATCAAACCAGTTTCATAGCTTGTAGGAGACCCTGTTCCAACAGGACCTTGCTCCAACAGGCTGCCAACACAATCTAGTGACTCATCCCGAGTCACTCTGGTTCAGTTGCCTGCATCTTGTCTTTGAGCGCCTCTACCGAAATCTAAAATGGCAGAATTATTTCTATGCTTTGTGCTATAGCGCTCTGAGCTTCTTCCAACAAATTTTGCATAGTGGGCCCTTCGACAGCCAGGATGATGCTTCGCTGTGTCTGTTGTAGGTTCTTAAGGGCTACATCAATAGTCTACGAGATGTGCATGGCCTCATCCTCCCATGGCTTCATTCTGTCTTCCAATAAATGATCTCAGCGGCACAATGTCTTGATCTCTTCTTGGATGGCATGGCTCTCCTACAACCGGACTAGTCTTTGGGTGGGCACAAGGGTTGGCTCCATGACCCAAATGTCATCAAATTACTGCTCTTTGGCCCTTAGCTCTACCTTGAGCTACTAGATGACAGGGTTGTTTAGGAAGGAAGTGCAAAGACCCATGGATTCTTCAAGAAACTATCTGCCAGCATTCATGACAGTAGTGATGCTAACAGTCAATTCTTCGACAACTACAACATGCTCTGCACGTAATTTTGGAGGTGTTACACGCTCACTTTTCCGATGCTTGTTGGTTGCATGCTTGCTTGCTGCAGGATCTCTTGCTTCATGCTCTCTTGAATCGCGCTCGCTTGCACCTCCGAAAGACCAGCTGGACATCTGCGAGAACCAATTTGTACTAAGTTTTGACATCATTTCAGAGGTGCTCAGTTGCAATATTGACCATGTTTTCAATCTCATTTAGGTTGTTTTCTATGAGGGTTAGGGCCTCAGTCCCTGTCTGCTTGGATCCCTTCCTCTTTTTTCACAGGACCTGGGAGGTCTGAGATCCTCTCTTAGTCCCTTTTTTCGACCCTATTTGTGTCGCAGGTGCCTTGGTACCGTCACCGTGTTTATCCTCTGTATCCTTCTCCAGGTCAACACCCATCGTGGTTGGATCTTTCTCTATCTCTGCATCCTTCTCCTGCGAATGTCGCACCTATCTGCGCATGCATCCATCATCCTTGTCACGCAGACCACCTTCTCCAATGCTTGTCAAACTATTCTACGGTCCTGCGCCCTCTCACAACTGTTTGGGGCACTAAGACACTCCTTCGGACGTATATTCATTTTGCACACACAGGGATAGGTATATCCCTGTATGGTTTTAGCCGAATTCCATTTACATACTCGGGAAAGTCATCACCTCCTAAAGTGGCCAGCTATTCCACACCTCCCTCTATGATCTCCTTAACCACATAAGGTCTGAGTGAATGCAATTTTAACTTCCCTGGGTGGTGCACAAGGGAAAATAGATGTGTGTCGGTAATTCTTCTTCCAAGTTAGTGGGATCTTCTCCATTTTCAATGCACGACAGATGTTCTGGTCTAGTGTTCAGTCTCCTAGGTTTCACAATTAATTCAAAGTCATACTCCTTAAATAATAGCAACCATGTGTAGATCTTCCCCCTGAACATAGGCTTGTTGACTAGGTACTTCAAAGTAGAGTGATCAGTAAACGTCTTAAAATGACCTCCCAATAGATAGTGGTGGAATTTCTACAACGTGTAAACCATAGCTAATCCTTCCCTTTCCATGGTAGCATAGTTGCGCTCTACACTTGAAAATTTCTTGCTCGCAAATGCGATAGGGTGGTAAATATCCCCTGCTCCAGGTTGCGCTAAGACAACTCCTAATGCGATGCAAGATGCATCGACATGTACATGGAATTATTTTTTCCAATATGGAGAATCCAATATGGGCACAATGCCCATCTTCTCTTTAAGAAGTTCAAAGCTCTTCTGTTAGTCTGTGTCCTAGAAAAATGAGGCATCCTTCTTCAAAAACTTCTCCATTGTCGTTGTGATCAATGTGTAACCTTGAATGAACTTCCTATAATACCCCGTGTGACCCAAAATTGAGTGCAAATGTTTTACTTTTGTGGGAACCTCCAGGTTAACAATCACAACAATCTTTGTTGGATCCACCATCAATCTTTGTTGACAAACAATATGATCGAGCAAGATCCCGAAATGGACGCAAAATATACACTTCTTCAGGTTGAACGAGATATAATACTTCCGACAAGTATCCAACATTAGGCACAGGCTTGACACATGATTCTTTAATAATACAAATATGGTCCAATCATCAAAGTATACTTCTAAGAATTTTTGGATGTATTCTTTGAACGGAACGACTACTACGGGTGAGAACATAGCTGATTAATTCTTCAGATTGAATGGAATGAGTATGTATTGAAAGGATCCCCACTTTGTCACAAAGGTTGTTTTGTTTCTATCCTCTGGTGTGATCCTTATATGATGGTAACCAGAGAATCCATCAGTGAATGATTAGGGCTCTTGTCCACCCACATTTTCCAATATTTCATCAGAAAATGGAGTTGGGAATGGGTCATGTACACAAGCATCATTAAATTTGCATAGATCGACACAAATACGTATTTATCCCTTGGTCTTCTTGTCTTGAACCACCATAGGGATTACCCAATCAAACTCTTCTACTAGTTCAATGATCCCCGCAGCCACCATTTTCTCCAACTCCGCTTTGACCTTTTGCTTGTATTTGGGATTTAGCCTATAAGGGATCTGCTTCACGGGTAGCGCATCTGGTTTCAAGGTGATATTCATTATCCCGAGGTCACCTATAATCCAGTTCAATTCCGAAAATTTCGTTGGAAACAACTCCTGATATTTAGTTAATAGCTCGACGACCTTTCCCACCATATCATCATCCCAGTAGTCTCCTATCTTTGCTAATTTTGGATGTTCCTTTGAGCCAATATTGAATTTCCTAATCTTCAGAGGCTTAGTTACAATAGATAACTCAACCCTAGTCCCAACAACTGCGCACTTTCCTTCAGATGTAGGAATAATAATTTTTTTTTGGGTCTTTTTCGTTATCTTCGATCGAAAAATTTTGATAGTCCACGATGTCCCTCATCTGCGTGTCCCATGCTGGTAAGGCGTGTTCAACCAAATACTTTATGGTGCTAAATATGACTTCCTGAATATCCTGCAGTGCCTCATCAAGGCATTCGACCCCACTTTCAAAACTAAAGGTCTGGATAGAAATTTTTGTTAGCACAGTCCATTAAGTAGTTCCTCACCGTAGCTCAATTTTGAGGTACCAGTCCGTAGGCACCTTCCCTAAAGTGTGGATGAATATATGCACCAATTCTAGCTTCGACTCTTTGCCCTATGCTTCATTCCATCTAGCCAAATTTTTTCATAGATTTCCTTTTCCAGAATAGGTTTCTCCTATTATGGTATTCGGATGCTCAAATCGTAGACACATCATGCAGGTGCATTCTCCCTAGTTTTGCATCTCCCATGAGCATGTTGGGGTCGAGCATAGAGCTATATCAAGTGCATGGAACCAATGTGAATCTAGAATAGTTTTTTCAAGTTCTTCTAGAAACAGATTAACATTACTCATGCCATCATAATAAGGAAAATATCATACCTCTAACGATATGCACCGTAAATATTTTGTCACCCGATTGCAGCGTAGTGCAGATACTTCGTGCAAATGGTTCTGCCAATTTTCCATTTCCTCATCTGAATCTGAAAATCAAGAGCTATCCTTCTCCCAATTAAGCCAACGATCTGCTATTGGGTTGATCAATATATATTTCTCCTTCTGATGGGTCCAGAGGGACCAGAAACCTAGTTCTATTACTTTCAAACACCATACTTCTGTGATTTAGGTTAATGATTCCGTCCATATTGATAGCCCAATCCAGACCCAACATCGTTGATCAGGAGATCAAGTCCTTAATGGAAAAATGCTCAAAAAAATTGGTTGCTTAGAATTGGTCCAAACCAGAACGACAGGAAAGAGTTTGGAAAAATGATCCTGTAAACGCGAACGGCACTGAAAACTGACGCTGTATGAGAAAGTTATTCAGCTTTGAAGTTTGCCAATTTCTGTTAAAAAATGGCCAGTTTGACTTTATAAAAAAAAAAAATATTAAAAAGAGAATATTCCACAGAATATTCTGGGAATATTCCACAAAATATTCTACAGAATATTCCACTGGCATCCAATCACAGGGCACCACGTGGCTAGCTCAGAGGCCGCCATGTGGCCCCAAGGGTCGAATGAAATTGGTGTTACAACATTTTGTTGTCGCGGGCAGGATTTGACCCTGGGTCGAGGTGGTAACAACCGAGTGGCCCAATCGTTAGGCCATGGGTAGTGCTTATTAAAAACATGGTTTCGAGATTCTATTTAAAGTTTGAAATTTGTTTGGGCGGGGCCCGAAAGGGTGCCAGCCACTAAGGGCCAACCCCCTGTGCATGAAACCTAGGCCCGGGAACCAAAGGCCTAATCATTGGCGCGTTTAACTCTGGATAAGGCTCAGTCACATAGGATCGGCAGAAGGTGCGGAGGCACGTTTAATATATGGTTTAAACATTAATAAACACTGCATATAACTCAAGTTTCACAACCTCTTCTATGACAGGCGCGGTCACATGACCTGTGGCCTTATCCATTAGCCTCGGAGACTGGCAGTATTATGGCGGAGTGCCAAAAATTTAGCGCTGACCCCTAATTTGTTGGGGTTAACTGGAGTTCTCCACATTTGGTGGAGCTTTCCTAGCCCTAACTGGGCAAAGTCTGTTTCAGTCATAACTTTGGCTAGGAAAGTCCAATTGGAACGAATTTTTTTTTGTTTTGGGGGTATTGTGTTGGGTGTGTGTTATATTCTTTCCACGACTAGCCGCACGTGCTATACGTTGCGCCAGGCGCAGCAGGGGGGTCACAGGGGGGGCGGTAGCCCCCCCTGTTGGGGTCTGGGGCAATGCCCTAGTGAAATTTTTTTTGGTGTGCGGTCCCACTCATAGGCGGACCCACCCATGTTTTGTGCACGAGTTTGCACATGGTTTTTTGGGGTACGATGGTTGTCGACCCCTGGTATTTTGTAGATCCGGTCAAGGGAACTATGGTTATGTTCTAATCCAGGGTTAATGGATTGGGGTTTATGTATGCTTCGGCATGTATATATATGTGTTGTAACACTAAAAGGAATATAATTAAAAATCAAGCTGGTCGTCCTGATTTGGGATCCAGGGGAAAATCTCTGTGTTTATCTGTTTTATGTTTTATGCTCTCGCTATTGTTTATTTTATGTTATAAGATTTGTGTGTAGATAATTTTTGTTCAGGGTTAAAACCTACATTTGGTATCAGAGCTATTTTGGCTTCAAGGGGACGCCCTTGCTACTGAGGGTTTTTTGCTTGGGCCTGAGGTAGACCCTGTCCAGTGGGAGATCTGCGGGATCAATTCTTGCGATGAAAGAATATGGCGAGCGGTGGGAAGATAGAGATCGAGAAATTTAATGGTAAGAGCTTTGAGTTATGGAAGCTCAAGATGGAGGATCTGCTGGTGGATAAAGATCAATGGATCGCGGTAGATCTAGGTACTAAACCAACGACAATGTCAGATGAAGACTGGAAGAAACTGGATCGGAAGGCTAAGAGCACAATACTGTTGTGTGTCTCAGATTCAGTATTGTTGAATGTGGTCCTGGGGAAGCTACAACGAAGAATTTGTGGGAAAAACTTGGGACTTTGTACCAATCTAAGTCTCTAGTGAATAAGTTGTTCCCGCGGAAAAAGCTGTATAACCTGAGGATGAAGGATGGAGACTCGGTGACAGAGCATCTGAACGCCTTCAATACTGTGGTAAGTCAGTTGTCATCTATTGATATTAAAATCTCAGATGAAGATAAGTGCATCAGTTTGTTGTGCTCTCTACCAGACTCGTGGGACAGTCTGGTTATTGCAATAGGTAGCAATACAACTACCTTGAATTTGATGACATTGTCTCAGCCTTGCTGTCGGAGGAAATGAGACGGAGAAATATGGAGGGTCAGAATGGAGATGCCTTATCTGTACGAGGAAGGTCCCAAAACAAAAACAAGAATAAGGTTTCGAGTGGGAGATCTAAATCTAGAGGGAGATCTAAATCTCCCGGAAAGTTTGTAAAGGTGTGCTGGAAATGCGGAAAGGAAGGACACTACAAAAAGGAATGCAGATCTAAAGCTCCTGAGAAAGGAAAGGGATCTGATGAAGGTCCTTCTGCAGAGGCAAAAACCACTTCGGATGAAGGTGGGGATGTGTATTTGGCTTCTTCTTCAAATACACATGTAGATCATGAGTCATGGTTGATTGACTCAGGTGCATCTTTTCACTTCACTCCCCACAGGGAGTGGTTCTGCGAGTATGAGAAATATGATGGTGGTGATGTCTTCCTAGGGGATGATAGGAAGGCCAGAATCGTCGGACGTGGAAAGGTCAAGCTGAAGCTGCAAGGTGGGAGGATTAGAACACTTCCTGGTGTTCTGCGTATTCCTACATTGGCCAGAAATCTGATTTCTGTAAGCAAGATGGATGATGCAGGTGTAAAAACAGTGTTCGAGAAAGATGCCTACAAGATGGTTCGGGGAGCACTGGTATTAATGCAGGGAGTTCAGACTGGAACTTTGTACAAGCTACAAGGTAGCACTGTTATTGATGGGTGTAATAGTTATGTGGTTCCTGAAAGTGGAGCGGAAAGCCTAGCTGTCTCTGGAGAAAAGACCATGCTATGGCATCAAAGGCTTGGACATATTGGAGAGAAGGGCCTTCAGATACTACATAGAAATGGTATGGTAGAAGGTATGTCTAATTCCTCTCTGGATTTTGATTTCTGTGAACATTGTGTATATGGGAAGTAGAATCGGGTGAGTTTTCCTTCTGGTGCTAAGAGGGCGAACAAGATATTAGAACTTGTGCACAGTGATGTGTTTGGACCTGTGTCAGTTCCATCACTGGGAAAGTCTGTGTACTATGTTTCATTCATAGATGACTTCTCAAGGAATACATGGATATATTTCTTAAGGAAGAAATCTGAATTCTTTGACAAATTTAAAGAATTTAAGGCATTAGTGGAAAACCAGACAGAGAAGAAGATAAAGGCACTGAGGACAGATAATGGTGGGGAGTTCTGCAAGAAGGAATTTGAAGAGTTCTGTAAGAAGTGTGGTATAGCACGGTAGAATACTACTTCGTACACACCTCAGCAAAATGGAGTTGCAGAAAGGAGGAACAAAATGCTGATGGAAAAGGCAAGAAGCATGCTTAGTGGTACCGGGCTAGAACAAGAATTCTGGGCAGAGGTAGTGGAGACTGCATGTTACTTAGTTAACAGATCTCCTTCATCAGCGTTGGAGGATAAGACTCCACATGAGGTATGGACTGGTAAGAAAACCTCTATTTCACATCTAAGGGTATTTGGATGTGATGCATATGTACATGTTCCAAAGGAGAAAAGGACCAAGTTGGATAATAAATCTGAAAGGTGCATCTTTATTTGGTATAAGGATGGTTTAAAGGGTTACAAGCTTTGGAACCCAGAAACAAGGAAGGTTGTGTACAGTCGAGATGTGGTGTTTAGAGAAGTGAAAGATGTTGTTAAACATGAAGTCCTACCAAAGGAACCTGAGAAGATATAGTTTGAGCTAAAGGAGGATGAATCAGACTCTACAACAGAAGAAGACTTAGAAGATGAAGAGCCACAAACTCCAGCTTTGAGAAGATCAGTTCGGGAAAGAAGGCAACCAGAAAGGTATAGTCCATCTGCTTTCTGTTCAGGTTTTGCCTCAACTATAACTGATGATGAACCCAGAACTGTCAGGGAGGCAGTAGATTCAGAGGATGGAAAACTCTGGAAGGAGGCCATGGTTGATGAAATGGCATCCTTGCACAAAAATGATGCATGGGATCTAGTGGAGTTGCTGGCTGGAAGGAAGCCCATTGGGAGCAAATGGGTGTTTAAGAAGAAGATGAATGTATAAGGCAAGGTGGAGAAATACAAAGCTCGGTTGGTAGCGAAAGGTTATTCCCAGGTGCCGGGAATTGATTTTGGTGATATTTTTTCTCCTGTTGCCAAAGTTATTTCTATTAGATTACTTTTATCTGTTGCTGTTGCATTTGATTTTGAGATAGAACAGATGGATGTGAAGACAACATTTCTTCACGGGGATCTAGAAGAGGAGATCTACATGAAGCAACCTGAAGGCTTTATGGTGAAGGGTAAGAAAGAATTGGTATGTAGGTTGAAGAAGTCTCTGTATGGGTTAAAACAGTCACCAAGGATGTGGTATCAGAAATTTGATACCTATATACGGGGACTTGGCTTCACCAGAAGCAAGGAGGATCACTGTGTTTATTTTAAATTAATTGGTGACCATGTTATTTATTTGGTCTTGTATGTGGATGATATGTTGTTGACTGGAAATGACAAAGAAATTATCCAAGATTTGAAGACCCAACTGTTCTCCAAATTCTACATGAAGGATCTTGGTGCTGCAAACTATATTTTGGGCATGGAAATTAAGAGAGATCGGGAAAAGAGGAAGCTCTGGTTAAACCAGAGGAAGTATGTCGAGACTATATTGCGTAGGTTCAATATGCAGGATAGTAAACCGATGAATGTTCATATTCCTGTAGGTGTAAAGCTATTTGCCGAACAGTGTCCCAAGACACAAGAAGAAGAGGAGGATATGTCCCGTGTTCCATATGCAAGTGCAGTGGGTAGCCTGATGTATGCAATGGTCTGTACTAGACCAGACATTGCACATGCAGTGGGAGTATTGAGCAGGTTTATGTCAAACCCGGGGAAGGAGCATTGGACAACAGTGAAGCGGGTTTTCAGATATTTACGTGGCACTAGTGATTATGGCTTGTGCTACCAGGGAAGACCAGGATTGGAAAGAATGTTGGACATTCGTGGTTTTGTTGATGCAGACTGGGCTGGAGATGTGGACCAAAGAAGATCTACAAGTGGGTATGTGTTTAGCCTATTTGGAGGCGCAGTCAGTTGGATGAGTAAAAGACAGTCTGTAGTGGCTCTTTCAACTACAGAGGTAGAATACATAGCAGCCACTCATGCAAGCAAGGAAGTAGTTTGGTTGCAGAGATTGTGTTCAAGTATGGGGTTGGTACAACAAGCTATAAGGATAGACTGTGATAGCCAAAGTGCAATTTTCTTGGCTAATAACCCTGCTTATCATTCAAATACAAAGCACATTGATGTTCAATATCACTTTGTTAGAGATATGGTCGAGGCTAAAAGGGTGTTGCTGGTAAAGGTGGACACTTTGAACAATGTTGCAGATGCATTGACGAAGTCTGTAAGCACTCAGAAGTTCTCTTGGTGTAGAGAAACAATGGGTGTTGAAGAATTGGCCAAATGACTAAGCTCTCCTGTGGCCCCATGTGGAAAGAAAAAAACAAGTGGGAGAATTTTGGGTGTGTGTTATATTCTTTCTATGACTAGCCCCATGCGTTGTTCGTTGCGCCGGGCATAGCAGGGGGTCACAGGGGGGGTGGCAGCCCCCCCTGTCGGGGTCTGGGGTAGCGCCCCGATGAAATTTTTTTTGGTGTGCAGTCCCACTCATAGGCGGACCCACCATGTTTTGTGCATGAGTTTGCACATGGTTTTTTGGGGTACGATGGTTTTTGACCCCTGGTATTTTTTAGATCCGGTCAAGAGAACTACGATTATGTTCTAATCCAGGGTTAATGGATTGGGGTTTATGTATGCTTCGGCATGTATATATATGTGTTGTAACACTAAAAGGAATATAATGAAAAATCAAGCTGGTCGTCCCGATTTGGGATCCAGGGGAAAATATCTGTGTTTATCTGTTTTATGTTTTATGCTCTCGCTATTGTTTATTTTCTGTTATAAGATTCGTGTGTAGATAATTTCTGTTCAGGGTTAAAACCTACATATTGGAACATTCTGAAGCTGTTGGAATAGGTTTTAGAGCCATCAGGGCACTCTATTAGAGGTTTTATCAGTGGAATTGCTTGTGGAGTCACTAGGGCCTTGTGAATGATCAGATGTATTGGGCTATGTTCATCTATTTGAGGTGAATGAATAGTCACTTTTTACTGTTTCCAACACTCTGATTCTAATTATGTAACTATTTCAGCCTTTTGAGGCTTTCTTCATGGTGTAAAACTTATTCTGAGCATTAATAGAGAAGGGAAAAGCCCATGGGGAGGCTTTTGGACCTAGCAGATGTAGCCCAAGAGAGGGGTGAACTGCTTTATCAGATGCTTGTTATTATGCTGTGAATTCTTGTTGCTTATTTCCAGAGTTTAACACTTTAAACAGTAATTTTAAATTAGTCCTCTTAACACATAAAGACTTATACAGTAATCAAAACATATTTGTTTCATTCCAAAACACATTAATTCCATTGCATAACACCTTAACTTGCTTGTTCACTCATAAAATTGGTTAATGAATACTTTGCAATCAGAAAAAAAATACTTTCATTTCCATATCTCTTTAGTGTTTACTTCATATTTCTTTAGGCAGAGCCAGTAAGAGGGCCAGAAGCTTTTGGTTTCATCCTTTCTTTGAAAGGTGAAATAACCAGTAAAAGCCCCTACTGTCTATCTCTATATAAGAAATATTTTGTTCACACATTTTAGATCAGATTGGTATCAGAGCTCTAGGTTTTGCTCAAAATTTTGTGAATTTTGTGCAAGGACATATTGTGTTGTTTTGCAAATTTGATGCTTACTAAGATGAAACTGAAAAGAGGGGAAGGAAAATTGGTTAGTGCACAAACTAATCCACAACGAAGGAGGGCCAGAGTGCCAATATCTCCACCTTCCATTTCATCCTTATTAGCCTTAGAATCAGCCACAAACATGTCTTCAAGAGAAGGAGAAGTACATGAAGAAATGGATCCCAAGGAAGAAGAAAGAGTCTTTAGAAAATCTTTCTTGGATATGACTGAGATGGTTAGGATCCTCTATCAGGAGAGAAATGATAGGATTGCTGGAGAAGGGTCTAGAAACCAAAGAGAAGAAGGATATTCTTCAGGAGGGAAGAAAGAAAATTATAATTCTAAGAAAGGGAATGGAGGAAATGGTGATCCACCATCTCCATCGTCATCCTCTTCCTCAACATCATCCTCTTCAACCTCTATAAATCAGTCACACAAAACAAAAACATCTGTTCGAAATCCTTTGTTAAAGCTTGATGTAAAATTCAAGTTGCCAATGTTTAATGGTGATGTTAATGCAGAGAAATTGGATAACTGGATTAGACAACTGGAAGTCTATCTAAGAATTCAGAATCTGCATGATGATGACACAAAAATCCAATTAGCCTCATTGAGAATGGATGGAGCAGCTTTGGTTTGGTGGGAAGCCAAGACCAGAGAGGAAATCAAAAAGCATGGTAAGATAAATCTAACTTGGACTGAGTTTATTACTGCTATTAAGAAACAATTTTATCCTCTTGCTCATATTCAGAAGGCAATCATGAATTGGAAAAATTTTAGGCAACTTAAGGGACAAAATGTGCAAGACTACACCCAAGAGTTTATAAGGAGAGCACTCTTACTTGGGGTAGATTTACAAAGTCAGGATACTTTGTTAAAATACATAGGAGGTTTGCACAGTTACCTTCAACATACTATCCTAATGTTTAATCCTACCAGCTTAGATGAAGTTTGTGTCCAGGCTACACATTTAGAAGCTAGAGGAAAGAATGATTTTGATGATTTGAATGAGGATAGTAATTTCAAAAACAAAGGAAAGAAAAGAGTTGCAAATTAAAGAAAAGAAAAAGGAAAGTTCTTTTGCAAGAAATTTTCAAAGACAAGTCATGTTGAAGATCATTGTTGGAAGATTCATCTTGAACTCAAACCAGAAAAATACAAGAACAAGGAAAAGACCAAAGAAAAGGGGAAAATTGTAGCAATAGTTGAGCAAGACTTAGGGTTAGACTCTGGTGATGAGACAAAAAGCATCGCCATGGTTTTAAAGAACATTAAGGGGAAAGAAGTGGTGCAAGACACAATTCCCAGTTCTAGCTCTTTAAATTTTTACAAAGATACTCATGAAGAAAAGAGGAGGATAGAGCTCTTCCATGTGAGGGTAATTTCAAAACATACCAAAATTGACACACTGTTTGACAGTGGGTCACAAGCTAATCTCATATCTGAAGACTTGTTCAAGAAGCTTAAACTTGAGACCATTCCACATCCGAAGCCTTATCCACTTGGGTGGATATGCAAGGATGCCAATTTGCAAGTCTCAAGAAAGTGCATATTACACTTTGCAATAACTGCACACTTTATTGACACAACTGAACTTGATGTGGTGCCACTTGATATTTCAGGAATTGTTTTGGGTCTACAAAAAAAAATATTAATATTGTGAGAGCACACAAGAAGAAGCTGGAATCTTCTTTACTTCGTGCAAGTCAATTGAAAAGGCTGGTTAATGTAAGTCAAAGTCTAACTTTGTTAATGTTGAAACGACCAGATTTTGAGCATTCACCTTTTTATGATGTTTCTAATGATTTGTCTCAGTTTAATAACAGTTTGTCTTTGGAAGAAGATGATGTTATGTTGCACAAATTACCTTTTGGGTCAGCCAATGCAGTGAATGAAGTGTCAAAGCAAAGCAGTGCAAGCAAGAAGGACACCCAATTCAGCATGGGACAAAGTTGGTTTCAGAATGGTAGAATTCGCCATGGGAACAGTTTGCAAGGTGAAAGTTATTTTAAGTCTTCTGGGAAGTTTGATCAGTGTAGAAAAAATTTTTTTTCTGCAGATTACAATTGCTGTTCTGCAAATTTTAATCATTTGCATCATGACTATATCAATCATAGCAATGGTTGATTAGTTGATTCCAGAGACAGTTTATCATTTTCTCAAAAGCTCCATTTGATGAAATCGGGTAGATTTTAGTTATTCAAGGGTGGAAGAGTGGAGAATCATTCTCCACATCATCAATTTCAGTAATCAGAGAGCTTTTGGGGTCCAAAATCTTCCCATTTGGGAGGTGTGATCAGGAGATCAAGTCCTTAATGGAAAAATGCTCAAAAAAATTAGTTGCTCAGAATTGGTCCAAACCAGAACGACAGGAAAGAGTTCGGAAAAATGATCTTGTAGACGTGAACAGCACTGAAAACCGACGCTGTATGAGAAATTTATTCAACTTTGAAGTTTTCCAATTTTAGTAAAAAAATGGCCAATTTGACTTTATAAAAAAAAAAAATTATTAAAAAAGAGAATATTCCACAGAATATTCTGGGAATATTCCATAGAATATTTTGGGAATATTCCATAGAATATTCTGTGGAATATTCCACTGGCATCCAATCACAGGGCGCCACGTGGCCCCAAGGGTCGAATGAAATTGGTGTTACAAAATTTTGTTGTCGCAGGTAGGAGTCGACCCCGGTTTGGGGCGGTAACATTCGAGCGGCCGAACCTTTGGGCCATGGGTAGTGCTTATTAAAAGCATGGTTTTGAGATTCTATTTAAAGTTTGAAATTTGTTTGGGCGGGGCCCGAAAGGGGGTCAGCCCCTAAGGGCCAGCCCCCTTTGCATGAAACCCAGGCTTGGGAACCAAAGGCCTAATCATCGGTGCATTTAACTTTGGATAAGGCTCGGTCACATAGGACCGGCGGAAGGTGTGGATGCACGTTTAATATATGGTTTAAACATTAATAAATGTTGCATATAACTCAAGTTTCACAACCTCTTCTCCGACAGGCGCGGTCACATGACCCGTGGCCTTATCCATTAGCCTCGGAGACTGGTGGTATTATGGCGGAGTGCCAAAAATTTAGCACCGACCCCTAATTTGTTGGGGTTAACTGGAGTTCTCCACATTTGGTGGAGATTTCCTAGCCCTAACTGGGCAAAGTCTGTTTCAGTCATAACTTTGGCTAGGAAAGTCCAATTGGAATGATTTTTTGTTTTGTTTTGGGGGTATTGGAACATTCTGAAGTTGTTGGAATAGGTTTTAGAGCCATCAGGGCACTCTGTTAGAGGTTTTATCAGCGGAATTTCTTGTGGAGCCACTAGGGCCTTGTGAATGATCAGCTGTATTGGGCTATGTTCATCTGTTTGAGGTGAATGAATAGTTAATTTTAACTGTTTCCAGCACTCTGATTTTGATTATGCATCTATTTCAGCATTTTGAGGCTTTCTTCATGGTGTAAAACTTATTTTGAGCATTAATAGAGAAGGGAAAAGCCCATTGGGAGGCTTTTGGACCTAGTAGATGTAGCCCAAGAGAGGGGTGAACTGCTTTATCAAATGCTTGTTATTATGCTGTGAATTCTTGCTGCTTATTTCCAGAGTTTAACACTTTAAACAGTAATTTTAAATAATTCCTCTTAACACATAAAGACTTATATAGTAATCAAAACATATTTTTTTCATTCCAAAACACATTACTTCCATTTTAGAACACCTTAATTTGCTTGTTCACTCATAAAATTGGTTAATGAATGCTTTGCAATCAGAAAAAAAATACTTTCACTGCTAGATCGCTTTAGTGTTTACTTCATATTTCTTTAGGAAGAGCCAGTAAGAGGGCCAGAAGCTTCTGGTTTCATCCTTTCTTTGAAAGGTGAAATAACCAGTAAAAGCCCCTACTGTCTATCTCTATATAAGAAATATTTTGTTCACGCTTTTCAGATCAATCGTAGGATATGAGTTGGTATCATCAAAAATCTGGATAACTTCAAATTCTGTGAGCACCCAAACTCCTTCAATATCCACTACTACCCGCGAGTCTTCCTAATGGGATAATATTTTGATGATTCACCATGTGCAGCTGAATATTGGACCACTCTAACTTAGGTTCTCCCATTCGGTGCCAAGTTTGCTTTGGAAAGACTTTCACATTATACCCTAAATCCAAGATAACCTGATCCTTTTTGTATGTACTTGTCTGAGCAGTTAAGCGCATTTCACTTCCCATTCTTTTTTTGTTCTTATAAATATTATTGACAACCTTCTGATCTATCAGGGGTTGTTCCTTCTCTACGTAGTTCTCTATTAATGCTTAGAGGTTCTCGACTGCCTTCTTATTGTGCGAAAATTTAATACAAGCCTACAGGAAGGGCTTTAGCTCTGCATCTCCTTCGACCATGTCCATAGGCTTGCTTGATGCTTTAGATGTTGATGTGCCCGTCCCTACGAAATATTTCTTTGCTTTTACAAAGGTCTCCTTTTCCCTCTATAAGTTGAGTCCTTCGTTCTTCTCAAGTGCCTTTCTGATCCAGAGATCAGTATCAAGTTTTTTTCCTTTGTCTTCACCAGTTGCTGCACCACTCCTAGTAAAAATATTCACACTCGGTTCTCCTTCGCGTAGCTCAAATATTACCATCTGAATATTTTTAGTGGGAGTATACTGTTTCTTTTCATGCATTATCACAATTAATTCAGGGAAATCTGCAATAACATGATCAAATTGTCTACAATACCTGTAGGATTCCTGCGTTGGGTTTGGAAAATCGTGCATGTAATGACCAACGTCCCCGCAATTATAGCAAATAAGATATCCCCTTCCTTGACTAGCTCCTCCTCCCCTTCCTTGGCCTCTGCATTGGAATCTACCACGTCTAGATGGAGATGCAAGTGACCTCGTCTCTCTTCCTTCTACCTTCATCCTATAGAAGCGAGCTCGGTCAATCATCAGATCGAAGCTGCGAGAGTTCTGCTCATCATGTCCCACCTGTTGGAAAAATTTGCAGAAAGGTTGCTTAATCTCTAGGATATATTTACCAATATTAGGGCAGAATTCTGTCGTGTGCATACCTATTGCTTGAAAAATTGTGCACCATAATGTGGGGGTGCCACTCGGTCCTGCCATGCTCTTAATCCGAATTGTTCCTCAAGCTGATAGATAGTCATTGTGTATAGGACACTGAACTTTATGATGCCCTTCAACTTTACAACATATACACCATACACTTGCAGATACGTCCTTCCCCTTATCTTGGCACAAAATTTGTATCTCTAAGTGTATCCCAACTAGTTCGTTTCAAATTTGTTGAGCGCTAGCTTGTGAAACTTGTACATGTGAGGCTTCTAACTTCATTGCAATCTCCACAGATTCAGCCTGCATCACAATATTCTGTTGATTCAAGAACTGGCGCAGATGCGGTAGGAACATGGAAATGAACCATTTTTTGTGTTGCATATCATCAATAATAAATCCTCCATCTCCGATGGTGCACTTCAACTGTTGATCCGCCTCCCATACGGATTCATTCGCTTTTTGGTGGATTTCCTTTAACTCAATCACACATTGAGCATATGATTTTAGATTTTTGTATTTTTCCTTCAATGCGACCTTCAGATTATCAATTGTTGCATTAGGGTTCGTTGCTTCATACCTTATGTACCACTCTAGTACGCGTCCTTGAAATGAAATAGCCATTTATTCTTTCTTAACATTATTATTATTGATCTATTTTATTGTCGATACAACGTCTGTAACAAACTATAATTGGTCCCCATCTTCGTTCCCAATACCACGGAAAATAGGTAACTTCATGGAATCAACCATATCAGTGTATAGTGGTGGAGGTGGAGGTGGAGTGAATGGATTTTTAGGGTGATATGATTTCAAAATTGGAGTGGATGGTATCTGAACTATAGGCAATGACCCAAGAATAGCTTGATATTGCAATTCCTCTTCTTCTAAGTGCAAAGGTTCACCAGAGCTACTCGTTTCAGACTCCTCGTCACTATCAAATTTACCTTTGAGAGGGTTGTAAACAAAAACTTCTTCTATATATTTTCTATAAGTTCTTCCACCATGCATAATCAGGCCTCTACGAGAAATTCACTCAATATGGCTGTACAAAGTTCCCTTTTGACATAAAACCATTTTAATCCACAGTTTCAATGAGTGGAGGAACTTACATCCCGGGCCCTTGAAAAATCTACTTTCGGCTTCAGAATATGATATAAATGTATCAATAGAAAATTTAGCCACAAATCCTCCTAGAATACTATCGATCCAGTGATCTACCGTGCAGGTAATATTGTTGCTAGATTTTTCCAATTGTTGTACCAACTCTAGTGTCCACTTGGTGATATCGTCATCCTTTGCATAGGTCTGGAATTCAGCAAGTTGAGACAACCACTATTGCAACTCGATTGCAAAGGAAGGAAAGAAAATTCCGTGGACCTCTGTGTAGATATACCTTTGTGACCAATCTTCAGTAGTTAATTTAGGGCTTCTATTTTCTTGGATCGCAAATTCACATACCTTCTTGTCAAGCCAATCTCGCAGTTCGTCTTTTGTCGGGTGCTAGAACATCAAATATCCCTCAAAATAATCCCGGTCCTAAAAATGGAACCATTTGTTGGCTTATGGGGTTTGTTAACACTAGAAAATCCTACAGCAGAAGATGACATTAATTAATGTCAAGCCAAAGGATTTACAGGGCAGGAAGACATTATGGAATCAAGAAAGTATTTAAAATCTCTAAGGTTTTGAGAAAATCAAATTTGAACTAGTTGTTGAGCTCCAAAGATGTTCTTTCTTCCACCACATTCCACTCCATTTCCTTTGTCCATTATTAATCACAGGCTCAAATGATCAATAGAATTAGTTAAAATTGCTTTAAGAATGAATATCATGACTAACTTGCTATGTTTTTATGATTTTGTCATTGTAGTACTTTTTGAACTAGATCTAGCTACAGAATGCAGACATTCTGTAGCTAGTGGCCGATTCTGCAGCTGTCTTCATGTCTACGCAGGTTCCAGGTGTCATCTTGGAGAAAAAAACATATGGGTTTATTCCACATCATGCCCTCATCATTTTTTGCTCTCCACAAAGTTTGAATGGAATCCTGTAGGTGGTTAAGCACGTGGGAACTCAAACTAGGAGATAGACTCCTAATAGGACAAGGACAGTCCAGATGTCCTTAATCATGTTACGAGACCACCATCAGAGTCCTAGTTCGATTTTAATTTGGAAAGAAAATTATCCCTAGGTTATCTCAAGACAGTTATGTAATTTTAATTATAAATATGGCTCGGTAAACCGAGGGACAAGGTTAGATTTTGTGTTTTACTGCTAGATTTCAGAAGTACGAAAACACTCTGTTTTGAAGAAATTTCTCTTTTAATGCAAGAAGTATCATTTCCTTGAAAGCGTTGAGTCAACCTTGAAGTAGATTTTGTGCTACTCCGGTGGTAGAGGGCCCCTGCCTCCTGAGCAGCCTTTTTTATACGGTTTAGATAAGTATTTTAGTCTCGTTTTCATTTCTAGCTTAGGCAAGTTTTTGAAGTTTATGTTCATATTTGTTTACATTAATTATCATAGCTAGACTTACTCTTATAAACTCTTCCAAAATATCATTACGATGAATAAGGCATAGCTGTGGTATTGTAGGTTTTAGTTGCATTTCCTTTCGTTAATTATCACAGTTAGACTTACTCTAACAAACTCTTCCAAAATATCATCATGATGAATAAGGCATAGCTGTGGTATTGTAGGTTTTAGTTGCTTGTTTACACTAAGTGTCACAGCCGGTCTTACTCTTACAAACTCTTCCAAAATATCATTAACAATGAATAAGAAATAGCTGTGGTGTCTTAGATTCTAGTTGTATTTGCTTTCAGTCTTATGTTTATGTTCAATTTCATTGAATAATACAACCATACTTGTTTTACAAACTCTTCCAAAATATCATTCATATTGAACGAGATGGGTTGTAGAATTCCATAGACTAGTTGCATGTTAATTTAGTTACAACACTCCGGAGGTAGAATGCATTTAGTTCAGATCTGTCACTACATTTCAAGTTTGATAATGGAATTTTAATTTAACACTGTTCAATGTACTTCAAGTAGACTAGTAGCACTCTAGTTTAGTCTTAGCTCACTATATTAGCACTCCAGTTTAGTTGTTATCCATTGCATTTTTAAATTGTATTAGTTGTTAAAATACCACGGTCTTCATTATTTACAAAAATTCTTTTGTTCCAACCTCATATTAATACATAATCATTTGTACAGAAGCTAGTATCAGTCTAAGACCTGGAGTATTTTGCAACCTTTTTACCATTTCACAAATAAGCCTTTTCTCAAAGACTATTTTAAAAAGAAGTCTATAACTTTTGAGTGAGACCTAGTGGTGCTAGATTGAGGTGCAAAACAACATTAGAAGCTAGTTTAGAGTAAAAATCTTATTATGCTACAAATGTTCTTTTCCAAATATGTTCCAATAAACCTTTAACCATGGATGAGATGTTGTAACATTGTAAGTTGATTGTTTGATTGTTTAGTTAGGAGAACTTCATTTACACTTAAATTGTCCATTTCTCAAGCTCTTCCAACACATCTTTAATGAATGAATTGGACAAGTTCAAGTTCATGTTGTGATTTATTCCCTTGAAATGAAGTCATTATCAAGCTTTGCATTTGTTGTTTGCCATCCATAGTTTAGGCATTGTTCTGTTTTAACACAATCAATAGCTTCTTTTCACCAGCACTTAGTTCTTTCCCTTTTCAACATAAAACCATAAAACAAAAAATATCATAAAACACTAAACACAACGTAGTGAGAAACAAATACCTAGGCACATATAGTGCACCACACTTCAGCAGTTTACTAGCCCTGGTTGACAATTAATGAACTCAATTTAGGAACACTAGGTTGAGCACAAACATTTTGGCACCGTTTCCGGGGAAGTGTAACTAGGTAGCCTTGTTTCTTAACTTCCAAAAACAATGATATGTGTAGAGAGAGAGACTCAAGGGGTAGATTCATAAGAAGCAGAAGCAGAAGCTTGATTCCTAGAACACCACTTGTTTCACCTAGACCAAGAGCCAGCACACCTCCAACTCAAACCCACATTCCATCCCTTACTGATCCTAGACTCCCAGAGGACTTAAGATCAGATATTCCATTAGAAAGGCCTTCCACTTCATCCACTGAACCTGTCTTAGAAGAAGATTCAAGGACTCCTGCTAGAGATACAAAATTTTCCACTTCCACAGAAGAATCAACTATGGCAGAAGAAGGGGGAGGAGGAGTCTTTAATGGAGAACACGCATTATTTGGAGGGGGTAGAGGTAGAGGTAGAGGAGAAGGAGGTAGAGGTGTAGAAGGAGAAGGAGGTAGAGGAAGAGGTAGAAGAGAAATGGGAAGCTCTTTTGGGTTTCCTATAGTAGATGAAGAAACCAATACGACTATGAAAAATATTTCACCCTCTGTCCTTCCAAACTTCTATGGACTTAAAACTGAAGATCCTGAAACCTTCCTATTTGAATTTGAAGTCCTGTGTAGAACTTATGACTACTTACAAGATGCTCAAAAACTTAAACTATTTCCTTCAACATGGAAAGGAGCAGCATTGAAGTGGTTTATGAGTTTGATCAACAGTTCTATTAGGACATGGGAAGACATGAAACAAGCATTTCTAGAGAGGTATTTGGATTATTGTATGCCAATCGATCATAAGGAGGAAGTGTTTAAGATGTTACAAAAAGAAGATGAAAACCTGGAAGATTTGTTGGAGAGATTTCATTACAACATCAAAAGAGAAAAAATGGAAAACTTAGATCAAGACACCTTAAAAGCTCTCTTGTTGAAAAAAATTAGGGATGAATGGTTGGATATCTTTAACATGATGGGAAAAGGGGATATATCTCAGCTTACATTACCTAAAATATCTGAGTTATGTATCAACCTTTCAAGAGGAAAATCTAAAACTATGAAAGGACCAAGAGACCCTGCTCTTGCAAGGGTAAGTAAGTCTACTTCTGGGACAGTAAGTAGGGCAGAGATAGGGAATATGCTTGATGAATTCAAATATGGCATCTTAGGGAGTCTTAGTGAACAAATAGACACCCTTAAGTTACAAAACAAGAAAAAAGCTAAATCTGATGCTTTAGCAATCTTTTGTCCCAAATGTAAAAAGAAGCATGCCCTGAGAGAATGTCCTTTGGATGCAAAAGTTGTAGAGACCTGTGTCATTTGTTCAAAAAAACATGAGACCAAGAGTTGTCCTTCACTTCCTGGTCTTAAAGCTGTCTTTCAAGAAGATACTCCTACAAGTTCCACATAATCTCTCAATTTTGTCTCTACAAGGCCTTAGCAAGGACCTCAAACACAAGGATTCCATGATCAAATGTATAACCAACCTCCACCAAATTGGAATTCTTGGCAGCAACCTTGGCCCCAATTTCAAAATCAATCTCAAGCTTGGGCACAAGGTTCAAAAAATCCCTATGGAAGATACTCTCATTACTATCAGTATCCACCATCCTATCCACCATACCCACATTTTCCTCCTCAACAGAATCCTCAACAGAATCCTCAACCAAATCCTCAAAATCTACAACATCAAAATCAACCACTTCCATTACCATTTCCTCAGAAAAAAAACCAGTTGCCTGCTCAACCCATACCAAACCCCAACAATAAAAATCCTCAGAATAAATACATGATAGAAGGCCAACAGTTTCCAACTTATTTAATTACTCCTCTAGACCTTAGTGATGTTCAAATTATGTCTGGAAGAATACTTGAAAAGAGGAAACCTTATGTGATTATACAAGAACAAGACAAATCTGAGGAAGATTCTCTACAGGTGAATAAAAGTCTTGAAGAAGACACATCTTTTTAGGACCCAAACGTTGAAAAATCAAAACAAAAAGAACCAATAACTTCAACTCCTATATTAGAGCAGCCATCAACATCCACTCCTACACCTCCCTTTCCAGAAATATTACAAATTGATAGAGGTGTAGAAAAAAAAATTATGGTGCCTAATTATGATTTCCTAGATGAGCTGAGAAATGTTTGCATTAAGATTCCATTATTACAAGCCATCAAGGAAATTCCAATTTTAGCAAAGACAATAAAGGAGTTGAGCATGAAGAAAACAAGAAAAAGAATAAGAGAGAAAAATAAAATTCAATTGGCAGGAAAAATAATAGAAATTATGATGGGTAAGATTGCCATTCCAAAGTATCTAGACCCAGGAAATCCAGTTGTTAAAATTCACATCAATGGAATTGAGATCCAAAACACACTCATTGATTTAGGAGCAGCAATCAAAATCATGAGTAGACAAATCATGGATAAACTGAAACTTCCTAATCTTCTCTTTACACCCACATTATTACAATTAGCAGACAGGTCTGTGATCAAACCTGATGGGGTAATAGAAGATATTCCAGTGTCGCTAGATTCCTGGGAGTACCCTGTGGATTTCATGATCCTAAATCCTAAGAATAATCTAGGAGGACATCCTATTATATTAGGAAGACCTTGGTTAGCTACAGCTGATGCTTTCATTAGTTGTAGATCCGGTGATATGTATATCTCTGATGGTAGTTCAACTAATAAATTCACTTTGTATCCTCCAGCAAGGACAATTACAGATTTAGATGATACTCGATAGAGGATGAAGAAGACTTACAACCTCTCTTCACAATTTCAAAAATTAGTGAAGATAGTCAAATTCTGAATACTTTAGAAAACTTTGAATCCTCTTTGGAATACAAACATGAACCATTTCAAGAAGAATCCAACATTGAGTTTTTATCATCAAGACAAATGTCTCTTCATTCTATGGATAAATTTGGCAGCTCTACAAGTGAGATATTTCCAGGCAAAACTTTAAACATAAACAAGAACCTAGAAAATCTCAACAAGAAGAGCTAGTCAAGATTTTACAGAGACATTCTTCTGCATATGCATGGGAGTACACTGATATGAAAGGGATAAGCCCTAAAACTTGCACTCATCACATCTACATAGAGGAAAATTGTAAACCAATCAGACAACCTCAAAGACGGATGAATCCAAATCTTAGGGAGATTGTTAAAGAAGAATTGCAGAAATTGTTGAATGTCAACTTTATCTATCCTATTTCAGATAGTCAGTGGGTTTCTCCTTTGGTAATTGTGCCAAAGAAAAATGGTAAATGGAGGGTATGTATTGAATACCGAGAATTAAACAAAGCTACTCTTAAAGACCATTTTCTCTTACCTTTCATAGATCAAGTGTTAGATACATTAGCTAGCAAAAAGTACTTCTCATTTCTAGATGGGTTTAGTGGTTATAATCAAATTCAAGTAGCATTTGAGGATCAAGACAAAACCACATTTACCTGTCCTTGGGGTACCTATGCTTACCGAGTGTTGCCATTTGGATTATGCAATGCACCTGCAACATTTCAAAGGGCAGTACTAGGAATTTTTTCAGATCTAATACATGATTGTGTAGAGGTATATATGGATGATTTCACAGTTTATGGAAACACATTTGAAGAAGCCTTAGCAAACTTGGAAAAAGTTTTAAAAAGATGTAAGGAAGCAAATCTTTCACTTAGTCATGAAAAGTGTTTTATGATGTTTACTGAAGGAATTGTTTTAGGACATCACATTTCAGGAGATGGGATTAGAGTTGATGTGTCAAAAGTTGAAGTCATCTCTAACTTATCTATTCCAAGTTGTCAAAAATATGTTAGGAGTTTTCTAGGATTTACAGGATATTATCGAAGATTTATAGAAAACTTCACCAAGATAGCATCTCCACTCTTCAAATTACTTACCAAAGACTATGAATTCAAATGGAATTCTGATTGCCAGTTAGCCTTTGAGACCCTGAAAACAAAAATTTCTGAAGCACCTATTTTAAGGGGACCTAATTGGAAGTTACCTTTTCATATTTCAACAGATGCCTCAGATACAGCTCTAGGAGCAATATTGGGACAAAAAGACCTGATTCCTTATGCCATCTACTACACCAGTAAAAATTTGACTCCTGCAGAGTTAAACTATACTGTAACTGAAAAAGAGTTTTTAGCTGTTGTTCATGCCATAAACAAATTCAGACACTATATAACAGGCTATGAAACTTTTGTTCACATAGATCATTCTGCAATTAGATACTTAATGAACAAATCAATTACTAATGGCAGAGTTATAAGATGGTTATTGCTTTTACAAGAATTCAACATTACCATTCTAGATAGGTCTGGAAAACAAAACACAGTAGCTGATTTCCTATCTAGACTCCAAAACATCAAAGATGACACTCCAGTTGAAGATCAATTTCCTGATGAATATCTTTTTGCAATTTCTACCCAAACTCCTTGGTTTTTTGACATTGCTAATTATTTAGTTTCAGGAAAATTTCCTTCAATAATGAATGCAAGAGATAAAAGAAAAATAATTTATGACAGTGCAAAATATTCATGGGTTGCTAATGAGTTGTACAAGACAGGTCCAGATTTTATCATTAGGAGATGTGTTCGGGAAGATGAGATGCCTGAGATTCTTAAAGCATGTCATGATGAACCTTGTGGCAGACACTTTGCTGATAAAAGGACAGCCTATAAGATCCTTCATTTAGGATATTATTGGCCATCCTTGTTTAAAGATGTTAAAGAGTATTTCAAAAGGTGTGACAGTTGCCAAAGGGTAGGAAAACCTTCTCCTTCAGGTGAGATGCCATTACAACCTCAGGTACATATTGAACCTTTTGAAAAATGGGCTTTGGATTTTGTAGGACCTATTAGTCCTCCATCAAGACAAAAGAGATATATATTAGTTTTCACTGATTATGTTACTAAATGGGTAGAAGCCAAGCCATTACTTGTTGCTAATGAAGCATCTGTAGTTAATTTTCTTTTTGAGGATATTTTTACTCGTTTTGGTGTCCCAAGGGAAATTGTTACAGATCAAGGAGCTCAATTTACATCAAGGCTAGTGAAACAAATGATGGAGAGGTACAAAATCAGACACGGAAAATCTACTCCCTATCATCCACAAGCAAATGGTCAAGTGGAATCTACTAATAAGGTCATTGAAGGGATCCTAACAAAGACTGTTCATTTACATAGAAGAGATTGGGTAGATAGGCTTCCTGAAGCCTTGTGCGCCTATAGAACTACATGGAGAAGCACAACAGGCCATACTCCTTATGAACTTGTTTATGGAAAGCAAGTTTTGTTTCCCATAGAGTTCCAGATTCAAACTTTCAAAATGGCAGTTCATCTAGGACTTGATCTATCAGAGGCACAAAAGCATAGATTGGAGCAGATTAATGAATTGGATGAGATCAGACAAGCTGCAGTTCAGAAAACCAGTATAGTCCAATAGCAAAGGACTAGATGGCATGACAAGTACATCAAGGAGAAGAAGTTCAAAGAAGGTGACTGGGCTCTCTTGTTTGATTCAAAGTTCAAGGATTTTCAAGGTAAATTCCAAACACATTGGCTTGGGCCATATGAAATCATAAGAATTTTTGACAATGGAGCAATAAAAATCAGGACAATAGATGAAGAAGAGGTCACTTTTCTTGTGAATGGTCATAGATTGAAGCTGTATCATAAGCCACTCTCAAGATAAGAATTTGTCAAGAAATTCCAGGAAAGCAGTGATACGAAGTTAATGAAGAAGAATTTTTCTTCTTATCAACTTAAGTGTATTCTCTGAAGTCAGATATTGAAAAAATAAAAATAAATAAAATAAAATAAAGTATAAAAATGAAAACCAATCACTGATTGGCATGTTTATACAGAAAAGGTGGAGTGAAAATCAGAATCTTTCTGACACTCTAGCTTTTCAAATCTGTTCTTTCTGCAAGTAGTTATTACAAAATCATAAGTGTAGATCTATTTCACTTATGGTCCATCTCATTTTCCATTTCATTCATTCATCCATACTCCATTTTATTCATTCATCCACATTTCATTCACTTCACTCCATGGTCCACCTCATTTTCATTCCAGATTTTTAAAGTTTGATGTTTTTCTGCAATTGAATAATACCTATCATGAATTGCAGGCCACTTCTCATACTTCACTCCATTTCATAAGATGTGATCCATTCCACTCCATTACTCACTTCATTCATATCCCATTACACCATATTTTATTATCCATCCTCACTCATTCCATACAACATTCCAAGCTTCAAACCATATTTCAAGTTCTCTACAGGTACATTCTGCAATCAGTCAGACATTCTGCAGTCAGACAGACATTCTGTAGCCAGAGAGCCTGAAAGCACTGTCTAGTAATCATTTGATCTACAACAAAATGATCCTGCATATCCAAGAACAAGCAAAATCAAGAAGGTTATGAAGACTCAAAAATTAATGATTTTCAGGACAGAACAAAGCATATGAAGATCACAAGAAAATGAAAGAAAAGGAAAAGGTATGAAATTATTATAGTGACGAATCATGAAAAATTTTAGTATGTTCAGTTATATATTATTCAAAAAGTTTTTTTAATTAATTTTGTTGATCATGCCTAACAAACCTCCCGCAAAAAATTTGGATAAAACTCCTTCTATTCCGCCATTTCAAAACCCATATCCGATCATCATTTAAAAATCTAAACGGTTAAAGTGCTGAAGTGATTGGATTAGTCACGTCACTAAGCATTTAATGATGATTTTGAATTCATTACAAAATATCTCAGCGGTCTTTTCCTCTGTGATATCTTTCAACTCATATACATCATCCTCACCTCATTATATTCATTCCGTAACCACTCCATATCACTATTTCCCATAGCCAACTTTTAACCATTTCGGTCTGTGAAACAGAGGCATCTCTATAACAACCATTGTCACCATGAACAGAGGAAACATATGTGGGGAAAAAAAAACTTGTTCACGGCCATTCTCACCGTGAGCAGAAGACTAGTGAATTGAAAATTGAAGGAGAAGTTATGGGCCTCATCGTGAGAACTGAACCAGTTGGCACTAAGTACTTGGAAGGTTATCCCCAAATCAGAGAAATGTTACAACAAGCAGGATGGTTTAAATTCCTTGAAAAATTCAGTGGCTTTCACAAGGAGGTTACTAAAACTTTTGCAAGATCTTTCAATGGAGCCGAGGTTGAAGTTGGAGATATTAAATTCACCATTACAGAGGCTTTTATTGCAGAAGCAACAGAATTTCCTAGACAAGGAGAAAGGTGGTTCAAGAACAAATAATTTCATAACGAAGCATGGAAGAAGATACTCAAGTCACGAGGTATGGATGTTACCATTTTTAAAAAGGGTATCCCTAGCTCTGCACTAAAGAACAAATGGAGGAACATGTTGCTTATCTTGAAAATCACATAGGCAAGTTAATCACTTGTTGCTAAAATGATTAACAAGTGATTAACAACAAGTGATTAACTTGCTAATCACTTGTTGAAAAATTGAAAAAGAGAAACAAAAAGTTAATCACTTGGCAAGTTAATCACTTGTTGTTAATCACATGTTGCTTAGCTTAGGCAAGTTTTTGAAGTTTATGTTCATATTTGTTTACATTAATTATCACAGCTAGACTTACTCTTATAAAATCTTCCAAAATATAATTACGATGAATAAGGCATAGCTGTGGTATTGTAGGTTTTAGTTGCATTTCCTTTCGTTAATTATCACAGTTAGACTTACTCTAATAAACTCTTCCAAAATATCATCATGATGAATAAGGCATAGCTGTGGTATTGTAGGTTTTAGTTGCTTGTTTACACTAAGTGTCACAGCCGGTCTTACTCTTACAAACTCTTCCAAAATATCATTAACAACGAATAAGAAACAGCTGTGGTGTCTTAGATTCTAGTTGTATTTGCTTTCAGTCTTATGTTTATGTTCAATTGCATTGAATAATACAACCATACTTGTTTTACAAACTCTTCCAAAATATCATTCATATTGAATGAGATGGGCTGTAGAATTCCATAGACTAGTTGCATGTTAATTTAGTTACATCACTCCGGAGGTAGAATGCATTTAGTTCAGCTCTGTCACTACATTTCAAGTTTGATAATGGCATTTTAATTTAACACTGTTCAATGTACTTCAAGTAGACTAGTAGCACTCTAGTTTAGTCTTAGCTCACTGTATTAGCACTCCAGTTTAGTTGTTATCCATTGCATTTTTAAATTGTATTAGTTGTTAAAATACCACGGTATTCATTATTTACAAAACTTCTTTTGTTCCAACCTCATATTAATACATAATCATTTCGACAGAAGCTAGTATCACTCTAAGACCTGGAGTATTTTACAACCTTTTTACCATTTCACAAATAAGAATTTTGTCAAAGACTATTTTAAAAATAAATCTATAACTTTTGAGTGAGGCCTAGTGGTGCTAGATGAGTTGCAAAAAAACATTAGAAGCTAGTTTAGAGTAGAAATCTTATTATGCTACAAATGTTCTTTTCCAAATATGTTCCAATAAACCTTTAACCATGGATGAGATGTTGTAACATTGCAAGTTGATTGTTTGATTGTTTAGTTAGGAGAACTTCATTTACACTTAACTTGTCCATTTCTCAAGCTCTTCCAACACATATTTAATGAATGAATTTGATAAGTTCAAGTTCATGTTGTGATTTTTTCCCTTGCAATGAAGTCATTATCAAGCTTTGCATTTGTTGTTTTCCATCCATAGTTTAGGCTTTGTTCTGTTTTAACACAATCAATAGCTTCTTTTCACCAGCACTTAGTTCTTTCCCTTTTCAACATAAAACCATAAAACCAAAAGCATCATAAAACACTAAACACAACGTAGTGAGAAACAAATACCTAGGCACATATAGTGCACCACACTTCAGCAGTTTACTAGCCCTGGTTGACAATTAATGAACTCAATTTAGGAACACTAGGTTGAGCAAAAAAACTAGTCTTAAATGCTAATTACGCACTTTATCCTTTGAGAAGAGTGCCTTATGCATGCCTTTTTGCTCGGTAAGCACGCATTTCTGAAAGTGGAAAAATGTTTCTTTCTAGGACCACACAAAGCAAAGGATAGTTACTCCTTACATGAAGCCACCGAAATATAGCCCCCAGCGCCTCCTTAGGCACTATGTGAGCACACAAAGGAATATTTGGAGCACACAATGGAATCATACCTATCCCTTGGGTCACCATCCACCATGTACCAAGGAGGGAAGGAGGATTCGAAACCCCTATATAAAGCCACCAAGAGATGAAGAATGGGTGATCAGATTGTTATGCTGGCCATAATTTCCCAAGCAATACCAGAAGTGTGTGACCTGGAGCTGGAGATAGAGGGGACTCGATTTTTGGCCACCCAAAAATCTTAGTCCATCATAGCAGAGAGAGAGGGGGACTGCATGTTGGCTTTAAAGGTCTTGACCCAGGTTCGCACGTTAAGGTTTGCCAACAAACCCCTATACTACTGGCCCTTTCGGCAGTTTCTTGCTTGCGCAGGTCAATGTCTCACCTGAAGCAGTATGGGAGGGTGCTAGAACCTTGTTTTCGCACCCAGAAAGAGAGCAGGTAAGCCAAGCCACGCACATCGCATAGATCTATGGAAACAGAGCTAGTTCGCAGGCTTAAATAGATAACAGGTGTACGCAGTATTACAAATCTAGATCTTAGGTCCGTATCCACGTGCGTTCGACCAGCAAAGATATAAATTACAGTACACGTAGTAGACTAGATAACATATATTATAGATAAACACAGTAGATAACACAGATCATTCGTACCTTATCATAGATTTAACACAGAGCGTAGATTCATATAATAGATAGATCCAAAACCAAATACTAGCAATAATTCTCATATATTATCAACAAATTCTTACATAACCCCAAATCCCACCTACGCACACAGCCAGCAAGGTCCACACACAGCAAGACAAAGGATCTACATGCACACAGCTAACAGGAGTTCGACCCAAATACCCAAAACCCAGAACTAACAATCCGCACTTAGAATTCACTTCTATTCATCTTCTACCTATCGACTCAAAAAGACTTACTATTTATACCAATTTAGCCTAGACTTACCATGGTTTGCGGACTCCTGGTTTTACCTATTTACCCACTTACAACGTATTGGGGCTTTTATCTGCCCTATCACCCCTGCGATAGACTAAATATAATCAAAATAATACAAAATTGGGCCATCTTTCATCAGTGTGGGAGACCCTGCTCCAACAGTTCCCCAACACAATCTTGTGACTCGTCCCAAGTCACGGTGTTCGTATGTCTTCCTTCCTCTTCCATGCAGCATCTCTATTCTGGGAAAGAGGTACCTTTAGTGTCTCCACAATTGTTATCCTCTGTTGTCAAAGGGTTACGTATGAGGTAGTGTTCCAGATACTTCTTCAGCCGACTCTTGCGTTCAAAGTCCCCGATGATACTGCTGTGGCCTGGCTGACAGATTGCAGCTACTCTGGCCATGTATTCATTTGCTATGATATGGTTTGAGTCTACTACCATTAAAGTATCCTGGAAGCATATCACCCTGTAGGGTGGCCAACTGGACAGCTCCTCCATTTTTGATTTCCTTGACTAGATAGGGACCCAACCAATGTTGTCGAAACTTACCTGGGTGCTTTGCAAACTGGCTGTCATATAAGAGTACCAGGCCATCTTCTTCAAATGTCTTCTAGCGGATATGACAGTTGTGCCATGCCTTATCACACGTTTTTTGGACTTGCAGATGAAATTTGGCCATAAACCGGTCTTCCTCTAGGGTGGTGAGTTGCATCAGGCGTTCTTCGAGGACGTCTGGGTCATCCATGTTTGTAAAGGCTGCAATATGTAGACTAGGAACAATATACTCCATAGGAATGATGGCCTCCTTGCCGTAAGTCAATCGAAAGGGGTTTTTTCCTATTAACTTCTTGTAAGTGGTTCGATAGGCCTAGAGAATTGATGGGACGCACAGGTCCCAATCACTGCAGTCGGTGTTGCAGACCTTGGTTAGCACTTGTTCCAATATTTTATTGAATGCTTCAACAGCCCCATTAGCCTGTGGGTGATAAGGAGTGCCTTTTGCATGATGAATATGGAATTCTTCAGTCAAGGCTTGGATGGTTTCATTAACAAAGTGTGTGCCCCGATCACTCATGAGGATCTTGGGGCACCCAAAGCAAGTTAGAATCTGCTAAAAAATTAAGCGCACAACAGTCTCTGCAGTACAATCTCTTACTGCTTGGGCTTCTGCCCATCGAGTCACGTAATCTATGGCAGTGATTATATAACGGGCGCCTGGTTTCTTTCTTGGTGGATTAATATGTCCAACAAAATCTATGGCCCATTTATCGAAGGCTTGCAGGTCCATTTGTGGTTGTAAGGGAATCTCATCATGCCTTGATGGTCGTCTCGTTCGTTGACATGTATCAGAAGCTTTGCAATAATCCCAGGAATCACTATGTACAGTAGGCCACCATAGCCCAGCCCGTAAAATATTCTGCGTCATTTCTTTGCCCGCATAGCACCCACCTGCTATTCCTTCATGGGATTATGTTAGGATGGCTTGTCGCTCATGCTCCAGAACATACCTGCATAGTACTTCATCCGCACCTAACTTATATAGGTGGCCTGCGATGATAGTAAAATCTGCTGCTCGTGTGACCAACTCCTTCTTTTGTTGGACCGAGTAGTCTATTGGCGCCATACCGCTAGTGAGCATTTTATCCAATTTCTCCTTCACTTTTTGTTTGTACTTCGTGTTCAATCGGTAAGGCCGCTGCTTGATTGGTTGGGCATCGGGCTTGAGCGTGATGTGCATAACTCCCAAATCGCCAATGATCCCCTTGAGTTCGGAGAATTTGGTTGGAAAGAGGTCCTGATATTCTGTCAGCAACTCTGCCACCTTGTTGATGGTGTCATTATCCCAACAGTCACCGATCTTGGTCAACTTGAGCTGGGTTTCCGTCCCAATATTGACTTCCCGTAGCTTTAGTGGTTTCGTTACCTCTACCATTTGTAGTGAAGGTCCTGAAATTGCACGGTCACCTTCAGATTTTGGAATAGAGACATTGCGTGGATTGTCTTCTTCCTCAGTGATCGTAATATTGCAGCAATTGGAAATGTCTCACATTTGCATATCCCAGGTTGGTTCCCTGACTGTAGTGGATGGATTAGAGTTACCAAATATATACGCATCCAGGTCCTGCAGAGCTTCGTCTAATGCTTCCAAACCTTCGACCAACCCAAAGGTCCTGATAAAGTCCTCCTGCAAGTTTTTCCAGAGAGAGGTCTGCTGATGTAGCTCCACATCGAAGTACTAGGCAGTCGGGATTGGGCCTAATGTGTGGATAAAAAAATGAACCCATTTCTTGGAGGTCTGATTCTGCCAATTATCCATCCCTTTTGCAAATTTTCACGCGGGTTTCTTGGGCCGAAGAACTTTGCAATTCTTATTTGAGGCGAAGCTTTAAATCGCAGGACCATCATTTCCTGAAATCTTTCCCAGGTCGGAAGTGCCGCCTTGTGGGTTTCCCACCATCTTGCAGGTGTGGTGCATAGGGCCAAATTAAGGGCCTATAACTACCTTTATTCCGGGACCTCTTCCTCAAGATTTTGCAAAAATGTCTCAACTTCTCTTGAACCATCAAAGAAGGGTAGTGTTGAGCGTTGGAAAAGGTATGAATTCACTATGTGTTTTCTCATTCTTTTACTTTAAACATAACTCTTTTTACTTTAGAAAGGTGACTTATTACAAAATTATGGTAGAAATGCAAAGACTTATGTTTATTTTAAAATGTAACTAAAAACTACCTTTTACTGCTAAAAACAAGAATCAAGCGAGGTGAATAGCTATACCAGAGGCGAGGCTAAATTATATAAGGAAATGCCTTTAGAGATTGGAAGGAGTCGAATCATTTGATTAAAACATTCCTTTTGTAATTCTGCACTTTATTGACTCTCGTGATCAGAGAGCGGTCGCTGTAAACACTTTTATGTTAAATTAATACAAAGACGGGTTTTTATTTTGTCTCTCAAGCTCTGAAGTAACCCAGTAGTGTTTCACTGGTGCTAAGGGCCCGACCCTGGTGGAATCATTCTGCTGTTTGTATTTCTATCATTTAATTACTGTTGTGTGATAATTGTGTTTGGTTTCATTACGATTGCAGAGTTACTTAATTACTGTTGAATTGCTTATCGGATTACTGTGTGCGCTAATGAATTGCATTGCTGTTCCATTTCAACAAGGATCGTGATTCCTGTATTATTCATCTTGTTATCACTTATAAAGATTTGATGTTCCATATTTAACTCTGTTTGTTGTTCCATTGGATTGTTGTTCATTTTGATTGTTACTTAATAGCGTTTTTTGTCGATAGGGTTTGTGTTTAATAGGATTTGCTATTTGATTTCATTAAGTTCATGTTTGCTATTTAGATTCATTAGTTAGCAATTGCTGTTCAATTCCAGTGTGCTATTTATTTCTAATTCGTTAGTTTCAGATTGCAGAAAGATTTTTTATTTACAATTTGCTGTGTATGCACATAGATATTCAATTACAGATTGTTGTTCATTTCCAATTCTTGCTTTTAAAATAAGTTCTTCTTAGTTTATTTTTAACAGCAGTTAGTTCAATTTTGATTTCACATTCATTGCTTAAAGAGCAAGACTGTCAAATGTAGAGAACATTGGTTATTTCTTCTAAGTCCCAGATTGATTGCCTTGTTCCAGTTTGATTTCAGTTACATCAGTTTCTAGAGGAATTAGTTATTGCTATTGTATCCTTGATTGATGTTTTGCAGAGTGAATAGTTAAGTTTCAGAGCATTTGAAATTATGTTATTGTAATTAGATTTCTTTTCAAGCATCCGTTTGATCTTGTATTTAGAATACTATACTACATCTCTCACAGCATTAATCTTAGCTAAATTGCAGCTTTAAACAGAGTACACTCTTGAAACAAAAAGTCGTTCTCGGATTGATAATTAATGTAGGATAAATAGGTGTTAAAAAGATACCTTTTATACCTCAACATTTTGGCGCCATTTCCGGGGAGAGTGTATGCCATTTAGAAGGAGTGATGCACATTTGATATTTTTTTGCTTGCGAAGAATTGGGTATTAAAGACGGAAGGTAAGAAGCTGCGCACCGAGCAAGGAACATACTTGCTCACAGCCCGCTTCACAACATAATTGGGTAAACTTATTTCTTTAGGTAGGAATGAAGGCTTGTTTTCTTGAATGAATAAACCAGCTAAAAAAAACAAAATTCCTCCTAAGCCCAAAAAACCTAAGGGACCGGTGACCCTTGGGCGAACAACTTTCATTGACGAAATCCTTAACAAGACTGAATCTCAGCCATCAATAGGACCTAGGAAAGTTATCTCTAGACAGCCTACTAGTTCCCTTCAGGCCACAGAGTCACCATCTGTAGCCTTTGTTGAGATACATAGTCAAACAGAAGGAATTGTGCAAGATTCCCAAGAAATTGAGAATCCCTGCCTAATTTATCCACAAGAAGGGAACTCTAGTAATCTCTGCGAAGGAGAAGGGGAAACAGGAGAAACAGAAGAATCAAAATCTCCTCTTGAAATAGTCCAAACAGTGAGCAGCCCAGATAAGGGAAGTGTTGTCAACCTCATTCAAAACAAAGGACCTGAATCTCCTCAGACAGTAGGCAGCAAGGAGTAATTATTATTCCAGATCAAGGGAGTGTTGTCAAGGTCATCCCTACTCCTTCTAGTCAGCCTAGGAATTCCCTTGAGATCCCAAAAGGATATTGGCACATATTTGATCAAATGGCCCAGAACCAAAACCAGAACCAATAAACACCTCAGCAAACTTCCACACTGCAATATCCTATAGTGCATACTGCAATTAATGCACCTATGAAAGCCATTCCTCTTCAACATATTCCTACATTTCATGGCTTGACATCGAAAGATCCAGATGAATTTCTATTTGAATTCGATGTATTATGCAGGGGGTATGACTATACCACTGATCCCCAAAAATTAAAAATATTTCCTTCCACATTAAAAGGAGCAACCTTACGATGGTTTATGGGGCTAGGTGGGGGTGTTATAAATTATTGGGATCAGATGAAAGATGCATTTCTAAAGAAATATTAGGATTATTGTAGGTCCCATGAACTAAAAGACGAAATATTTCAAATGACAACAAAACCCAATGAAACTCTGGAAGAATATGTGGAATGGTTTCAATACAATCTCCAGAGATCTCCTTATGCATCTTTACCCTTACTTGATAATGTGATGAAGACTACATTACTTAGGGAGATGAAGGATCAATGGGTTGAAACATTGAATATTATGGGAAAAGGTGATATATATCAGGAAAGCTATGCAAACATTATTTATTTGTGTATTAGGAGTTTGAGAGGCAATACAAGGCTAAAATCAGCAGAACGTGACATGATCACAAGGGATAATAAGACCTCCAGTGAAGGCGTAACTCGTGCAGAGATCGACAATCTGCTGGAAGATTTTAAAACAGATATTTTAGGGACTCTAACAATGCAGTTCGACATTATGCAAGCCAAACAAAAGCAAGCAGAAGTAGAACAAAATTTGGCAATATTTTATCCTAGATGCAGGAAGAAACACAACCAAAAAGAGTTCCCGCTGGATATAATCAAAGTTTGTGCCATTTGCATGAAATACTACCCCACATAAGGATGTCCCTCACTTCCTGGGTTAAAAGCAGTCTATAAAGAGGCAGAAGAATAATCAGAAGTGGTATGCTTACTTAATCATCGCCGACAATGGCAGCCACGAAAATTAGGTATGCCAACTGATCCATTTTCTTCTTTTCAGCCTCCTCAATATAATGCTTAGCAATATAATGGAATGTGGAAAAATCAACCACCTTTCCCCAATTCGTCACAATAGCCATTTCCTACATCATCATGGCCAAATCAAACAAACCAAACTAATTGGCCAAATTTTCCTTTCTGCCCACCGTTTTGGCAAAACAATGCTTATCCAACACAATGGTCCCCCTCTACTTCGTAGAGTTAAGCCTGGCCGTCAAACTGGTAAAGACCTACAAATCAGCCAGCTGGAACAATTCCCCTCTCTCAACCTACATTTTCAGCTCCCTATACATTACCACAAAACCCCCAAACCAATTTTGAGACCACAACTCCCAGCCCAACCCAATCCAAACCCAAATAGTAGGCTATTTCAGTCTGTCCAAATAATGGAACCACCAGAATTAGAAACTGAACTAGGGGAGTGTAATGACCTTCAATTGAGGTCTGGCATATAGTAGAAATAGAGGGAGACAAAAATGTTCACACTGAAGATCCGTTACCTGTAGAACAAACATTGCAAAAAGAGAAGGTGGTTCAACAACAAAATCAACATCAAACTCCACAACAAGCAACCACCTCTTCTCCATCATTCCCAGAATGATTAATCATACCTCTCCCATTAGAATATCCTGATTTTGATCTTCTGGGAGAATTAAAAAATTTGTGTATAAAAATCCCTCTCCTCCAAGCTATCCAAGACATCCCTATTTATGCAAAAACCATTAAGGAACTGTGTGTAAATAAGCCAAAGAGGAGAACAACAACCAACCCAACTGTCCAAATAGTCAGTACTCTATCTGACTTATTATCAAGAATGGAAACATCTGTAATATATGAAGACCCATGAAATCCTATAGTGATGGTGCAAATCAATGGGCAATTGTTCCCAAATGCCTTAGTTGATTTGGGAGGTGCAATCAATATCCTAACAACCACCACCTGTCAAAAACTTGGCATTACATCATTAGAACCAACAACAACCTTATTAGAATTGGCTGACCGATCGGTAGTCAAACTAGAAGGTACACTACAAGATGTAATGGTATCCGTAGATTCCTGGGAATACCTTGCTGACTTCCTGGTTATCAACCCAAAGAACTGGCTAGATGGACACCTGTTAATTCTAGGTAGACCTTGGTTGGCAGCTGCCGATGCTTATATTGGCCGCCGATAAGGCAACATGACAATAACAAGGGGAAACTATGTCAAGAATTTAGCTTTATATCCCCCAGCCCAACCAAGCCTATCAATAATCAAAACAAGGAAGCAAACTGTATCATATCTTATGGAAAATATGAGATCACCTCTAACCATAGAAGATGCCCTCTATTTTAAAGATCAAATAGAGGATGATATCATTAATAGTTTTATTAACAAACCACAAATCAGATCCCATCTACAATGTCACATGATCAAGGCAACATTTGATAATAAAGAAGAAGTAGATCCTCTGAAAGACATTCTTGATCAAATAATACCCACTACTTCTCTATACAATAGTAATATTGTAGAAATTGAACCAGGAAAAAATTTAAACATTAACAAAAATATGATTGCTGAACAAGAAAAGAAGACGGTCCAATTACTACAAAAATATAAAGCAGCCTTTGCATGGGATTATCCAGACATGAAGGGAATTGACCCCTAGTTATGTACACACCACATCTATACCGAAAAGGATGCAAGACCCATTCACCAACCCCAACAAAGACTAAACCCTCACCTTAAAGATATTGTGAAAGCTGAGTTACAAAAACTGTTGGATGTTAATTTCATTTACCCAATATCTGATAGCAAGTGGGTCTCTCCATTAGTTATGGTACCAAAGAAGAACGAGAAGTGGAGAATATGCATAGATTACCGAGAACTCAACAAAGCAACCCAGAAAGACCACTTTCCCCTTCCTTTCATTGACCATGTATTAGATACATTGGCAGGAAATAAATTCTTTTCTTTCCTCGATGGCTTCAGTGGGTACAATCAAATCCAGATTGCCCCTGAGGACCAAGACAAAACTACTTTTACCTATCCTTGGGGGAAATTTTCCTACCGAGTCTTACCCTTTGGCCTATGCAATGCTCCTGCTACATTTCAAAGGGCCATTCTCAACATCTTTTTAGATTTAATAAATGAAGGGCTCGAAGTATATATGGATAACTTCACACCTTACGGAGATGATTTTGAGCCAGCATTAGAAAATTTAGAAAATGTGTTGCAAAGATGTATTAACACGAGGCTTTGTTTAAGCCATGAAAAGTGTCATATGATGATGACCGAAGGACTTATCTTAGGGAATTATATTTCAGCAGCTGGAATTCAGGTGGATCTAGCCAAAATTCAGATAATTTTGTTAATACCTACACCCACCACACAAACATAGATAAATGTGAGAATGCTTTCAAGGATCTGAAAAAGCTTGTATCAATAGCCCCAGTGCTGAGGGTCCCAAATTGGAACTTTCCATTCCAAATTTCATCTGATGCCTCAGACACAACGATTGGAGCAGTGCTTGGGAAGGAAGAGGATAAAAAACCATATGCAATCTATTATATCAACAAAAATCTATCTCCTGCTGAACTAAAATATACTGTGACTGAGAAGGAATTTTTAGCTATAGTACATGCTGTAAATAAGTTCAGACATCATATAACTGGGTATCCTATAGTTTATAAATCGATCACTCTACCATTAAATTTTTAGCAAGTAAACCTGTTACAAATGGAAGGGTGACAAGATGGTTGATTTTATTGCAGGAATTCGATATTACAATCAAAGATCGACCTGGAAAAGAGAACCCTGTAGCTGATTTCTTGTCACGAATGCCAAAGCCAATAGATGCAGCAGCAGTCGAAGACCACTTCCCAGATGAACGTTTTTTCACTGTTACTGTTAGAACCCCATGGTATGCTGATATAAAAATTATTTGGTAATAGGTAAATTACCTAAACATCTAACCCTTAATGAACGAAAGCATATAATACAACGTAGTACCCGATTCTCTTGGATTGGGGGCTACCTGTTTCATACAGGGTCAGATATGAAAATCAGGAGATGCATCCAGGAGGACGAAGTATTTGATATTCTAAAAGCATGCCATGATGGGCCGTGTGGCGGACATTTTTCAGATCGTAGAACTATCCATAAGGTTTTACAGATAGGCTACTATTGGCCTACCATTTTTAAATATGCTAAAAAATTTGTGCAGGCCTGTGATAGCTGCCAAAGGGCGGGTCACCCTAGACAGTTCGACGAAATGCCTTTGAACCCACAACTAGTAATTGAATCACTTGAACGTTGGGCGCCTGATTTTGTTGGCCCCATTAACCCCCCATCAAACCAAATAACATACATCTTAGTTGAAACCGAGTATGTCACTAAATGGGTTGAAGCAGAGGCACTTTCGAAAGCTACAGAGGACTCTGTAATACAATTAATTTTCCAAATATTTGTGCGATATGGCCTCCCAAGGGACATAATCACGGATGGAGGACCGCAGTTTGTAGGTAATAAACTCACTGAAACATTACAGAATTACCACATTCAACACAAGATTACAACCCCATACCACCCACAGGAAAACGACTAGGTAGAGAGCACGAATAAAGTGATCGAACCTATATTGACAAAAATAGTTGCCTCACACAGACGTGACTGGGCCTATAGATTGCCAGAAGCCTTGTGGGTGTACCGAACAACATGGAGAAGTACTACGGGGTATTCACCATATCAATTGGTATTTGGAAAAGAGCCCATCTTTCCAATAGAGTTTGAAATTCAGACATTAAGAATAGCCCAGAAGGTGGGTCTAGATTTAAATGAAGCCCAGGCCAAAAGATTACAGCAAATCAATGAGTTAGATGAAACTAGGCTCTCCTCTCTTCAGCACACTGTGTTAATTCAACAACAGAGAGCAAAATGGCACGACGCCCTCATCAAAGAAAAAATCTTCCACAAAGGAGATTGGGCACTCCTATATGACTCCAGGTTTCAGGATTTTCCAGGGAAACTCCAGACACGATGGCTTGGACCTTACGAGATACAAAAAGTGCATGATAATGGCTCCATTACATTAACCACCATTGAAGAATCTAGACATTCCTTCAAAGTAAACGGTCATTGAATGCGACTTTACCATAAACCGCTTACTCGAGAATCCTTCTACCAACAATTACGGGAAGATTCTACCATGCAAATTCTTGCTGAAGGGGATAACTCCTCCTCGGCACCCATTCATTAAATCATTTCTTTCCTTTGAAATTTGTACATAAATATTGTTCATTTATTTTTCTTATTTTTTGTATGGAATTATGTTTCTTCAAACTCTTTTTATTTCTCTTATTGTGAATTTTTTCTATTCCTTTCCAAAGGAACAAAATTTTTGCTGCTCCTTTCGAAAGGAACAACAAATTTGTTGCGAGTGTTTTTGCTGTTCCTTTCCAAAGGAACATTATTTATGCAGATTGTTTCTGTTGTTCCTTTCCAAAGGAACAACACTTTTTGAGTGTATTATTTTTCTTGTTTTAGAACAACATTTTGAGGATTTATAATGACTCTTCTAAAAGCAAACATACTATTTATACAAGATCACACAAATTAAAGCTTACTGGAATCAGCAAATTAAAAGAAATTGTCATTTTTTAAAGAAATTGTTTTGTAATGATAAGAAAAAGGAAAAAGTACATAACCACCAATATTACTTTGCTATCTTACTATCACTAAAATTAATATGATCGATTATCTTTATCATGTTGGTTCTTCCCCAAATCTTTATAACTTTCTTTGATTTTTACTTATTGAGTAAGCATAAGGGCATACTCTTTTCTATTGAGATTTTTAGACTTCTTCCACCATCCCTAATCTTAAGGAGTGCTGAGCCATCCTTTATATATAAGTAGGAAAGTGATATATGAAAAATAAGAAAAAAATACCTATATATATCACTAACAATTCTATGATATGGCAGATGGAGGATAGGGGGTCTCATCAAGGGCTAGCCTACCATGATCATAAGGAAGCAGTGAAGTGGCATTCCAATCATGGCCACCACACCAAGGATATGGTCCAATGGACAATTGAAAAAAAAAAACTAAAAGTCCTTGGAACAGGAGGTCTCATCACGAGTCGGCCTGCCCACTTTTCACTTCTTTCTGGTGAATGGTATTGTGATTTATCTGGTTCCCAAGCCAGCACAATGGCCTCCATTATGACATCAGAGAGCACTTCCCTAGGCATAAATAAAGGACAATGGTTCCAAGGGTGAGAAAGCAACTTTGTCAAGGTTATGGACACTGTGGGCAACAAAGCTCTGCTGATGGTATTAGAGTCACATTTTTACAAATCAATAGTAATGTTAAACCCTTTTTCCTATATCTCTATCTAAATTTTAAATGAAAGTATGATTCCTAAACCCTTGGTTTTGAACCTATTATACATGAAATTCATCATAAATCGATCACATTAGTTTGAATGGGTAACAAGCGCATTAGTACTTGTGTTCACATCAGCTGTCCCTTTTCCTTATCTTTGAATCATTACAAATGTTTCTATATCTATTTAAGATTTAATCACACGCATCAATTTCAGTAATACAATAATTTGATTAATTGTATTATAAGTATGCATGCTTTTTACTACTGTACAACTGATGTGCAGTAATTTCCTCTCTTATTTTACGGTCGAGGATGACTTATCATCCTCCAGGGGGGGCGTGGATGCCTCTTAATCACTTCATGCAGATCAAATCCATATATTTTTTTACCTGCAAGCGAATCAAATCCCTATATTCTAGGGAATAACAAAAAATTAACGATATTATTCCAATCTACCGTGCTGTGATGTTCCATTACATTACTGTGTGTTTGTAAAGAAGTAACAGTGTGCAGAGAAGATGGGAGGTCGACCAATTCGTAGTGAGCCGCAAGTGCTAATTGTTTCTGATGCTGCACGAGAAATTCTGGAAAAATTGGGATGGGTTACATACCTCACAAGGCTATAACAACCTCATGAAACAGTAGCTATCGAGTTTTTACAGAATTTTCAAGAAGGATACTCCATGGTTAGAGGAATACAGATAGCAGTAATAGACGAAATAATTGCAGATGTGTCTGGTCTACCAGCGCAAGGAACCGTATGGACTCATAAGAAGGTCAGGCTTCAAGAAGCCATGAAAATTTTCCTAGAAGAAGGACAGACATTGGTTGTCAAAGGCAGAGTTCAGTCGGCATTGTTGGGAGAACCATGGACAAAATTGGCAAAGGTAGTGTAGGCCTATATAACATGCGATGGAAGGAAAGACGTGGTAAGACGTTGCCACCTTAAGTTATTGGCAGTATTAAAGAAAAAATGTACTGTAAAATTTCCTGCATTTTTAAATTCCTTACTGCATGATGTTGCGTGTAGTATAAGAAAAGCTCAGCACACAGACATGGTGGTAAGCCACCATTGCTTAATCAGAATAATAGTAAGTTATAGTCTTGCACAACAATAGACCAGTTGGGAAGAACTGATATTTTCGATTGATGGAGGATTAGCCTTACCTACCCCAAAGCGAAAGATAATGGCTAGCTCGGCAGCAGAGCCACCAAAACGTAAACAATGCTCCCGTTCACAAAGAAGTAGGGGAATGATAGAAGGCCTTTTAGGTAGTAGTAGCCAGCCCTTGGAATTGCCCAGCTTAGAGGATGAGCACCCCCCACAATTGGAAGAAAGGAGTCCCCATATTGATGAGGATGAAGAAAAAATGAGCCACCACATTGGTGGTGAGGAACAAAGCCACCACACCAGTGGTGAGAAACAAAGCAGCGCAGGAGAAGGAAATGATGAAGAAGAGGAAATTGAGGAAGAAGAAGGAAGTCCTCATACTAGTGTAGAGGGAGAAATTTTCTACTCTGATGAGGAATAAGGTAGTTACCATACCTGTGAAGAGGACGAAGATAATCACAGTAGTGAAGGAGAAGGAGCAGAGCCTCCAGAAAACACCACTGCAAGTTCACCACAAATCCCTTTGCAAGAAGACCAATTGGCCCAAATTTTGGCCAATATGAGTGAATATGTGTAGCCCCACAGCCCACTGGACCTTAATGTTGATATCAACCAATTTTAGGAGAAATATATTGCCAATAAAAAAACAGCTGAGGGAATTCCAGATGAAATAGAAGGAGGAAACCCTAACAAAATAGCAGAATTAGCTGGGGTTACTTCCCTTGAGAAGTATGGACAGGAAGAGGTGAACACTGAAGCAGTGTTCCAAACTGAAAACTATCAGGGAACAACACATCCAATTGAGGGTATTGCCCCTGTAGAATGCAGACGGGAGCATATGAACACTGAAGAAGTGCTCCAAAAAGAAAACAGAGAAGCAAGCCCAACTGAAGGCATGACTGCTGAGGAGCAAACCCCTGCTGAGCAATTGGGTTCAGAAAAAGGAACAACCGTTCCATCAAGGAAAAGGAAGAAAGTAATTTAACTTGAAAAACTTCGGAGGGAACGAATGAAGCTTCAGAGGCTAGTGGAAAAACTTAGGCAGACCATTAGGGTTCTTAAAATGAAACAAATGCCCAAATGAACCCCAAACAAAAAAAGCATAGTCACTAAACGAGCCCCGAAAAAGAGGAAAGTGGCCACTAAAACAAAGCCCCAAGTTGTAGAGACTATGGCTGAGCTTAATCATGAAGATACAGAATAGCAAGCAGCTGTTCCAGATGCAACTATTCCAGATGGAGCAACCTCAAATGAAAATGCACAAGCCTGTAGTCAAAAACACTTTTAGTGATCCTACATTAGCCAGACTCCAAGAGGAGTTGGCACATGCTCAACAGGAAAGGGAAAAACTTGAAGAAGATACTGTTCCTAGAAAAAATACCAGGAGTTGCAGAAGCAGATGAAGATCATCCATGCAGCAGAGGCTGAAGCCTATGAGAAGTGTCGAAAGGTAGAGGAGAAGGCTGAAAAGGTAATGAATAAATTAAAAATAGCCCAAAATCGAATGGATACTCTTTGATCATTATACACAGATGTTTTAGCTTGTATATGCCCTACCAAGAATTATGCTTTATTTTTATTAGAGAGATATTTACAGTTAAAAATTAAGGCAGTTAGGGTAGGAAAATCTATGGAGTTAAACACTATAGATGATTTTGTAACATGCTGCAAACTCTATGGGGTAAAGGTACAATGTCTCCCGTGTGAGTTCTATTTGCATAATCTCATATTGGAAAATGATATTGAGACAAATCCCATCCCTTTTGTGGGGGACATCCAATACCAAGCATTTATTTCATTTGTTGTTAATCAGTTAAAATGGCTTAAAGCCTATAATGTTTTTCAAAGGCAAGAAAATGAGTTAGACTTGTGGGTTAGGAGTGAACCAAAACACTCGTTACAATTATGGGCTAGGCAGAAGAATTTGATGACAAGATAAGGTGTTATCCAAGCATTGGGGCCTGTCCATAAAGAAATTGTCTTGAATGGGATAGAATATTTTCTATCTATTAGAAACCAGGCCTACATAGCAGCTAAGGTCCGATGGGGAATTTCCAATCAGAATATTCAAAATAGAGAGCCATTTAACTATAAAAATTTTGGATTAGTTGCAGACCGCTTGGTTTTCTATAGAAACCTCATTTTGAGTGAAGGCCCATTTTGGCTAGGGTGTAGGTTTCAAAGCTCCATTGCATGGTATCCTGTAGCATATTATAAAGCCATCTATGAAATACCCGAAGGACATACAGGGCATTTCTTCGAAGCTTTAGCTACAATGCATGGTTTTAGGCCTTTTGATGAAAAACCTTCTCCAGCTTATTCTTTAACTGCTTTGCATGTAAACTATGGTTTTCATGAGGACATGAAAAAGGGTAAGAGTATATTTGAGCAATTGGAAAGGTTATGAATTCTGTTCTGTGTTTTCTTTATATTCTTCATATAAAACACTGTCTTTTCCTTTAGAGAAAGGTGACTTATTCTGAAATTAGTACAAGGCCAAAATTATGTTTAGTAGATAACTGTGCCTTTTATTGCTAAAAATAGGAATCAAGTGAGGTGAACAGCTATACCAGAGGCGAGGCTAAAGCAAGAGTAACTGCTGTTCCTCCAGCGATAGACCAAATCCTGCCAAAGAGAAGAAAATCTGAACGCATTGCTAAGAAAAGGCAGGGGTGTTACACCATTTTTTGGTCATCTAACCTATTATCATTAGATGAACCCAAGTACACCATGTAAGACCAATTTTACCCTAAGTAAAATTGCTTTCACTATGTGAAATAACTTAGTAAAACACCTTTATTAAGTTGTTTATGGTCTAAACGGGAAACCCCAAAAGGAAATAATAAACAAATCTATATTTGTTTATATTTCCTGGTCATATTTAACCCAAAACAAGGAAATCAATTAAATAAATCCTTATTTATTTGATTATTTCCTAGGAATAGGTTATTTAAATCCTTATTTAAATAATATTCCTAGTTAAATTTGACTAAATCATTTATAAATAATTAAATAAATCATTATTTATTTAATTATATTCCCACCATTTCCTTAAAATAATAAATAAATCATTTATTTGTTTATTATTTATAAATAAAGGAATTGACCCAAGTCAAAAATCCTTTTCCCTCCAACAAATATAATAAAATATTCCTAAAAGGTGGTTCTAGAGTTTGATTAATAATATTTTACTCATGCACCAAGTTCTAGACCGCCCTAATATTTTGTTATAAATAGAAGGGTTTTCCCATTCATTAGTCACCTTTCATTGCATTAGGTCACTCTTGATCTATACTCTTGGTCTGACTTTGAGCCATTGCCATTGTCACATTCTCCATTATTTGTCATGTGAGCTCTCTTTGAGTTCTATGTTTGTCTGGGTTTTCTACACCAACAAGAGAGAGAAATTTTAGATCTAAAATGTTGAGGACTTTCAAGAACCCATCCCATTGAGGAGAATCGAAAACATCTTTCTTGTTTTCCTCTCAGGTGCCCCCTTTTAATATAAAAAATTCTTTCAAATACATTGTTCTTGTCTTGTCTATTGGATGCATGGAGGCACATTTTATTTTTACTGCTTAATGTCTTTTATGCTTAGATTTGGATTCGTGCAGCATTATTTGATCAACTAACTGTATAATTAAAGATATTGGCAGCCATAATTGATGTTAGGCTATTTGTTATGCGTAGCTAAAGTAGTCTCTCCAACTCTTCTTTTGATTCTTTGGGTTCTCCCCCTATTACCTTCACCATGTCTGGTCCAGGGCCTACCACTAGCGGCAACCCTGGCCCTAATGCTGGGACTGTTACTAGCGGAACTGCCACGGGAACTACCTCGACTACTCCCTTACTCCCCTTCATGGCAGGCCTCAGTCTCCCCAATTTCAAATATTAGTTGACCAATGATCCTATCCACCACGATGTTAGTTGGCCTGCTATGCCAACCAAGCTCCCCTCCGATATTCCCAAGTTCGAAGGTCTTGATAGTGAAGATCCCTCCAACCATATCCGACCTTTCCACATGTGGTGTTCATCCAATTCCATTACCAATGATTCCATCCATCTTTGGTTGTTCCAACGCATGCTTACAGGCGAAGCTTCTAAGTGGTATGTTGACCAGCCTGCCTCTTCCCATACCACCTTTGCGACCCTTGCCCGTGCCTTCTTATCTTATTTCTAGCTTCCCCCTCATTATGACACTGGTATCGAACTTTTGACTTCTTTCTATCAATCGTCTACAACCTGCCTATTCGATCATGTTAAAGAATGGCGAAGAAGAAAGAGCCTATGTCAAGCTCCTACCTTCGAAGACCGTGTCTACATGGACTAGTTCCTTAGATCTCTCTTACCCGCCATCGGCAAAGATGTCGCATCCCATTTTCCTCAAACTGAAGAAGTTGCCCTCCAAATAGCCTTGAAATATGACCTGATCTATGCTCAATCTGGTTACATTTATACCATCATTCCTGACCTCCCCAGATCCAGTGGCACTAACGCACCAGGGGCACCTCATGATGGTATTGCTGGAACTCTCTCATCCATCCGCTCAACCTCCCATGAGCTATGGTTTTCTTAGGGGAGGGAGCACCACCTCCTGCACTTCTCCCCCTCCTGGTAGCACGCATCCAGGATCCGGAATGCCTCCTCTTTATACCCAACCTCCTATTTACCACGCTGTTACCCAACCCCCTTATTATCCGTATCCGTAGCTTGGTGCTCCAGCTCCTCCAACATCAACACCTCCACCTCCCATGCCTTCTCAACCCCCGCAATAGTAGTCACCACCCCCTCAAGAGCAGGTGGCTACACAGCAGGGATTTGTGGCTACCCAACCACCTGATGGACAGGCGACCACTCAACCTTCCCCTTCTGGTTCCTTCAATTACCAGATTCTAATGATGAACTCTGATTACCCTTTACCTGTTGACCTTAACCTTCAAACTCGGTCTCGTCAGTACCCCAAGCCTCTCACTCCGTCTGTCCCCGAGCCACCTTCTTCAGGTTCTACAGAGTCTCTTTCGACATCTAATGGTCCCTTGCATATCCCTTAACCCAAAGTTGAGGTTCATACCAAGATTCCTAAGGGCCCATTACGCCGAAATGCTGCTTCTGGTCGAGCTGCTCATTCGTATAGCATAGTAGATGATTTGGCGCAGTCTCCCATTGCCATTTCAACACTGGAGCTCCTCCAGTCGTGTCATTCTCAAAAGAAGGCTCTACTATCCGCCATGGGCGCTGTAGATCCTGTTGATGACCAATTGACTATTTTCGATGCCCGTCAATCAGAACATCCTCCCCTTCCTGCTTCCATAGCTTTCCCAATCCCAGTCAAAATCTGGAATGCTCACGTTTCTCGGTGTATTATTGATGAGGGGGCATCCACTTGTGTGATGTCTGATTCAATTTGGAAACAACTCGGATCTCCTGTGCTGGCCCCTTCCACAATCACCCTTCATGCATGGGATGGCCATGCCTCCCAGCCCATTGGCCTATTCCGTAATTGTCCTATCACTCTTGCGAGCAAGACTGTTTGCGTCGACGTTGAAGTCATTGACGCCACTCTTGATTATAACATTATTTTGGGGCATAGCTACACCTATGCCATGTCTGTTGTCCCATCCACGGTCCACTGCAAGATGTTTTTCCCTCACAATGGAAATATAGTCACCATTGACCAGTTGACATATCATGAGCCAAAATCTCAGACCTCCTCTGAGTCGACCATCTCTTCTGTAGCCAATAAGAAAACCATCGATTCTGTGACCAGTGTCTCCCCCGGTGTCTACAAAGACTCCTCCTTGCTTGGAACCTTCCCTAGCCTTCCTCCTCCTCCTATCTCTGATCCCAGCTTAGCGAATGTTTGCATGATGCAATCGTCTCGGGCTGACCTTAAGCGGCCCGCTTCGGCTAGTCAGCAAACTCAACCTTGCCCACCGCAACCTTCTCCTAGCCCTTCGCCTCAGCCAGCCAGACCTCTTCCTTCTGGCCCTTCTCCTACAGCTGGTACCCATGAGCCTCTCTTCCCTCCTGGGTTGGTGCCACCAGGTCTCAACCATCTTGGAGCCATTCCTCCTGATCATTACCCCGCTGGTCAGATACCTTTCTTTGCTCCCCCTCCCGGAGTCTACATGGTACCTGTCATGGCCACCCTCTCTCTTCCTAACCTGACCCTTGGGATTCCCATCTGGTACCTTGATCCTCCAGCTGCTACCCTTCCTGGTCAACCCAAAACTTATCTTGATTTGACCCTGGTTCAACCGATCCCCATGACTTCTCCCGCTACGATAGTGCCTCAATCACCTCAACAGGAACCACCTCCTGTTGCAACCGCTTCAGGTAATAAGGGCAAAGCTTGCAAGGGGGCATCAAAGGACAAGGCTGCCCCAACAAACCCTGCCCCTCCTCGGCCTCCAAAGCATACCATCCAGTGTTCTTTGTGTGATGTTGTCGATCACGCCACCCATACTTGTCCGGAGTTGCCTCACCTTAAGTCCATGGTCAATGAGACGTTTCCGGAATCTGATATCCCTATACCTGATTCAATCCCGAAACTAAAAATCTTACGCACAAATCACCCTTGTGCTTTGTGCGATTTCCATGGCCACTATACTCATCTTTTTCCCCGCCTTGAAGAGTACCGCTCATCTTTGGAAGCATTTTTCCAATTCGAGGCCAAGCTTAATGAGTCCACCACTCCCTTGTTTGCGCATTTTGCTTCGGAAAAACCAGAGGACACACATGCTCCCATCGACATTCCCCATCCTAATGTCGAGATGAAGAAGCCTTCGTCCACCATTTTGTACCTATCATCATCCATGAGACCCTTGGAGGAAGTCCCCTTTGAAACTTCCCTTGATGTTTCACTTGACCTCCCTTCAGTGATCACCCTGGGCTCAACATCGTTGGATCCTTTATCTACTTACTCTTTTGTCACCCCTTGTAATGATGCGCATGTGAACCTCTCTTCTCATGATGCTGAATTAGGTAGCTTCGCCACGTCAGGTGGTCTTTCTCCCACCAGTCACCCCATCTTCTATCACGATGATGATAGTATGGCAGAAATCACCACCCCTAACTTTATCTATTCCCCCTTACATCAAACCCATACACCTTGTGGCCATTACATTGAAACCCAATTTTTGGGTAAGGGGGCACCCATATTAGAGAGACTAAGAGAAGCAATTCTCCACACCTCTCCTAGTGTATCTGGTCGTGTCGAAACTAGTACCATTATTCTTCCACATTTAGAAGAACCTCTAGAGTTCCATATCACTTCAGATCACTCTAGGGATGATACCTCTTATCGTTCCTTCATTTTACATCAACAACCCAGTCTCTTAGACATTTTTGTTGACCAACCTATCAGTTTTCTAAGAGAGCATCAGTTCATTATCTGCAAATCCTCTTTTTGGGATAGTGACACCAGGTATGCCAACCTAGAAACTTAAAGTCCATTTGATTCATATATGCAGTACTAAAAGAGATTGGTAATCCTCCATTTCCTTTCTCAAGCTGCATAACCATAACGAAAACAAATGGCACACCACATCATTAAAATGTGTTTAGATCCCCCTTTTCATAAATATATTTTGGCATGAACACAACATGCTTGGGGGCACCTAGGCCCCTCAACCATAAAAATCCCAGATCTCAGCCAAAAAAAACAAACCCCCTTTCTCTGACAGGTCGCACTTTTCAGGTCATTTCCTGGGACAGGTCGTAGTTTTCTACCCAGTACCTGCTACCCAGGTCGTAGCACAGACCCCAAAAAGTGCAACCTAGCCTTTTCATGAGCTCTAGGTTCCTGTTAGTTTTTAGTACCTTGATACTTCACTAGGACACATTGTGTCCACGAAGTTTCTATTCAACTCTCCTCCAAATCAAATTTCCTCACTTACAACACTTGTACTGGGGGCACCGCTTTGCCTCCTTACTTGTCCTTGTTCGTGTTGATTTTTGTCATGAGATACCCTATTTTACTCATGTTTTTATGGTCCCCCATTAGACCTTTACTATGTGGTAGCACCATCGAGTTGCCCTTGTTTAGAGCATCCGAGTTGAGTCATCATCGCATTCATGGAATCTATCCCGAGTCCCTTTGTATCCTGCTATAGTCCTCCATCCTTCATTTCTCGGTCCCTCTCTCGTGTCACAAATTATGGCCTTTAGTCCCACTGTCCCCTATCCCTCATGATATTGTGTCAGTCGCTGCCAGGTCATCCATGCCCTTTATGCTTTAACAAGGGAAGTCGTCCATTCGCTACTCAGTATCCCCCATTTCATCATCATCATTAGTGTTTGTCTGTTAGTCGCTCTACTATTTTCTCTCGTGCCTTAGTTGGGGATCCCTTATTAACTCACCTATAGCAGACCTCCTTCTGTTGACATCAACTCATTCACTCCAGAAGACAGGTCTAGAAGGCGGTGTACCTTGGTTCCAGCTCCTTTCAGCATGATCGAGATCCGTATACTTGATGGTCCAGTGATGCAGCAGCAGCTTTTGGTGATTCCCAGGTGTGTGTGAGATGTCTCAACCCTCATGAGGGGGTGCCCCTGTAGGTAGCCCCCCACATTCCCGGATAACCTCCTCATTTCAGCCTTCGATGTAGCTCCTTATATTTGATGATGTCGGCCTTAGCCGCTTGCAGCGCCTTTTCGATTTGCATGTATCAGTCAGATTTTGCGAGCCCTTCCCCATGTATAGGGGGAATTTGGGTTGTATTTGTATCTCATGTACTAAAATATTCTTCTATAAGTCCTGGCTGTTATTCCAGGTGTTAGAGTCGGTATCTTCATCCCTCCGTCAGAGATCAAAATCTCTTTTGTTTCATTTCATTTTAGGTGTCTCATTCAGTTCAGTCATCTACATTCCATTAGGAGCATGGATCATCTGACGGTAGGGGGATTTTCACTCATGTTTCTCATGTCTTGTACCTGCTGGCCTAGGTATGTCCATCAAAATTATTTACACTCATGTTTGGCCTCCTGTTTGGAAAAGAGTCATTTTAGGGTTTTTAGTCTCATTAGGTCTAGGGTTTCATTAATTTGGCCTTCAAAATGTCTAATAATGTCAGTAGGCACATGAGGAAGCTTCAAATAAGGTTTTAGTGCAAAAATTTTCATCATCATAATGCTTGATAATGATTTTTCTTCAAAAATCTGTTTTGAAGTAAAATCGTCTATTTCATATTTTGTAATAAATGCAATGTAATTTTCAAAGTTTTTCAGTTGTAAAGTTCTTCAGGTGCAGCCCTGGCCACCTTTGCCAAAATCCCATGCCTGCTATCCCTGCAAAGATAGACAAGAAACTCATCATCAGCCCAAAAAGCACAAAGGAAAAAAAAACAGAGTCTATGTGAAAAATGTCAAAGTTCAAACATTACAAAAGTGGGTTTTTCCAAATCAAAAATCAAAGTCCATGGCATAAAAGATATTTTTGTGTTTCAAACAATCCATTTGCAAGCAAAGTCATCAATGAGCCAAGAGAAATAGTGGAGGAAGCGAAACAATGTTTGAAGGCCAAAACTATGGGTGGTTTTACTGTCGCAACGCACTGGGCGTTGGGTGCGGTGCACTGGTTGAGCACAATGCATAAGGCCTCTCACCAATGTGCATTTTTAAACTGGCGTGACGCATACAACGGTCGCGGCGCACTGGGCCACTGTCGTGGCGCACAGGGCAGTCAGCTAGATTTTTGTCATTGTTTGACAAAAATTCAAATCGACTTGGTCCCTCTTGCTCCAAGTAAGTCCAAGAGATCTTGTTATTGTCATTAATCAATGTTTGGTGTTGTTTGAAAAATGAATATAACAGTTTGAATGCCAAAACCATAAACCCTATCATCTTGTTGAAGTGCCTCCTTAGGGTTTTAAAATTGGTGTTTTAAAAGTAATTTTGGTGCCAAATACTTCATTCCCCTCTTGGTTATTCCTCCCTCTCACTGTTAATATTATCATTACAGTCCTCCCCTATTCCCTTATATCCCAAGTCATTTCATTTCCCATCATTTTCCCTTTCCCATTTCATTTGTAAAAAATTCCCAAACCCCAAGTTTCCCAAAAAATACAGTGGTTGTCCCTTGTCCCTAAGTTTGTCAAATCAAAATCTTTCAAAAGGAAAATTATCACTTGATTAAAACCCCATTTTCCCCATTTCCCTGTATCTCCTACAGTCCCTCCCCTTTGACATACATTTGGAAACTAAAACAAAGCACTAAATTCTCATTTTCATCTCATACAAGCCAAACATAGACCTTGAAACACCATGGAGACAGACACTGACACATCATATGACAAATATAGTGATTCTACCACTGAGCTACATGCACCTAGAAGGCCTCATAAAGGTGGCAAACATGTGAGAGAAGAGCCCACCTCATTGACTCAATTGCAGGCTTTCCCACTTGCCATGGCATGTTTTCGAGAGCAGTCATGCTATCAGTATTGTGAGATGATTGCTAGGATTCATCATCATCAGGAGTTGGCTCGTTTGTTTCTATTGCATTTGCATGATGGTCAGGTAACTCTTGCTGGTGTAAATTTCACTTTGACACCGAAAACCATCTCTCAAGCAACCATAATACCGAATGTGGGTGAAAAGTGGAAAAAGAGAGAGCAGGTGGACAGAGTGCATTATGAACCATACATCAGGCCTAGCTTTGTGAGGCAACTTAGCAAGGTGTTCCCATTCCAGTTCCTAAAGGAATCCTATGCGCCTCTGATGAGACTCATTATCAGATACTTCAGTTGTGAGGGCCGGTTTTCACGCCTCTATGCTTACCATATTAGGTTATTCATGCATTTCACCAGAGTGAGGATGATGAAAATTCCTTATTTCATGTGCCGGAATATCGAGAGAATGACCACTCTCGTGCAGAAGAAAAATCCCGAGCAGCAGTACAACAGTATTTATCACTATGCACTCATCAAGATCGTGGTTGTACATCAGCTTGGATTGCAGGGTATTTCATGGGAGGATTTCATTTCCCATGACTTCTTCACAGCTCCTCAGGTTCCTCCGGAGGTTTTCCATGATGCAGGTGAACCTTCACATCAGCTTGGAGGTCACGAGACAGAGACTACTAGTGTGCCGACATATGTCACTTATCAGAGAGGCACTAGAGGATTATTTGTAGTAGCCCGGCGAGTACTATCTCCACCCGGGGTGGAAGGGGTCTCGTTGCTGTCATTAGTAGCACAGGTACAGGTATAGGACAGAGGTAAAAGGCCTATGTAGGATGAGGGCCCTTCAAGAGGCCAGGATACTGATTTCATACTTATTGATGAGGATTTGAGCTCTCCAAGCTCAAAGTTGAGAGAGACTATTCAGGAGCAGAAGGCGGAGATAGATACCTTGAATATCAAGTTGTAGAGAGCCAAATGGATCATAAACTACCTAAATCAGTGGAACAAATAGTTGGAGGATCAGCAAACAATCATGGAGTTGCAAAACATCCATGAGAACCGGCAAGCTGCCCGAAGAAGCCAAACCGAGATGACACCCATTGAGCGGGAGATTGAGGCTGATAGAGAGACTTGGCTTGAGAGGGTCGATATTCATCTTGAGAAGCTATTGGAGAAGGAAAACTAGGAAAATAACATGCTCAGACACATGAAGAACCATTATTGGGCGCGAAATCATGTTTGCAAAGCAAGGATCAAAATCCTGAAGGCAAGGCTAAGGAGGACACTAAAGCGTCGCAAAAGGCATGATAGACTCGAAATTTTGGCTGAAGCTTCTTTGGCCCAGCATAGTGCTTGATGGTGGACACTCAGCCCAAATTTCAAGAAATTTGGGAAAAAATTTGTCAATTTTGAATTTTTGGGCCTAAACACAAATTTTCCTGCTCGACGCGTAGCGCCACTTTGCGCGCGCTTATAATTGGCAGCTCCTTTGGAGGAAAAATTTTCATTTCTAGATTTTTCATCAAAATTTGTGCGTGCCTACCCATTACCTAAGGATTTTGACAAGTTTTGGGTTGCCTAAAGGGTCAAAAACACCTCAAAAATGACATTTCTGCCACTTTTTGGACACACAGGAAGCAGTGTTGGGAGATTTGATTTTTGGAGGGGAAAATGGCAACCAAATCCAGAAATTCCACTTGGGTTGGAAAGTAGACGGGTAGGGATTTCCAAAGAGCTATCCTACACTCAATTTTGGCTTCGGGAAGGCCCTCAAAATCAGCCTCAACGTTGTGCTACGCATAGAGATTTCAGACACGGCGCATTGGGAAATTTGGCCTATTTTTCACTCAGCAGCTCAGATTTTCGCCTAGTTTTGGCTAGTTTGACTTTTTCATGTAACTCTTGATGTAAATTGATGTAATTTCATGACTTTTATGTAATTTTGGCACATTTTTACTCATTATAGTAGATTCATTCACCAAAAAGTGAAATGTAAGTGAATGAATCAGTTTCCTATCATATAGAGGCAAGTTGTTTCATTGCCTATTTTCTAGTTCTTAGTTTATATATGGTTGAAACTGCTCCTAGAATGATGAGCTAGACCCATAGAGGCATGGGGATGAGTTAGTATTGTCTATATCATGTAGTTCTTCAGTCATTTTTAGGGTTGGACACTTGGGATTGCTTGGCACTTCATTGTACATTTCATCTCTGCACTTTTGGCAAAGGAATAGACCAGGGTTTGCAGCACTCTTTGGGATCCATGTGGCTCTATGTTTTGATGGTGTGTTTCTCTATGTGATTGTAAGTTCATTAATGTTTATGTGTATCATTTTCCTTCTCCTTTCTTCTTAAATTAAACAAATGAGTGATAAAGGTGGAATTCATTAGATTGCTTTGCTCTGCCTTCAGTTTTGTTTAATTTTCCATGTTTTCATCTGTTTGAAGAGGATTCTTGAAAGCCTCTTGCCCTCTTCAGCTCCTCACTGGTCTCTGCTCTCCATTCCATTCAAAATTTGAAGTGTTAAAACATAGTGGCGACCATACTGGGGAATCAAAATGGTTTTCTTGTTAGTGTTATTTGTTTTATAAGCTACAAACGGAGCCTGAAGTTATGCCAGGTAGCCTTCCAAATGCTCTTGCTTTGCATTAGCGAAAGTAGATAAACGCTGCTTCAGTAAATCTCCGATCTAGTTTGTAAATGTGACACTTGACTTGTAAATTGCCCCCAGTACATCAGATCGTTCTGGACTTTTAGGTGATGAGTCTAGAATTTGATAGGCTGAACAAGTTGGTTTTGTCCCTTTGATTTTTGAAAATAATTCAACACAATGGCTTCCAGAAGACATGCTAGAGAAAATCTGGATCCCGATCCACCTCTAGTGTATGAGAATCCCAATCTGATTTCAAGAATTCTTCGTCGAGAAAGTCCTGTGATTCCTCTATTCAAATCTCATTCATGTCCCGCTGTTTTTGAATATCTTGAAGATCTATAGTTTGATGAAAAATTTGAGTTGTCGTTGTTTGAGACTAAGTCTGAAAGTGCTATTGGTTCTACTGTCATAAATCCCGAGTTTATCAAGTATCTTGAAATTGAACAGGCTAATAGATCCATTGACAGTTACATTTTGAATATTCAGAACTCCATTGTGGCAACAGATATTCCTGAATTCATAGAGTCTGCATCCGAAATACTTGGGCCATCAGCAGTCACATCGGGTTCACAAATTCCTACCGAGCCTCCTTTCATTCTTACCATTCCCGTACAACCATCTATTTCTGATCGACAATCTAGAGTAGTATCTCCTCCATCCACACCACATACACCTCATACATCTACTGCTCCTACTCTGCCTATTTACCCAAGACCGATTGTAAATCCACCAAGAGCAATGGCTACTCGATTTTCACCCCTTGTGTTGCCTCAAAACTTGGATGACATGCCCGCTGATTATCAAAGTAAGATTCCATTGTTTGATGGTACTCCTCAAAGTGTTCCTGCTCAGCAACATGTGGATAGAATGGCAGATTTCTTTGACCTTCATGAAATTGATGCAGAAAATGTGACCATGAGATTATTTGTGCAAACTTTTGGAGGTGAAGTAAGAAAGTGGTTCAGAGCTTTGCAGCTTAGAAGTATTGCTACGTTGGCTGAGCTTCAGAGACAATTCCTAGATCGATGGGAAGTAAAGAAAGATCCTCTTCAGATCACTTCTAAATATACCAAGATCAAGTGGAATGTTAGTGAGTCTGTCCAAGATTATTGTATTAGATTCAATGCGGTTTATAATGCAATTCCTAATGATTTAAGGCCATCTAGGAGGTCGGATTTTCTTAAGTTTCCGGATGTTTTTGATCCGGACATGGCCTATCAATTAAGAGAAAGAGATCCGGCCACTTTGGAGGACATGCAGAAAATTGTAGTGAGTGTTGAAGCTAATTTGAATGACAAGAGAGCTAGATTGAGAGCTAAAAAGAAAGTCGCAATAAAGGAAGAAGCTTCTACTTCAGATCAAGTAATTCGCAAGGTGGAAAAGATGATTGAAAGATTAACACTTGATAAGCCTAAACCACAGATCAGAAATCCTAACTTCCGTGGCCAGCAGCAACCACAATTCAGGATCAAACAACGAGAACAGCGAGCACAAGAACCAGCAGTACAATAGCAGGTAAAGACACCTTTACAACAGAATTTTGTTGGTCCGGAATCAGATGATGAAGAGAATGTAATAGGGGAAGATAATCACTTCTTTACACCTGATGATATGCCAACCTTTATCACTGAAGATGAGGAATATTCAGAAAGTTCAGCTGTACAAAAAGATGAGGATTTCATCTTGGCAAATGAGACAGTTCTTGAAGAAGAGTCGGATGAGTATCAGAGAGGTTATATGAATGCCTTGTCCGCCCAACAGTGTCAATATTCACTTAGAAACAGATATGTGCCTATCAATATAATCCAAAAGAGAAAATAAGTTTTAGCACCAAAGAATGATGCACCCGTTGCACAGAAGAAGGGAAAAGAGGCAGTTGATCCCACTACTAGCAAGTCTCCATCAACAAATGAAAGATCTAATCATCCAATTGTATCGAAGGAGAAAGCTGAAAAGAAGGATGTTTCAGACAAAGAGGTAGAAAAAACTTCAGTTTTTAACTTAGAGAGTGAAATTTATAAGTTAAAAGTTTCCATTCCTTTGACTGAATTGATGAAGAATAGCAGCTATAAGGGTCAGGTATCTAAAATTTTGAATTTCGATCCAATGTCTGATATGGTGAATGTGGAAGATGATCAACCTGAATTGATATTTGGACCAGCATTGGATGGTGAGTCTCCAGATAGTGATGTGCCTCCTTTTTATATCAGCCTTAGATTGCATGATTTTGTGTTACATAATGCCATGTTTGATTTCGGAGCATCTCATAATCTCATGCCGAGAGCAATTATGGAGAAATTGGGATTGGACATCACTAGGAAATATCATGATCTTTACTCTTTCGATTCCAGTAGAGTAATATGAATTGGGCTTATCAAAGATTTGGTGGTCAGTTTAGATCAGATTCCAACTAAGAATGTTTTGATGGATGTGGTTCTGGCGGATATTCCTCCTATATTTGGCATGCTTCTTCCCAGATCTTGGGGAGAAAAACTAAAGGGAACATTGCAGCTTGATTTCTCCTATGCTACCATTCCTGTGTTTGGTCAGATGAGAAGATTATATCAGGAGCAAAAGATGAAGTATATGATCACCAGCAAGGAGAAACTGGTAAATCATCCAATTAATTATGTACATACATATTTAGAGTCATTTGTTTTGTATTCAGATAGTTTCAATGATGTAAATAGTTAGTTAGTTGAAGCAGAGGACATTCCGGAAATCATCGAGAATTTCAGAGAAGTTTTGAAGAAAGAAAGACAAGAAATTGAAATTTCTGCTGAGCAATCAGCCTTCCGACAGCAGCAGAAAGTTAATGGACAACAAGCAGAAATAACAGAGCAAACATAATTTCAGCACTTGGAAGAGGATGAAGATGGTTTATGGACTATGTATTTTGATGGTGCAATTGGAAGTGATGGTGCTAGAATTGGCATTTGGGTATGCAGCCTTTTTTCCAAACAAGGTACCGAGTAATGTGAGGGTCTGTTCTTACAAATTAGCTTTTGATTGTTCGAATAATGAGGCTGAATACGAAGCTTTGATTGCTGGTCTGAAAATTTTTAGAAAGTTGAATGCTAAGAGGATTTTAGTATATAGTGACTCCGAGTTGGTAATTAAGCAAGTGAAAGGTGAATACCAAGCTAAGCATCCTCGAATGCGGGCTTACCGAAATGCTGTTCTTGATATCTTGAAATTGTTTTCAGACTATACTTTGACTTGTGTCCCTCGTATTCAGAATGGTATTGCAGATGCACTTGCAAAGACAGCAAGTAATTTGAAGATTCCAATGAACTCAAGTAACAAATTTGAAATTCATGTGAAGCATCGTCCGACTGTCCCGGACAATCAAAGGTATTGGCAAGTATTTCAAGATGATGATGAGATTGATGAATTTCTGCAAAATGAAGGCAAATTCAAAGACACTTCAATTGATATAGAGCATGATGATGGTGAGGCTGATATGAAAATAAATCATATGGAAGTATTGCAGCTGAAGGATAATGTCATTCCTAAAGGTCTAATACCTTTAGAAGAGCTTTTCGATCAAGATGACGTAGCTAGAAAACCAACCTTGTGGCCAATTGAAAAGGGAGTTGAAGATGTGAACATTGGATCAGCTGAGAATCCAAAGATGGTGAAATTGTCCAAAGCATTGCCACCAGAGGTAAAAGCAAAATATGTTAGTTTGTTGTCTTCTTTTGCTGATGTATTTTCTTGGGACTATTCAGATTTGAAGACATATGATACAAATATAATTCAGCACACCATTCCGATTAAGCCAAATCAAAAGCCTTTCAGGTAGAAATTGAGAAGGATAAATCCAAAGTTGTTGCTTTCAATTGAAAAGGAAGTCAATCGATTGTAAAAAGCTGGTATCATTGTTCCCATAAGGTTTTCAGATTGGATTTCCAATCTGGTGCCTGTCCGCAAGAAAATAGGTGAGATTCGTTTGTGCATTGATTTTAGGAATCTAAATAAGGTTTCTTTGAAAGATAATTATCCATTGCCCAAAATGGATCACATACTTCAGCGAGTAGTTGGAGCATCTCGTATGTCACTACTCGATGGTTACTCCGGGTATAACCAAATTCTAATCCATGAGGATGATAGAGACAAAACTGCGTTCACCACTCCATGGGGAACTTTCCATTATGCTAAAATGCCTTTCGGTTTGAAGAATGTTGGTGCGACATTTCAACAAGCAATGGATATGGCATTTGCAAATGAGAAAGATGTTTTTTTAGTTATGTATCTTGATGATCTGACAATCTTTTCCAATTCTGATGAAGAGCACCTTTATCATTTGAAAGTTTTTTTTCAGTGATGTAGAAAGTATGGTGTGTCACTCAATCCGAAGAAGAGTTTGTTTGCCATGGATGAGGGCAAAATTCTTGGTCATATTATCTCAAAAGATGGCATTCGTATTGACCCAGCTCGAGTAGAAGCTATTCAGCAAATTGATCTTCCCCGAAATAAAAAAGAGATTCAATACTTCAATGGTAAGATGAATTTCTTACGCTTCTTTGTGCCTAATCTTGCAGAACACCTAAGAGAATTTAAAAACATGCTTAAGAAAGACAATGTGGTGAAGTGGACTGAGGAGGCGGTAAAGTCTTTCAATTTAGTAAAATTGGTTCTTTCTTCAGCTCCGGTTTTGATCAGCCCGGATTATAATCAGGATTTTATTTTGTTTTCATTTGCCTCAGAGCGTACTATGGCAGCAGTGTTCATGCAGAAAAGAGATGAGCATGAAAAACCAATTTCTTTTTTCAGCCGAACCATAAGAGATGCAGCCTTAAAGTATAACATCATTGAAAAGCAAGCTCTTGCTTTAGTGAAAGTGTTGAAAGATTTTCGAGTATATATTCTGCATTCTCATATTCTTGCTTATGTTCCTAACGCTGCTGTTAAGGATGTTTTAGTGCAAACAGATCCAGAAGGGAGACGAGGCAAATGGATTGCTACCTTGTTGGAGTATGATGTGGAGATAAAGCCTACAAAGCTTATCAAAGGACAAGGGATGGCTAAGCTAATGGCTGAGTCAAATTTTCATTCCTTGGACATCAATCTCATTGTTGCTATGTCCGAGGAGAATGAGGAAAGTTCATCAGTTCAGGTATCAGAAATCTTTATTCTTTCTCCTTGGTATTCAGATATTGTATATGTGCTTCAAAATTTGTCAACATCACCCGGCATGGCTAGAAAAAAAGGTAGAACTCTGAAATTGAAGGCTGCTAAGTTTTGTATTTTGAATGATTCACTCTATTGGAAAGATCCCGGTGGTATTTTGCTGAATTGTTTGGTGGAAGAAGAAGGAAAACAGGTTATGGAGGATTTTCATAAGGGAGATTGCGGGGGTCACCTTTTTTGGAAAACAACAGCCAATAAAATTTTGAGAGCGGGATATTATTGGCCAAAACTTTTTGTTGATGTGTATAAGGCTGTCAAAAGCTGTCATGAATGTCAGATTTTTGAAGGGAGGCAGAAATTACAGCCTTTTCCGCTTAAGCCCATTGAGGTAAGTGCTCCTTTTCAGCAGTGGGGTTTGGATTTCATTGGAAAAATCCATCCCGCTTCTTCAGCTCAGCACAAGTGGATCCTCACAGTGACAAATTATTTCACGAAATGGACCGAAGCAATTCCCACCAGGCAAGCCATAGATTTGGTAATAATTTCATTCCTTGAGAATAAAATTTTTTCTCGTTTTGGTTGCCCGAATAAGTTAATCACTAATAATGCAGCAGCTTTCAAATCAAAAAGAATGGTTGAGTTTTGTGACAATTATAAGATCACTTTGGGACACCAACCTCTTATCATCCACAAGGCAACGGATTGGCGGAGTCTTCCAACAAATCTTTGGTCAACATTATTAAAAAGTTGCTGGAAATAAACAAGAAAAGTTGGCATAAGAAGTTGGTCAATGCACTTTGGGCAGATCGAGTGAGTCAGAAGAAATCCATTGGTATGTCCCCCTTTGAGTTAGTATATGGAGTTGATACGGTGTTTCCTACCTCTCTCGTAGTTCCAGTGGTCAAACTTCTACAGGAAGTTGGCAGTGAAGATGATCATATGAAAAGAAGAATAAATAAAATGATCCATTTGCAGCAGACGAGAGAAGAAGTTTTCCAAAACACGTTCAAGCTGCAAGAGAGAATTAAGAAAATATATGACAGAAAAGCAAAGGTGGAAAAATTCCAATTGGAAGAAGTGGTGCTAAAATGGGATGCAAGAAACAAGGAAAAGGGTAAGCATGGTAAGTTCGAAAATCTCTGGAAAGGACACTTTAAAATTGCTGCATATCAGGGTCAGAATGCTTTTCTTCTGAAAGAGATGAACGAGGAAGATTTTCCAGGAGGGTCGGTCAATGGTCGGTTGCTCAAGCGGTATCATTTCTGGAATGTTTTCTGTTGTTTACATTGTCACTGTACATACCATTTATTTCAGTTTCATTGCAAGTGTGTGCTGTGATCTTTTCTTCAGTTTGGGGCCCAAAGTGAAGGCTATAACTCTGAAGATTGATTTCAGCTTTGGTTTGAGTTTGTCAAGTCAGGTCTTTCAATCATTTTGGTTTCAAAATTGAGGCGGTTTGAGTCAAGTTTCAGTCAATAAAATGAGTCAAGAGTCTTGTATTGATTTGCTGAAGTTATGGATTCCATAGCCCAATGGACAAAGGCACTGCCTACTCTCCCAGAAATCTGTAGTTCTTGGCACCTCCAAGGAGCTACCATCCCCATTGGAGCCAATGTTAGAGTCGGTATCTTCATCCCTCTATCAGAGATCAAAATCTTTTTTGTTGCATTTCATTTTAGGTGTCTCATTCAGTTAAGTCATTTGCATTCCATTAGGAGCATGGATCATCTGAAGGTAGGGGGATTTTCACTCATGTTCCTCATGTCTTGTACCTGCTGGCCTAGGTCTATCCATCAAAATTATTTACAGTCATGTTTGGCCTCCTGTTTGGAAAAGAGTCATTTTAGGGTTTTTAGTCTCATTAGGTCTAGGGTTTCGTTAATTTTTCCTTCAAAATGTCTAATAATGTCAGCAGGCACATGATGAAGCTTCAAATAAGGTTTTAGTGCAAAAATTTTCATCATCATAATGCCTGATAATGATTTTTCTTCAAAACTCTGTTTTGAAGTAAAATCGTCTATTTCATATTTTGTAATAAATGCAATGTAATTTTCAAAGTTTTTCAGTTGTAAAGTTCTTCAGGCGCAGCCTTGGTCACCTTTGCCAAAATCCCATGCTTGCTATCCCTACAAAGATAGACAAGAAACTCATCATCAGTCCAAAAAGCACAAAGGAAACAAAAACAGAGTCTATGTGAAAAATGTCAAAGTTCAAACATTACAAAAGTGGGTTTTTCCAAATCAAAAATCAAAGTCTATGGCATAAAAGATATTTTTGTGTTTCAAACAATCCATTTGCAAGAAAAATCATCAATGAGCCAAGAGAAATAGTGGAGGAAGCGAAACAGTGTTTGAAGGCCGAAACTGTGGATGGGTTTACTGTCGCAGCACACTGGGCGTTGGGCGCGGCGCACTGATTGAGCGTGGCGCATAAGGCCACTCACCACTGTGCATTTTTAAACTGGCGCGGCGCATACAATGATCGTGGCACACTGGGCCACTGTCGCGGCGCACAGGGCAGACAGCTAGATTTTTATCATTGTTTCACAAAAATTCAAATCGACTTGGTCCCTCTCGCTCCAAGTAAGTCTAAGAGATCTTGTAATTGTCATTAATCAATGTTTGGTGTTGTTTTAAAAAGGAATATAATATTTTGAATGCCAAAACCATAAACCCTATCATCTTGTTGAAGTGCCTCCTTAGGGTTTTAAAAGTAATTTTGGTGCCAAATACTTCATTCCCCTCTTGGTTATTCCTCCCTCTCACTGTTAATATTATCATTACAGTCCTCCCCTATTCCCTTATATCCCAAGTCATTTCATTTCCCATCATTTTCCCTTTCCCATTTCATTTGTAAAAAATTCCCAAACCCCAAGTTTCCCAAAAAATCCAGTGGCTGTCCCTTGTCCCTAAGTTTGTCAAATCAAAAGATTTCAAAAGGAAAATTATCACTTGATTAAAACCCCATTTTCCCCATTGCCCTATATCTCCTACAGTCCCTACCCTTTGACATACATTTGGCAACTAAAAAAAAGCACTAAATTCTCATTTTCATCTCATACAAGCCAACCATAGACCTTGAAACACCATGGAGATAGACACTGACACATCATATGACATAGATAGTGATTCTACCACTGAGCTACATGCACCTAGAAGGCCTCGTAAAGGTGGAAACATGTGAGAGAAGAGCCCACCTCATTGACTCAATTGTAGGCTTGCCCAATTGCCATGGCATGTTTTCGAGAGCAGTCATGCTATCATTATTGTGAGATGATCGCTAGGATTCATCATCATTAGGAGTTGGATCATTTGTTTGTATTGCATTTGCATGATGGCCAGGTAAATCTTGTTGGTGTAAATTTCACTTTGACACTAGAAACCATCTTTCAAGCAATCGGAATACCGAATGTGGGTGAACAGTGGAAAAAAAGAGAGCAGGTGGATAGAGTGCATTATGAACCATACATCAGGCCTAGCTTTGTGAGGTGACTTAGCAGGGTGTTCCCATTATGGTTCCTAAAGGAATCCTATGCGCCTCTTATGAGACTCATTATCAAATACTTCAGTTGTGAGGGCCGGTTTTCACGCCTCTATGCCTACCATATCAGGTTATTGATGCATTTCACTAGAGTGAGGATGATGAACATTCCTTATTTCATGTGCCAGAATATCGAGAGAATGACCACTCTTGTGCAGAAGAAAACTCCCGAGCAGCAGTACAACAATATTTATCACTATGAACTCATCAAGATCGTGGTTGTACATCAGCTTGGATTGCAGGGTATTTCATGGGAGGATTTCATTTCCCATGACTTCTTCACAGCTCCTCAGGTTCCTCTGGAGGTTTTCCATGATGTAGGTGAACCTTCACATCAGCCTGGAGGTCACGAGACAGAGACTACTGGTGTGCCGACATATGTCACTTATCAGAGAGGCACTAGAGGATTATTTGCAGCAACCCGGCGAGTATTATCTCCACCCAGGGTGGAAGGGGTCTCGTTGCCATCATCAGTAGCACAGGTACAGGTATAGGACAGAAGTAAAAGGCCTATGTAGGATGAGGGCCCTTCAGGAGGCCAGGATACTGATTTCATACTTATTGATGAGGATTTGAGCTCTCCAAGCTCAAAGTTGAGAGAGACTATTCAGGAGCAGAAGGCGGAGATAGATACCTTGACCATCAAGTTGAAGAGAGCCCAATGGATCATAAACTACCTAGAGCAGTGAAGAAAATAGTTGGAGGATCAGCAAACAATCATGGAGTTGCAAAACATCCATGAGAACCGGCAAGCTGCCCGAAGAAGCCAAACCGAGATGACACCCATTGAGCAGGAGATTGAGGCTGATAGAGAGACTTGGCTTGAGAGGGTCGATATTCATCTTGAGAAGTTGTTGGAGAAGGAAAAAAAGGAAAAGAGCATGCTCAAACACATGAAGAACTATTATTGGGCGTGAAATCATGTTTGCAAAGCAAGGATCAAAATCCTGAAGGCAAGGCTAAGGAGGGCACTAAAGCGTCGCAAAAGGCATGATAGACTCCAAATTTTGGCCGAAGCTTCTTTGGCCCAGCATAGTGCTTGATGGTGGACATTCAGCCCAAATTTCAAGAAATTTGGGAAAAAAAATTTCAATTTTGAATTTTTGGGCCTAAACACAGATTTTCCTGCCCGACGCGGAGCGCCACTTGGTGCGCGCTTATAATTGGCAGCTCCTTTGGAGGAAAAATTTGCATTTCTGGATTTTTCATCAAATTTTTTTCATGCCTACCCATTACCTAAGGATTTTGACAATTTTTTGGTTGCATAAAGGGTCAAAAACACCTCAAAAATGACCTTTCTGCCACTTTTTGGACACACAGGAAGCAATGTTGGGAGATTTGATTTTTGGAGGGGTACATGACAACAAAATCCAGAAATTCCACTTGGGTTGGAAATTAGAGAGGCCGGGCTTTCCAACGAGCTATCATATGCTCAATTTGGACTTCAGGAAGGCCCTCAAAATAAGACTCAAATTTGTGCTACACATAGAGATTTCAGGCGCAGCGCATTGGGAAATTTGGCCTATTTTTCACTTAGCAGCTTAGATTTTCGCCTAGTTTTGGCTAGTTTGACTTTTTCATGTAACCCTTGATGTAACTTGATGTAATTTCATGACTTTGATGTAATTTTGGCACATTTTTACTCATTCTAGTAGATTCATTCACCAAAAAGTGAAATGTAAGTGAATGAATCAGTTTCCTATCATATAGAGGCAAGTTGTTTCATTGCCTATTTTCCATTTCTTAGTTTAGATATGGTTGAAACAGCTCCTAGAATGATGAGATCGACCCCTAGAGGCATGGGGATGAGTTAGGCTTCTCTATATCATGTAGGTCTTCATTCATTTTCAGGGTTGGACACTTGGGATTGCTTGGCACTTCATTGTACATTTCATCTCTGCACTTTTGGCAAAGGAATAGACCAGGGTTTGCAGCACTCTTTGGGATCCATGTGGCTCTGTGTTTTGATGGTGTGTTTCTCTATGTGATTTTCAGTTCATTGATGTTTATGTGTATCATTTTTTTTCTCCTTTCTTCTTAAATTAAACAAATGAGTGATAAAGGTGGAATTCATTAGATTGCTTTGCTCTGCCTTCAGTTTTGTTTAATTTTCCATGTTTTCATTTGTTTGAAGAGGATTCTTGAAAGCCTCTTGCCCTCTTCAACTCCTCACCGGTCTAAACTATCCATTCATTCAATCTAAAGCATCAAAACAATTTCCTTCCTTGCCCCATTCAGAAACTCTGCAAAAACTAGGCCTTATCCCCGGATCCAAAACTGCCTTTCCCTTTGTTTCCAAAAAAAACCCCCAAAATCAAAATCAAACTCCTTTACTTATATACCTAGCCTAAAATTAGCTTTTATTTCAAGTCATCTCAAGCCTTATTGATTATATTTGCTGAGATTGACCTGGAGAGATCCCTCTCCTGATCTGGTAGGGCTAGCTACCAGACTGAGCGTGGTTTGATGTTACCCTGAACTCTACCTTCCTTCAGCCTGAGGTGGATTTAGACAATAACACTAGGCACAACATGTATGTGGGATTCATCATTCTATTTTTCTGGCTCATTTTTATGCCAACATGTACTTTATAGTTCGGTTCCTTGTTTACTGGACATACTGTTATTTTGTACTTTGTCTCGGCGGGCATAGGTATGCCTCCCCCGCCGCCTTTAACTCAGGTACCACTTCAAAAACTAGAGAGTTTTTGCACCTGTAAGTCTCGTCTCCTCAGGGTCTAGTCCTTTAGCACATTAGACTACCTTACATTTCTCTCTCTGACTTCCCTTTTAATGTCTAGTGATTGAGTTCTTACAACGTACTTCGGTCATACGATTTGCTCCTAACACTCGTACATTGGGGGGCAATTTGTTAGACCATTTTTTGGTCATCTAACCTATTAGCATTAGATGAACCCAAGTACACCATGTAAGACCAATTTTACCCTAAGTAAAATTGCTTTCACTATGTGAAATAACTTAGTAAAACACCTTTATTAAGTTTTTTATGGTCTAAACAGGAAACCCCAAAATGAAATAATAAACAAATCTATATTTGTTTATATTTCCTGGTCATATTTAACCCAAAACAAGGAAATCAATTAAATAAATCCTTATTTATTTGATTATTTCCTAGGAATAAGTTATTTAAACCCTTATTTAAATAATATTCCTAGTTAAATTTGACTAAATCATTTATAAATAATTAAATAAATCATTATTTATTTAATTATATTCCCACCATTTCCTTAAAATAATAAATAAATCATTTATTTGTTTATTATTTATAAATAAAGGAATTGACCCAAGTCAAAAATTCTTTTCCCTCCAACAAATATAATAAAATATTCCTAAAAGGTGGTTCTAGAATTTGATTAATAATATTTTATTCATGCACCAAGTTCTAGACCGCCCTAATATTTTGTTATAAATAGAAGGGTTTCCCCATTCATTAGTCACCTTTCATTGCATTAGGTCACTCTTGATCTATACTCTTGGTCTGACTTTGAGCCATTGCCATTGTCACATTCTCCATTATTTGTCTTGTGAGCTCCCTTTGAGTTCTATGTTTGTCTGGGTTTTCTACACCAACAAGAGAGAGAAATTTTAGATCTAAAATGCTGAGGAGTTTCAGGAACCCATCCCATTGAGGAGAATCATAAACATCTTTCTTGTTTTCCTCTCAGGTGCCCCCTTTTAATATAAAAAATTCTTTCAAATACATTGTTCTTGTCTTGTCTATTGGATGCATGGAGCCACATTTTATTTTTACTACTTAATATCTTTTATGCTTAGATCTGGATTTGTGCAGCATTATTTGATCAACTAACTGCAGACTTAAAGATATTGGTAGCCATAATTGATGTTAGGGCTATTTGTTATGCGTAGCTAAAGTGGTCTTTTCCGACGAAAGATTCATACTAACAAGGGGACAACTCGGCTTCAGTCAAAGGAAATCAAGTGACAGCTAAAGAAAGAAGGGAAGTGAATCCCTCAGGATCCTTCGATCCTGAGGCATCACTGTTCAAACCTTATCTCATTCCTTTTCTTGTCTGTCGAGTTTGTTATATAAGTCAACACCTTTAGAGATTGGAAGGAGTCGAATCATTTGATTAAAACATTCCTTTTGTAATTTTGCACTTTATTGTCTCTCGTGATCAGAGAGCAGTCATTGTAAACACTTTTATGTTCAATTAATACAAAGACACATTTTTATTTCGTCTCTCAAGCTCTGAAGTAACCCAACAGTGTTTCATTGGTGCTAAGGGCCTGGCCCTGGTGAAATATTTCTGCTGTTTGTATTTATATCCTTTAATTATTGTTGTGTGATAATTGTGTTTGGTTTCATTACGATTGCAGAGTTACTTAATTACTATTGAATTGCTTATCGGATTACTGTGTGTGCTAATGAATTGCATTGCTGTTCCATTTCAACAAGGATCATGATTCCTGTATTATTCATCTTGTTATCACTTATAAAGCTTTTTTGTTCCATATTTAACTCCGTTTGCTATTCCATTGGATTGTTGTTCATTTCGATTATTACTTAATAACGTTTGTTGTCGACAGGGTTGGTGTTTAATAGGATTTTCTATTTGATTTCGTTAAGTTCATGTCTGCTATTCAGATTCATTAGTTAGCAATTGCTTTTCAATTCTAGTGTGTTGTTCATTTCTAATTCGTTAGTTTCAGATTGCAGAAATATTGTTTATTTACAGTTTGTTGTGTATGCACATAGATATTCAATTACAGATTGTTGTTCATTTCCAATTCCTGCTTTTAAAAGAAGTTCTTCTTAGTTTATTTTCAACAGTAGTTAGTTCAATTTCGATTTCACATTCATTTCTTAAAGAGTAGGACTGTCAACTATAGAGTACATTGGTTATTGCTTCCAAGTTCCCAGATTGATTTCCTTGTTCTAGTTTGATTTCATTTGCATCAATTTCCAGAGGAATGAGTTATTGATACTGTATCCTTGATTGAAGTTTTGCAGAGGGAATATTTAAGTTTCAAAGCATTTGAATTTATGTTATTGTAATTAGATTTCTTTTCAAGCATTCGTTTACTCTTGTATTTAGAATACCATACTACATCTCTCACAGCATTACTCTTAGCTCAATTGTAGCCTCAAACAGAGTACACTCTTGAAACAAAAAGTCGTTCTCGGATGGATAATTAATGTAGGATAAATAGGTGTTAAAAAGATACCTTTTATACCTCAACAGGTAGTTCCCTTACCTTCGTGGATATGTAGCGCAGTGCAGATACATCGTGTAACCTGTTTTTCCAATTGTCCATTTCGTCATCAGTGTCGGATAATCATTCACTCTCTTTTTCCCAGCAAAGCATACCTTCGTCTGTAGGGTTGACCCACTCCTGATCCTGGGCGGTCAACTTATTGATGCAGTCTAATTCGTCTTTTGTCTATACAGGTTCGATGTATTGCTCTCCCTCCGTCGGATCTAAAGGGATGACCACCCGTGTCCCATCGACTTCAAATATGATGCTGCATTTTTTTAAGTTAATGACACTGCCCATGTCGATGGCCCAACCTAGCCCTAGGAGTGCCAGGTAGGGGTATGTATCCTCCTCACTAGGAATAATCTCAAAGTCTGCCCGTACCTTAATCCCATCGATATCAACGACTACCTATGATAGCCTCCCCAATGGGACTGTTTTCTGCTGATTGGCTATACGCAACTGGATATCTGACCATTCGAGCTGAGGTTTCCCCATCCGTAACCATGTTCGTTTAGGGAGGGAATTTGCATCCAAACACAATTCGAGGATGACCTGATTCATCTCATAGTCACCGATTTGTGTTGACAGTCACATCTCCTGCCTAGTGCGCTTCACCTATTTATACATCTTGTGGACATCATTTAGTCTTACAATCGAAGTTTTTCTTCCTGTACAGTTATTGACTAGAGCCTGGAGGGTCGCCACAGCTTGCTGATTGCGAAGGAGCTTCATGCATGCTTGTAGGAATACTCCCACCTCCTCATTTTTCATAGTGTGCGCAGATACCTTTGTACTATCAATCTCCTGGCGGGCTGTGACAAAAGACTCCTTTTCTTTAGCCAAATCTAATCCGTCCTACTTGCTGAGCGCTTTTCTAATTAGCAGCTCAACTTTGGCCTTCTCCATACTCCCACCTGTGGCCATGCCACTACAGGTTCAGCCTTGACCCTATGAATATTCTACGTATGGTTCTGTTGCTTCTCTTTTATTCTGGCTATCAAGACTGGACATTATTTGACCACATGATCCCACCCCCTGCAATATCTACAAGCTCGTCGAGACGGTTGTGCACAATCTCTTGCAAAATGACCTACCCCCCCGCAGTTCTAACAGACTAATTGTCCTCGTTCTCCACTTGCACTTCCCCCTTGCGCCCTGTTCCTGCTTCTTGTAGGGGAACTTCTGCTACTAATGGGAAATTTAGGCGATGCAAACTTTGATCTCATTCGGTATATACTTCCTCAATCCATCATTAAGTCATATGTTCGACAGTTTTGTTCATCGTGGCCTACGGACCTACAAAATCTGGACCATTTCTATTTTACTTCTGGGACGTATGCTGCTAAGCGGGGACAGTGATGAGTATCATGCGATCCTTCAACCCGAAAGTCATTGCACAATAGCAGAGGTTCCCTTAGCTTCCTCATGTCTGGGGATTGTAGCGGACTAGACCCTGTTTCGTGCTCCTTGTGTAGACTTTGGATTTCAACCTGCATAGCTTCTAGTTGACCCTATATTTGTTGTACAGCCAGCTGAGTCTCATCCCTTGGTGCAGCTTCCAGCTGCGTGGCTACTTCTAATGCCTTCTCCTGTGTGTCAATAGTTTGGCGACCCATTGGTATCTGTAAGTAGGGTAAGAGCATAGTAATAAACCATTCTGTATGTTGCTTATCGTCATACTTGAACCCTCCTTCTCGGATGTATTTTTTTAATCACTGATCTGCTTCCAATACAGACTCAGATGGTCCCTGCTTGATGTATTTTAGTTCGTTGACTATCTGCGAATAGGACTTAGGTTTTTTGAACTGCTGCTTTAGTGCCGTTTTGATCTCATCAACAGTTGCATTTGCATGCTGTCCAATGTATCCCATATACCAATCCAGAGCTCTTTCCTAGAAAGCCAGAGCCAACTGGGACCACTTCACTAAATTACTTGTAATGTTTTGCGCCGTCCATACCGATTCAACAACAAACTATAACCTATCCATATCCTCATCACTTGCACCCTTGAAGGTAGGTAGTTTTAAATTCACAGCCATATCTACCTTCTTTTTGGCATTCTGGAGTTACCTGAATACTCTTTCAAAATGCTCCTGGTCCCGACAATAGAACCATTTGTTGGCTTTATGGGTCTTGACCCAAGTTCGCACGTTAAGGTTTGCCAACAAACCCCTATACTACTGTAATGTTCCCAATTTTTAGCCTCAAGCTAAAAGGAACATTATAGTTTGCATATTTTCATTTTGTTGAATAAAATGGGTAAGGAGACACCTTAACCTCGTTTAGATGGAGAAATAACACTCCTTGTGTGAAAGGAGGAATAATAAAGTAGCTAATTTGAGCACCACATGGTGTGAACAGGGTTGGATCATGCTTGATCTAGTCATTTTGACCAAGTCAACTAAAACTGTCTAGATACATTGAACCTACTTGGATAGTGCAGTTTTAGTGGAGGCTCCACTTGCATGAGCTAGAGGCAAGTGTGAATGGGACCCATGGTGAGAGGAGTTCTTTTTCTTTATAAGGAGGAGATGGCAGCCCATTGTCATTATGCATTAGCTTATTATTTTCATTGGGTCTGCAAAGACTTGCATCCCTGGGTTGTTTAGCAGTGTTGTAGTGTTCTTAAACCCAAGGGTGTTCCTGGTCGGGAATCCCTACCTCATCCTCAAGAAAGGAGAGGGTTTGAGCTTCATTTCCTCATTCCGGTATTTTTCCAAGCTTATCCCTTCAGCTACAACGTTATTTTGTTGGGCAGAAAACGTTGTGTTGCTGGGAGAAACAACAAAGGAACTCTCAGAGTTATTCTTGGATTGTTCTTCAGTGGAATTATTGCACATTCTTTGGAGGAGCAATAGAGGAGACTCCTAGGCTTAATTTCAGATCCTTGGCACCAGGCCAATCATTCACTATCTCTCACAGTGCAGTCTAGGGAAGAAACTACGTTATTTATGTAGACAGTTGCTGGGAGGGCCATTGGAGCTTGTCAGGAGGAGTGTTTTCTTGTAAGAGGGATCAACCATTTTGCTTGAGAACATTATCAGAGGAGGGCATGAGTATTTAAGATCTACCATAGCCTCATTCTCATTTTTATTCAGTTGTAGTGACAAGTTATTTGTCACATTGTACATTTTCCGGCATTTCTAGCAATCTCTCCTAGATTGGCTAGAAATCTTGTATTGGAGTCCATTCTTCTATTCTTGGGAATTTATTTATATGTATCAGCCATATTTCATGTATTGACATCTACAGCAGCAGCTACTCTCCTAGAGACAGCGCAGTCACTGCTTTCTGGCATTTTGTGAAGTTGCTGCATCTCTTGTATTTCATGTGTTAATCTTTGGAGATTGATTCCCATTGCATGAGGGGTTTATTCCTCATGATATTTCTGTATCTTGTTGCTGATATCTTAATAAACATGATGGCTGTAATATATTTCATCTTATGTTGCATTTAGATTTGCAGAGTTTAATGATTGTGTTCATGTATTGCTATAAGCTCTCTCTTTGAGCATTCTTTAAGGGATCTAGTTTGGGGAGATCCAAATAACCATTCTAGAGTCATTTATTTGGGCTCAACTTCTGGGAGAGAAGTATTTAATGAGTTAACAAGGGGATCCAAGCCCCATTTTAGCTTATTTTTACACTTCCTTCCTTATAAAGTGTCCTTGAGGACCATATTGCAGAAATTCCCGAAAAAGGAACATTACAACTACTGGCCCTTTCGGCAGTGACCTGCTTGCATAGGTCAAAGTCTCACCCGAAGTAGTATGGGAGGGTGATAGAACCAGGTTTCTGCACCCAGAAAGAGAGCAGGTAAGCCAATCCACACACATCGCACTGATCTATGGAAACCGAGCTAGTTCACATGCTTAAATAGATAACCAGTGTACACAGTATTATAGATCTGGATCTTAGGTCCGCATCCACGTGCGTTCGACCAGAAAATATATAAATTACAGTACACACAACAGACCAGATAGAATATATTACAGATAAACACAGTAGATAACACATATCATTCATACCTTATCACAGATTTAACACAGAGCGCAGATTCATATAACAGATAGATCCAGGACCAAATACCAGCAATACTTATAATATATTATCAGCAGATTCTTACATAACCCCAAATCCCACTTGTGCAGATAGCCAACAGGGTCTGCACACAGCAGGATAAAGGATCTTCGTGCACATATCCAGCAGGGGTCTAACCCAAATACCCGAAGCCCAAAACTAACAATCCGCACTTAGCATTCACTTCTATTCATCTTCTACTTATCGACTCAAAAAGACTTACTAGTTATACCAATTTAGCCTAGACTTACCATGGTTTGCGGACTCCTGGTTTTACCTATTTACCCACTTACAACGTATTGGGTCTTTTATCTACCCTATTACCCCTGTGCTAGACTAAATATAATCAAAATAATACAAATTTGGACCAGCTTTCATTAGTGTGGGAGACCTTGCTCCAACACTGCACTAGAGGCAGAGCTTGGAAAATGACATCCTTGCATCGGGACCTAGAACCATTGTCTAGGGGCCCTTTGGCAAGTGGGTAAAATTTCTTCTCCATATAAAACATTTAATAAGAATATTCCTAGAGCCTTTGTTTGCATTATTATCGTTTTGACTCTCTTCAATAGCTTCTGTATATTTGTGTTTTATTTTTATTTTAATCTGAGCATACATTTGCATACTTTTTTTCTTCTAGATTGTATGCTTTTGAGATCCACCACTTTCTGACTATTACCAATAGTTTATAGGGGTAGAACACACCCCTTAAACTGATGTGATTTCATACACCCGTGCGTCAAATCCACCAGAACAGGATTGGCGACTCCACTAATTTTTTACAAGTTTATGTGGTTCTACCATCTCTTGCAGGAGACCTTTGTCTATGATGGAGAGTGGAGCTGATGGTCCTCTAATCCATATTGCAGTCCCTAGATTCACTTTGAGTGACAGACTGAAGAAGAGAAACTCCTAATATTTTTTACTTGCAGGAATTTGAGTGCGTTTTTTCCCCACAGATGCGCAGGGTGCACGTTCAGGGCTGACCTGCATGGAGGAAAGTGCACCTGTCAGGGCTTTTTGCGCGTAGTTTACAGAATGAGATTTTTCTCCCAAGATTCTGCATTTTTCTGCTTGTAAGGTGCTAAGAAGCCCCTAATGTATCTTCCAGCACTTGTTTTGATACCCCACAGCTTGTGAGAACTCACTTTTAGCCGCCTTTTGTAGGCTTAGAGTTTGTTTTGCTTCAAGTTGGTTTTTGCAAAAATATTCACATAGTTTAACTAGGGGGAAAATTAACCATTGCATTCTGAAAAATTTATGTTTTGGAAATTCTGGTATTCACACTTAGATAAATAGTCCAAGTAAGTGGCCCAAGACCACGCATGCATAGCTAGTTTTATTCTTTCTAGTGTAGAAGTTGTTTAGTTTAGTTCAATTTTTGCATTAGGAATTGTGGGACTAGGATCGAATTTTCGATTAGAGCAAGTAATCTCTGCTACCTTTGCACCCTCCGATGATCCTATGTAAGCATATTAATGCTCTATATTCACAATTTTCCATCTCCCTTTAGTTAGTCACATAGATTAACTAGGAAAATTTGAAAGCGGCCCATTATCCGCACATGTTTTCCATTTGATCCAGGAACAATATAACATAGTTTAACTAGGGGATTTTTTGTAAAGGATCACCGATATCCATATGTTCAAAATATGAGATTTTTCACCTTACGCTCACACACACTCACCCACTAAGAAAATGAAGACACCTACAAAAATAACTTAACTAAACTCACTAAATTCTCCCCACAGGGGCCACAAAAGAATTTATAGTTTAAGTTAAGATCAAGGGGGTAGGCATCCAATAAGCCGCATTGATCATAATTCATATTGAAACATAGAATTTGTGTATTTAGGGAGCTTCAAATCCACCTATCAGCCCACAACAAAGAAAACCCGAGCACGACAGAGACCTAACTCAGAGGGGGTTAGGCTTAGGCGCAGTGTGTGCAGTATCAGTTGGGGCTACCTGACCCGGTTGATACTCGGTACTGTTAGCTAACTACCAAGAAGCCCAAGACTCGAATGCTCATGTGGGACGATGGTTCTTAGTGGCCAAAAACTAGGGCATCCTTTACCCTATAGGTGACGGTGCAGGCAAGTGCCAGACCCTCTACCCTTACCTTGGTGGATTCTCTTCGGCTGACTGGGGGTGTCGTCAGCTCTTACTGGATGTTGTGCCAGCACTCGCAAGAAATATTCTCAAGGCCTAGTTACGTTTGAGTGTGTGAGGACACATAAGTCTTCTAGGATTTTGAGTATCATGCGAAAACAAACAAAAACCATTTTTTTTGCTTGAGTGACCACATAGATTAATTTAAAGGGAATTTTTTTTTTTCGCTTTGTTTTATGTATGTGGCCATAATTTTTCTTTGATCATAGACTCTATCCTCTCAAATTTTTCCAAAACCTAACCTATTCGACACCTAAACAATCCCAACAAAACCTCGTCAATCTAGGCGTGTTTTGGACCTCCCCCCATTACAGGGAGGGGTTCTAGGTATTTTACCGTTCAGGCGTCAAAGACGAAACACTGCCACCATCATTGGTTCGTCCTTTATTGGAGAAACCATAGTTGGGAACCCTAGCCGGTCTCCCAACACCACACCGCACACCACTCCCCCCTCGACCCCTGGGGGGCACATGAGTGTGTCCCATTCGGGAAGCCAGCTGAACACACATAAGAGTACATCATAGACTAACCCTAGTTCTAACCAGAACTTTGTGTCTTCACACATTGCAATGGTGTCAACGTCCCAGTCACCTTTTTTAGCTTCGTTGAATCTACCCAATTTAACCAATCTAACAAATGACCCCATCGCACACGATCCATCATGGCCTCCCATGCCCACGAAGCTCCCTCTGGATATATCAAAATTCGAAGGCAAGCAAGTGGAAGACCCAGGTAATCATGTAATGACCTTTCACTTGTGGTGCTCATCGAATAGTATCATCGATGACACTATTCGATTGAGGCTATTTCAACACACTCTTACGGGAGTAGCTGCGAAGTGGTATGTGGAGCAACCTGCTACTTCACATGGAACCTTTAGCACCCCCGCTACCGCGTTCCTCACATATTTTCAGTTACCCATTCACCATGATTTGGGAATGGAGTTACTGACTCATTTTAGACAAACCCCCACCATCCATATCTCAGACTATCTCCATGAATGGAGGCGACGTCGCAGTTTATGTAAAGCTAAACTCGACGATTGGGTACTCTTAGATTTATTCTTGAAAACTATGACGGCAGAGATTTCAAAGGATGTGGCATAGAAAAACCCCACATCCGAAGAGGATGCAATCAGTAAAGCCCATGAGCTTGAATTGATTTATATGCAGCCAAGATACATTTACAACATCCTTCCTAACGCCTCGCGCCTGCAAACTTATCAAGAATTTCCAGGCGTGTCAAAATTTGTAGATGGACTAGTTGGATCAATGACCTAAGGTTACCTAGGTAGAAATAGTCAAAACCCTAGTTACGCATATAGTTCTACCCATAGCATGTCTCAACCTGGATTTCAATGTCATCATATGCCTCAGCAAAATTTGACTAGTAGGGCAGAAGCGTATCACCAAGGAGGAACTTATCTTCTGGCTTAGGGGACTGAGTACGCAGAATGAAACACTGACAGAAGAGCCCCCCTTTGACGGCCAGCTGTAAACACGAGACATCGTTATGCTCAGTCCCCAATACACGACCCAGCCACGCAAACCAACGTGTAGGTGAACTTTGTGGAGCCGTCCCAAAACCAACCACACCAGAATAACCAGGAGAAATACCCTCCTAACATGGTAAAGAAAAAATCAAAAAATAATCCAAAAGGGAACCCTAGATAGGGGGGCAACAACCAACAGTGCCCACTGCGATCCCAGGCCGAAGGCAACTTCAACCAAAATCAGAACCAAGGTCCTAGCAATGCCTAGTAGCAAGGAAAAAGGCCACCTCTATGAACAAACCATTCTTATTCAATATGTGGAGAATAAGTGAACTATACTCACCACTGTCCCCATCTCCCTGAGCTAAAAAAGCTACAGAGTAATCGAGGACAAGGAGGATCTTCCCAACAACCCACTGTGATGTAAGAGCCTTTCCCCCACCAAGGGACGGTAATCACTCACCAGCAAAACCCAGACGATTTCGATAAAAGTAGCCATGAAATTTATGTGACTGGGGAAGAGATGTTTCTTCAAACACATAATCACAACTATGACACCCCACCAGACACCACTACGTCAGGGGCTAGTACTAGTGCGCTGACTGCACCTTTGACCATTTCAAAGATGCCTATAGAACCATTGCCAAATATGGCAAAGGGACCTAATAGGTGAGCATGTAACTACTCCAAAGCGACCCATAATTATAGTATCTTGGACAATTTAGCTCAATCTCCCGCTACTATGTCAGCTCTGGAAGTACTACAGTCGTGCCCAAAACAGCGGAAAGCCCTACTTTTCGCATTTGGCGCTATTGAACCTACCGATACACGCATGATGGCTTTGAATTAGAAAAAAACACCCCTAGGCTTCCTTCTATGGTCGCCTTTTAGATACCAGTGTCGGTTTAGAATATCACTATTCACCGATGTGTCATAGATGAGGGTGCATCGACATGCATCATGTCAAAAAAAATTTGGCAGAAGTTAGGGTATCCTGAATGGAAAACCTCAGTCATAACTCTTCGAGCGTATGATGGTCATCCCTCGACCCCCGTCAGCCTCTACCAAAATTTCCTGGTCTACTTAGCCGGAAAGACGGTCCACATAGACATTGAAGTCTTGCACACTCACTTGGATTACAATATACTCCTCGGGCGAAGTTATATGTACACCATGTCCGCCATAGCCTCCTCCGTCTTCCGCATTATGATGTTCCCACATGAGGAACGCATAATTACAGTAGACCAGCTGACACAGAGTGACAAGCATCCCCTAACCAACACGAATGTAATTCTACCCTATGTAGATACAACCTGGCCAGTTCAAACCTTCATCTGTTCTAGGGTCATTCCTAGGAGATCCTCCCATTATCCCTGAGGGATCACCCGGAGTCACAGGGGCTCCAGTATGAATGATGTCCACCTCAAGCATTGAGGCTAGTCAAGACACAGAATCAAGTAGTAACGACACCGAGGCATTGGCCACGAAAACCTCTCTAGCTTACGCCACCTCCCAAACCCCTTTCCTCTACCCCCCAGCTGGCTTCGTCTCCCAACAGGTTTTGGAAACACTGGTATTACCCAACATATCGTTGGAATTCCCAGTTTGGTACCTCATTCCTCCTTCTAGAACATGAGCCACCGACATTACTGCCACAGGGTTAAAGCCCCTCAGTCCCAAGGAGCCCCCACTTACCCAATAAACGGTCGAGACCACCCCCGCAAAGGAAGTGCCCATTGCGAAACTGGCGATCACAACCAAGAAAGCCACAAATAGAGGAAAGAATATGGTGACCCCCACCATTCAAAGGGAATCACCAGTCTGCACCATATGCGACATTATAGGCCATCCTACCCATGTATGTCCTGAGCTAGATGAATTAAAACCAATCCTCGGCTCCGAAACAGACATCGTGACGCCGCATTCCCATAAAAAGGAACCTACCACCAAAGGTAAAGGCAAAGCACTGCGTAATAATCACGCATGTGCTCTCTATGGAAACTATGGGCACTATACCCACCATTGAACAGAGATACTGCGATATAGGGACGCCTTACATGCGATCGAGCGATCCTATCAAGAGGATCCCTCCATCCAGTTTATCGGCGATGAACCTCGTACCATCCTATACTTACAAGAAGAACATAGGATAGAAATACCCCCAGTCATGCCCATTATACATTGCATGCTATGCGATGAATGTGGGCACTACCTCAAGGAATGTGCAGCCCTGGAGCTCATCCACAAGTGGTATCCAATCGAAAGGGTGTACTACATGGGACTATGGGCAGCACCATTTACATGCCCGTTACATGCCAAAAATCACCTTTTGGAGAACTGCCACTACATACCTCGCTTTCGGCTAGCCCTTGCTAGCCTCCATTTAGCCATAGTCCTCCTTCTGAAGAAGATGACATGGATGCCGAGTCCGCAGGCAGCTCCATGACCCAAGCGGATGATATGAGTGCATCCATCATGTTCTTGACATCCGAAGAACGACCCACCATGGAACCCCTAGTTACCCCCAACCGCACTTTGTAGGGATGACCAACATGTACATTATACAAAATGACAGACCATGCATTTGTCCATTGCCCTGATTTAGCAGCCTTCCGGCGCTGGTTCCCCATCAGACCTCAAACTGAACTTGACAGAACCTTCATATCAAGGAAATTTTTCCTGATATGTCAGGGTAATCATTACAAGTGAAATTATACTTATGCCTCGCAAATTCGTCCCACCATCGACATGATTAACGCCATAGAGAAGAGACAGGATGAACCCTGAGAATGGCATAAAAGGTACATCATCGGGTCAATTTCCCCACCCCCAAAATGTTGTATCAAGCAAGATAAGACAACACACCAACAAAGCGTAACCTCGGCCAAGCCTAGGATAAAATGCAGCCTATGTGATCTCAACGATCACTGATTCAACCCATGCAGGGAACTGAAACCCCTTGCAAACAGTCTCCGCAAAGTCTCTTCTCTCCCTCAAAAACTTGTCTCCAACCATGAGAAGATCATGTGCACTTATTGCCGGATTTGTTCACACTTTCACCATACGTTTAAGTGCGTACATCTCCCCACGCTGAGAGTGGCACGAGATGCATTGAGTCTGCACTCCACCAAAGAGGTATACGCACCTAAGCCAACAATACAGAGATGGAAATAGAAGACAAACTCTTCTACGACCGACCCTTTCCAAGCGTCCACATTAGGAATGACAAGTAGCATAGAATCCCACACTATCTACTCTATTGTCTCAGTGATACTGTGCACCATCTGCACTGGCCAAAATCACACACCAGAGTCATTCCCGCTAATGGAAACATCTAGGTACCTCTGTGGCAGGCGCAATTTCCACCTACTGGAAATCGACCATCCTAGTAGGGAACCCAACCTTACGCTCATACAGAATCCCATTACAAATATATTCCCCCCTCCAAACGCTGATGACACAATCCACAATATACTATTTGTATCAAATCATCTTGGCGATAGGATGACTACCTTTCCCTCGTCCCAAGATTTCCACCATATTCTTGTTTCAAAAAACCAAGGTACCTTGCGCTTTTGCATTTATTTCTGCAAGATCCCAAATTTGCATGCCGCCATCAAACTCCTCAATGACACCTAGCCTCTAGAGCAGCGCCTAGTACAACTTGAGCTTGTCAACGAAAATAGACGACAATCGCTACAGCACAACGAGGCCCACAAGAAAAGGGTAAAAGCATCATTTGACCGCCACGTCACCCCTTGCTCATTCACCGAGGGAGAATTAGTCCTCCGCTATGATGTCGCAAAAGAGGCTTTAGGGCTAGGAAAGTTTGAAACCTTGTGGAAAGAACCCTACATCATTAAACACTGCCTCCGATAGGTGGCATACATCTTGAAAGAAGAGGACGGGACTTGCCTCCCCAACCTCATCAACGAAATTTACCTCAAGAAGTTCTACCCATAAGGGCCCCGACGGCCCTTCCCCTAGAGTAGGAGTACACAAAAACCCAACCACTCAATTTTTTTTTACCCAAAGACTTATTGAAAAATCACTCAAAGTATCACCATGAATCAATAGAATGAACCATATTTTGGATTTGCTGGTGGAGCATCAAGATGGTCTCAAAATTTAGCTGCAGCCGCCAGGGTCATTTACCGCCCTGACCGGTCACCACTATGTACAAATGGTGTGTGTATCGGTTCAATAACAAAAAATCAGGTAGAATATGATGCTGTCATCGGACTTATGTGCGACGCCCTCCATCGGGGTGTTCACCATATGCATATCTACCTCGATTCCCAGTTAGTAGTATCACAGCTAAACCAAACATTTGAGACAAGAGCATATGTTTAGAAAATATTTATGTGCCAAAAGATTAATATGTAGAGTTGAAAAAATATCTCTCGTATATATATAAAAAGTATGAGTGAAAAAATAGTGTCGCCGACCCAATATCCAGCCCAAAGATACAAAAGTCGTCAGAAATAAGTGAAGCATCCTCATAATGGGTTCTTTCCCTGTGTACAAAACTGCTATAGGGGGGTGCTCCCTCAAGGTGGGCACCTGGACCCACCACTACTCCCGGTACCACCACTGGAGCTGCTTTCACCACTGCGGTCACCACCCGACGTAGAGTGGGCCGATAATCCCTCTCACAGGTCATCACTGTCTCTAACCAGACCTCCTCGAAGTCATCCATGAAACCTCGGGCAGGAATACCTTGGGTCAAGCGGTCCACTCGACCTCGGAAGTCCTCAAGAGCAGTCACCTGAGCTATCAGTACTGCAATGCATGCCTCTGCCACATCAGCACGAGCTCGCTCAGCCGCAACCTTTGCAACAGCCGAGCTGCTACCCTCACCTGAGGGTCTAGCACCATCTCTGCTAGGTCCACCGGCACCATCGCCTAGGCCACCTGTATCACCTCCTCCCTGACCACCTCGAGGTCGTCATGGAGGATCGTGACCCACCAGTCGGGCCACTGGGTGACCCACCTCGCCAAAATATGCATGAGCAACGAAAATAATGTCAGTGTCGATAGAAAAATATGTAAGTACATAAATACTAAAAAAATGCAGAAAAACATGTAAACCATACCTGCAGGTCCCCAAACATAGCCAAAAGGGAGACCCATGTCTAGGTCACCTTGGAAGTCCATCCCCGCATACGGGTATGGCAGGAAAATTTATGGGTTGGCCTCGAACCAAGCATCTGTCAAGGTATTCCAGTAACGTCCCATCATACCACCCCCACCCCGTGGAATCACTAAAGCCCACCTCCTCATGCGTGGTTTCCGTGGCCACCCAATAGGCACCACCACCACTGGCCTCGACAACACCATCCTCTCGTACATGATGTTGCATAGGATATTGGCGTACGCAAATGAATTCAATCCACGTTGGACCTTTTTCAATTGCGACACCATATCGTCAAAACAAAAGTGGGCGAAGTCAAATGAATGCCCAAACCTAAACCGGCGCAAAAATCCAACCTGCGGGCTAGACACCTGATGTAGAGAAAATGACCCTGATAATTGTACGATCATCGCCAGAGCACAATGCTCTGCCACATCTGTAACTAATGCAATGTTGATGCATCCCTCAACTAGAGGCATCCTCGCGCAATGATGCCTCTGGAATCTATCCAGGTTCACCCTCCCAGAGGAGAGTCGGTACCTCAGCGCCTCACCCTGAGGTAGTAACCCTGTCACAAAGTAGATATTTGTCTCGGGATGGATGACCAGGTTCATCCCCCGCAAAACAAACATGTTGCACCTCCTACGCCAGTGTTGTATAATGTAGCATAGTAAGCAGTCCTGCGACTGCAGAAACTCGCTTTCAACAAATTTCAGAATGCCCCATGTGGGCAACTGTCTTCGCACCCCAGCATCAACAGCTAGAGCGGTCTGGATCTCGGGCTAGTCCCACTCCCTCCACACCAACCTGTCATCAATACAGGCACCCATCAGTACAGAGAAAAAACCTCAAAAATAGACAAAAATCAAAATTTTCTGTCACCCTGGCCTTGCGTGCCTATGTTTTTCACTGGCGTGCCTTTGCATGCTAAAAATAGGGAACAACACGCCCCCGCATGCTTTTCCCTCAAAATTGCGCATAGGAAGGTGCATTTTTGCCTAGATCGCCTACGCAATCTAGGGAAAAAGTCACTCAGAGGCCGTGAAAACCCAATTTGTATGGCCCCAACACCAAAAAACTGAAAAAATTAAAATGCAGGACATCATGGGATTTACCTCAGCATAATATCGCTAGTCCTTGGTACACGGGCTGACCGCAACAGCAAGAAAGGCTTTGCGAACACCTCTAATCTCTCAAAACTCAGCAAGTACAAATGAATAGGATTAGGGCCATAATCCCCTATTTATCTCCCTTTTCAAAAACTTCGGAGGTCCATAACTGGAGATCAGAAGGTCCATTATGCAAACCATAAGTTGCACCACCATCAGTATGCCATGAAAAACGGAAGCAATGCCACACATTCGCTTCCAAAAAAAATAATTTTTCAGCGCCGGCAGGTATGCCCTCTCTCATCTTCTTTTTAAAAAGAAATCTCATGCCTTTCAATAATATTTGATGAAAATAAGATGCTTTCACTTGAGGTAGTTGTTTTTGCAGGAAGAACCCACAAACCATTCACAGCACCATCTATTGAAGGTTCCAGAGCAGGTATCATTATACCCCCAACATGATAGAGTCCTAGAAAACTTTGCATATCCTGACACCATTTCTCCATCAGAAATAAACCATATGGTCCTCATATCTAACCACATTTATCATCACCTCACCCTGCACATGATAAACATCCATGTTGGTCGGTAGAGCCTCCCCTCCATGGCGCTCGTCACCCAAAGTAGACCATACATCACAACAAAAGTGACGCCATGGCCATACCACTTCAGTTCGGGAAGCACCTTGTGCCCATCCATTCATCGTGCATAAGGTCAATTTTAACATACAAAATTAAACCCCCTTCCCGAATGACCACACTGTACAAGCAGATCGAATGTGCACCTCTACACATTGCATTTTATCCACCATAACTCCACTAGCATAATCCTGTACGTGACAATTTTTCATCCGCTTCATCAACCCCACACATGAGACCAACCAATGGGACCCCCACCCCCAACAAAACACCATCCTCACGCCTCCAGTGAGCGAACACTTTCATGTTATGGGGTACCCGTCTCTGTGTTTTGTACAAACCAACCCTCATTATTTTATTCTTTTGGTAAGTGTACAAAGATCGCAAACGGTGCACTTCACCCCTTCACCCTCATGTTTCATATTTTCTCCCATGGTAGCAATCCCTCATTCCCCTTGATCAGAGTATTTCACCCCCATGCACGCACCATCGTGACATTCATAGGCAGGTTTACACCCACCCTGGAAGTCTTACCGACTCCAGGGACTTTCCCTTCAGAAATAACTATGACTTCAACCAAGCTGCTAAAGTATACTCCGACCTCGGGCCACTGAATCCCTATCATCAGTTTTCAGTCACCTCTCACCAACATACCTATGTTAAACCCATCACATCTAGGTCCCCGACCCCTCAGGTTAGTGATCCATGGTTCGGTTAAAGGCTTCCTTTTTTTCGACCTCGACACCTCTTTTCCAAAAAGTAAGCGGTACCTTGGATCAAATCTCCCCATGCAAAGGGGTATCTTCAGGTGGCACTATGGGAGACATAATTGTCCACATATGCCATTGATCCTCCTAAAATTCGACTACGGAAAAAGCTTTCATGTCAAGATGGTATCGTACCTTACAACTATTTCACTTTGATTAAGATCCATCGAAGACCCGTGCCTCCATAAGCGTCTCTGACAACAATGCTTTCACAGGAAGGTCCCAACACCTATGCGTACATTGTGCATCTATATGCCATACCAATTTTATGCATACAGGTACCACATTCCACCTATCATCAAAGAAAAAATGCCCTGTAGGGTGTCAACATCCGTTGTCAACAACCGCCAACATCACTACCATAATAGTGACACAGACAACACATGTATCTGTCTATTTTGTTTAACCAGCTATAGCATCACAAGCATGGGACATGCCCACCTCGTTGAAATTTTGTATATATTTTTTAAATTATTTTTTTGCAGGGATCCCTTAGGCCATGGTCACCTCAAAAATGGTGCAAGGTGTTGTCAATTCCAAGATTCACGTAAGTCTCTCTCTCTCTCTGCGCATGATACAGAAAAGAAACTATAATGTATTTCGGCTATACAGTCCTTCCTAGACCTCACACATTAGGGGGCAACTGTTAACACTAGAAAACCATACAACAGAAGATGACATTAATTAATGTCAAGAAAAATGATTTACAAGGCAGGAAGACATTATGAAATCAAGAAAGTATTTAAAATCTCTAAGGTTTTGAGAAAATCAAATTTGAACTAGTCTTAAAATGCTAATTGTGTGCTTTATCCTTTGAGAAGAGCGCCTTCTACACACCTTTTTTCCCGATAAGCGCGCATTCCTGAAAGTGGAAAAATGTCGCTTTCCGAGACCACATAAAGCAAAGGACAATTACTCCTTACATGAAGCCACCTAAGGACAGCCCCCAGCTCCTCCTTAGGCACTATGTGAACACACAAAGGAATATTTGGAGCACACAATGGAATCATACCTCTCCCTTGGGTAACCATCCACCATGTACCAAGGGAGGGAAGGAGGATTTGAAATCCCCTATATAAAGCCACCAAGAGATGAAGAATGGGTGATCACATTGTTATGCTGGCCAAAATTGCCCAAGTAATACTAGCAGTGTGTGACCCGGAGTTGGAGATAGAGGGGACTCGATTGTTAGCCACCCAATAATATTAGTCCATCACATCGGCGAGAGAGGGAGACTGCACCAGAGGCAGAGCTTGGAAAACAACATCCTTGCATTGGGACCTAGAAACATTGTCTAGGGGCCCTTTGGCAAGTGGGTAAAATTTCTTCTCCATATCAAACATTTAATAAGAAGAGGCCTAGAGAAATTGTTTGCATTATTATCATTTTGACTCTCTTCAATAGCTTTTGTATATTTTTGTTTTAGTTTTACTTTAATCTGAGCATACATTTACATACTTTTTTCTTTTATATTGTATGCCTTTGAGCTCCACCACTTTATTCCTGTTAACAATAGTTTATAGGGGTAGACCACACCCATTAAATTGGTGTGATTTCATACACCTGTGCATCAAATCCACCACAACAGGGTCCTGACGCAGGTTCGAAGTAATCACGCAACCAACAAAACCCTCCAACTACTGGCCCTTTCGGCAGTGATCTACTTGCATAGACCAAAGTTTCACCCGAAGCAGTATGGGGGGGTGCTGGAACCATGTTTCCACACCTTGAGGGATATTTTTATGTGGATCCAATAGATCTAATACTTACTGCCTTGTGCGCAACTTCACATAACTAGATCTAATTGTAGACAAACAGTAAAGAAGTTGCGTGTGCCTAGATAGTGACAAACAAACTTATCCCTTGCACATTCACACCTTGTTACAGAATAAACCCTTACACAAACATATTATTATACTTCCAATTTGACAATTAAGTAGAACAATATGCTTAGGGGTAAAATGCATAGGTGTTAGTATAGAAATTATATAACTTATGTGTTATATATCCAAGATTCTCCTAATCACACACTATTTTAGCTTCATGCACAATACAGAATCTATTCCACCATTGATCATCACATGCGGAAATTAAATCAATTGAAATGCACACATGAAACCATAAAAATTCAAACACATTAACACAGTTGTTTAATGAGAAACCCTGAAGCTAAAAACCCCAACTATCTGTATATAATATATGTCATAGAGATCATGTAACAATCCTCATACAAAGCTGAACATGTCAATCTCTTAGTACAATACAATTGCTACACACTAATCAAGCCCAATCTTGCAAATCCATGCACCGATCTCTTCCACCTGCTAGCCTACCTCTACTGCACAATCCCTACTGAAGAGTGGCTCTGAATGAACTCGAATCCACCAAGCTTGCACTTCGCAATCCTCATTGGCATCTCCACTGAGTTTTGGATGCAATCAATGCATCACTATAGTCACAACTGATAGTCACACTTGATCTTTCACCTACCTCTCCACTGGTCTCCACTGAAACTACCATGCACTACAGTTAACTGATGTATTCTTCAGTTGATTAATGAGTTATTATTTAATGAATTAATTAACTAATTAATTTACACCACTCTCACTAGTGTATCAATCAGTTAGACTAGATAAAACTAGCTCAACTGAGTCTAACTGAGTTAAACTAAATACAACTCCACCAACTACTTCTACAACTCCACCAAACTCTGTCACATGAGTTCTAACTAAAGTCCTCCATGAAATAGCTCTAGTAAACCCTCAGGAATAGCGTAATTCCTTCTGTCAGCTGCTGTGCCACATATGTGCACTTAACTGAAGTGCTCCAAGAAATAAGATAATGTTTAGAGTCCAAATATTATTAAGAGCTAATAATATTCAACATATCTATTTTTAGACTGGCAATCTAAAAATATATTCTGCCCAATATGTCTAAAAATAGAATTCCATATATTTTTCCAACTTGACCAACCATCCACAAATAGCATCCTGCAACTCATAGAATATGATCGACATGTCTAAAAATAGACATAGTCTAAAAATAGACTTTGCGCCAAAAATAGCCTGGCGGCCCACTTAGTGAAGGAAAATATTTTCACTAAGCTCATCATCTTGTTGAATCTCAACACTCCCTCTCAACAAGATAGGGATTATCTGCCACCCCGATCCTATCTCTATGGTATTCGAATTTTCTCCTGGTGAGTGCCTTCGTCATAATATCTGCATCCTGATCCTCCGTAGGAATGTAAGAAAGAAACATGATCTTCTACTGCACACAATCTCTGATATGATGATACCGGATATCAATATGTTTAGATCTATCATGAAATACTGGATTAACTGAGAGTTTAATGAAACTTTGATTATCACAATATATCATAGTAGGATCTAAGTGTGAACCGAACAACTCGACCAGGATCTTCCTCATCCATATAGCCTCACATGCAGCCAAACTTGCTGCCATGTACTCGGCCTCCGCTGAACTGAGTGCCACGAATATCTGTTTCTTGCTGTACCAAGAAACTGTTGTAGACCCGATACTGAACATCCCTCCAAATGTGCTCTTTGTGTCCATTGGGCTCCCTGCCCAATCTGCATCCGTGAAGCCATGCAACTTCAACTCATCTGACTGTCTGTACCACAATCCATATCTCGATGTGCCCCTGAGATACCTTAGGACATGCTTGCCTGCCTTCCAAAAGAGCTTGGTAGGCTTAACCATCGCTTGTGAAAGCTGGTTAACAGCATAGCATATGTTCGGTCGTGTATTGAACAAATACATGAGCGAACCAACCAACTGTCGATAAACAATGGCATCCACTACCTCTACTGATGTAGCATCCTCTTTCCTCCAACCACCGGGAAGAGGAGTGTCGATAGGCTTGCAGCCTTGCATGTGAAACTTCTCCAGTATCTCCTGGGCATACTTGCCTTGAGACAGAAACAGTCCACCCTTCTGCTGCCAAATTTTGAATCCCAGGAAATAATGAAGGAGGCCCAAGTCCTTCATCTCAAACTCCTTTGCAATATCTGCCTTGCATGAGTGTATCAATAGTTCATCACCTGTTAGTATCAAATCATCTACATAAAGTACAATGATCAACATCTTACCCTCCACCACAATCTGGTATAGGTTCGGATCTGCCTCACTCTTGGCGAAACCAAGTCCGGTGAAATCACTGTCTATCTGTGTGTACCAAGCATGAGGTGCTTGTTTCAGCCCATACAACGCTCTTTTGAGCCTGCACACATGCGACTCACTGCTGAAGATTTTGAAACATTTAGGCTGCTCAATGTATACCTCCTCCTCAATGAATCTGTTGAGGAACACAGTCTTCACATCCATCTGATGAATGTGCCAACCCATCTGCGCTGAGAGAGCAAGGATGGTCCGTATGGAAGAATACCTTGCGACAGGTGCAAAGGTTTCTTCATAGTCGATCCCCTTGATTTGTGAGAAGCCCCGGGCAACAAATCTTGCCATTTACTTCTCGACGCTCCCATCAGTAGCTTGCTTCACTTTGTAGATCCATCTTGAACCTACCACTGATTTCCCTTCTGGCCTTGGGACAATCTCCTATGCACTGTTTCTGAAAATAAAATCATACTCTTCCACCATGGCATCTACCCATGCGGGATCCTCCATATCTTCCTCGAAAGAAGATGGTTCCGTCACAAAAAACTTGCTCATCAGGGCCATGTATCCAATAAATCGGTCAGGTGACTGTATATGTCTGCGCTGTGATGTAGGTGCTCCTACATTTTGCACTGCATCAAGATTCAGTTGCTCAGATTCTGTAGTGCGCTTCCACCCTCTGATGTTTGGTGCTGCATGAGTGGTTTCTTCCACTCCATGAACCTCCTCTTGTGGCTGGTCCACATCCTGACATCCTGAGTGGTTTCTTTCTCTTGCTAAAAACAACATCATATCCCTTGTCTTCCAACATCACCACAGAGATCAGATTCTTCTTCAATCCTGGAATATGCATGACATACTTCAATATGAAAGGTTTACCAGACTCCCTCTCAAAGGAAATGGTCCCGATACTAGTTGCACTGTATCTACCATCATCGCCCATATTGATGTGCACTCCAAGATCCTTCTCATCCAAATCACTAAACAAATATTTGTCTCTGGTCATATGGAAAGACACACCACTGTCAAGAAACCACACTGATCCCATCATACTTGAAACCAAGCATGCGATCAATGAAAAATCCAGATCAAACTGCGAGGCTAAGGCCTGTCCAGCTGCAGATCCAGCAACCTGCTTATTTTTCTTCTTCTGTGGACAATTAGTGGCATAATGTTCGTGTTGGTGACAGTGAAAGAACTTCACCTTGGAAAAGTCCTGCTTCTTGCCTTTCACATCGGATTGAGAAGGATTTTTCTTTCCCTTCCCTTCCCTTGCTTTGGTATCCAAAGAGAAATTTTCTTCATCTTCATTCTTCAATGAAGATCCGTCCATGGTACCCCGCCTTATCTCCTCCTGCACAAGATCCGACCAAAGTCGCTCCCATCCTGGCAGTTTCTCCCGACCATTGACATAGTTCTTGTAGCTATGCCAAATCTTCAGAAGCCCAAGGAGAGCCAAGCTCACCAAGTCTTCTTCATCAACAATAACCCCCACACTTCCCAGCTCATCCTTGCAGTGGATAAATTTCGTGAGGTATTTTGGTATACTGTCGCCTTTCTCCATTTTTATCCTTCTGAGCTTGTCTTTAAGCGCCAACTTCCTCTGGTTGCTTGTAATTTGGAACAAGTTTGTCAAAGCTTTCCACATTAATAATGGACTAGATTTACCATGAATTCTGGACACTATTTGATCCTTCACACCTTCCAACAGAATCCTTCGACACTTTGTTGTCTTCTTTTGCCATGCGTCAAGTGCGGCTACATCGCTAAAAGAAGGTTTTGGAATTTCTGCATCTATGAAATCCTTCAACCCATTATCATCCAGCACCACCTCCATCATGTCCTTCCATGAAATATAATTTGAGCTGCCATCAAGGGAATACTTCAATCGCAATCCGTTGAAATACGTTTCAATGAATGCTCAACTTCGACACCAAGAAAACACTACAGCAAATTCGAATTCCACCAGCACAAAACTCAACTGCTTCAATAATTGCAATCTGCTCCAATGATAAACTGCTCTGATACCATGTATAAATTATATAAATTATGTGTTATATATCCAAGATTATCCTGATCACACACTATTTTAACTTCATTCACAATACAGAATCTATTCCATCATTGATCATCACATGCGGAAATTAGATCAATTGCAATGCACACATGAAACCATAAAAATTCACACACATTAACACAGTTATTTAATGGGAAAGCCTGAAGCTAAAAACCCCAACTATCTATATATAATATATGTCATAGAGATCATGTAACAATCCTCATACAAAGCTGAACATGTCAAGCTCTCAATACAATACAATCGATACACACTAATCAGGCCCGATCATGCAAATCCATGCACTGATATCTGCCACCTACTATCCTGACTCTACTACACAATCCCTGCTGAAGAATGGCTCTAAATCAACTCGAATCCACCAATATTTCACTGCGCAATCCTCATTGGAATCTCCACTGAGTGTTGGATGCAATCAATGCATCACTATAGTCACAACTGATAGTCACACTTGCTATTTCACCTACCTCTCCACTGGTCTCCATTGAAACTTCCATTCACTGTAGTTAAATGATGTATTCTTCAGTTGATTAATGAGTTATTATTTAGTGAATTAATTAAATAATTAATTCACACCACTCTCACTAGTGTATCAATCAGTTAGACTAGATACAACTAGCTCAACTGAGTCTAACTGAGTTAAACTAAATACAACTCCACCAAACTCTGTCACATGAGTTCTAACTGAAGTCCTCCATGCAATAGCTCCAGTAAACCCTCATGAATAGCGTAATTCCTTATGTTAGCTGCTATGCCACATCTGTGCACTTAACTGAAGTGCTCCAAGAGAATAAGATAATGTTTAGAGTCCAAATATTATTAAGAGCTAATAATAATCGACATATCTATTTTTAGACTGGCAATCTAAAAATAGATTCCACCCAATATGTCTAAAAATAGAAGTCCATCTATTTTTCCAACTTGACCAGCCATCCACAAATAGCATCTTGCAACTCATAGAATACGATCGACATGTCTAAAAATAGACATAGTCTAAAAATAGACTTTGCGCCAAAAATAGCCTGCGAGCCCACTTAGTGAAGGTGACTCTTTTCACTAAGCTCATCATCGTGTTGAATCTCAACAGGTAGCTAGAGTAAGATCCCTCTCGGGCCTTCTCAGGACCCAAGGCAGACAGTCAGATTAGCTACAACATTCACAAAGACAATATATGCATGTTCATACAAGTATTTTATTGACAATATGAAACAGAGAAGGATTACCTCGATGTGTAGTGTCAATCTCTTGGAGAGTTCAATGCAGTGTGGTGGAAGTCCGCCTCACCAGCTCCAAGTCCCAATCCTGCAAGAAAACAATGAAACTAGTAATCTTCACAGTGTTATCACAACAAACAATCAAAGACAAGCATATAATCAAACATGAAATAATATAATTCTAAGCCACTTATAACATTTATCTCTAAAAATTAACTCAATAGATGCAATAACAAGACACCAAGTGGAAAAAATGGAGGCAGTTATATTATATTGAATGAAGGAAGATTACAACCATTGGTTTGGTCAAGCCTTTCTCAATCCTCTGACTCGAAGCTCTATCTCCTCAATATCCTAGTGGGACAATGCTTAGGAAAATATTTCTCAATAAACCAGGCCAACCATGTAACCTCACACTAACAAAATTTTTCTCCTCACACAATCAACCTTTCGACCTTTGAAAATGAGCCCTTACCTCCAGTTTATAAGATTTTGGGAGGATCAACCTTTCCATTCTTCTCCATTAGTTTGATTAGGGAAAAATCAATGATGTTTCCATGATTTCCTATATTTTTCCCTCTTTGGATGTTTAGTTAGGTTTAGAAATGTCCATTCAGAGGCCTGCACCATAGGTTGCTAGCTTTTTGGACCGACTCCTTGAGAAAAAGCAAGAAATGTCAGTTAGTTAACTCAGAATTTTCCCCTCATTCTTCATGAAACACGGGTAACATGGCCCTTTAGGAAAAAAAAGTGTTAACCTAGGCACTAGCGCTCCCTACAAGAAGCAGGGGAGAATTATAACTTAGCCTGGCAATTTTTGGGGTGCGTTACCATGGAAAAATAGGTCTTTGTCTAGGTCAATTTCTTCCATCCATGTGTCCTTCGCCTCTGAGCTGATGAGGAGGTTATTTTTAGTATAAATTATGCCCGCCTAAAGTGTGAGGTCAGAGATGAAGGCCGAAAAAATTTATATATGTGTAGTAGAGCAAGAGGAGTTGGAGGACTGAGGGAAACCTGAAACAAACAACATATTTCAAAAATATAAATATCTATCCCGAGTCAGGCATTCCCATGCTCAGTAGCTATATCAAAGTGATTTCTACAGGAAGAGATATCACCAGCATGTCCACCAATAAGCATAATGTGGAAGCTTGTGTCATGACATGATCAATTTGATAAGCTGTCTCCAAAAACAATATACGCAACTTGGGATGGGAAATAAAGCTTAATGATGTAAGCCTCTACCCAAGGTCTCGGTCACCGCTTCTCTGAACTTCATATTTCTACACATGCAAATAAAGGAGTTGTAGTCGAACATGTGATAAATTGTTTGATTACCAGCCAATGATGAAAAATATTAACAACCGTGAGGATGGCCATCAATAAGGATGATGGTATCCAAGATTCCAAGTACAATCTAGCGAGTGTGAAAAAATGGTGTTGATGTTGAACACTCATAGAATTATTCGACGGGGAGTCAATGATGAAAACCCCCAATCAAACACAAGGTAACATACCACTGAGGTATGCAAGTTCCAGGGCACTGATATGTTTTTGGATCACCTTCCTAGATAATATGTTGAAGTTGATAGGAAGAGATCTGTTAAAAGGCATGAAATAAGGTGTACTACATCAATTGACATGACACATGACAAAGATGATTTTTTTTAAGATGGTATAAAGTAATGGTGAAAACAAACGGCAGACAAATAATTTTTGGCATATCATGGCTTGGTCGATACAGGAAGTAGTAGATAGCATGATATTTTGAATAATAGATGGAACATCATACATGTTACCAGGTAGCTTAGAATCATGAACAAAAAATATTGTTAGGATTCAAAGATGCAAGAACATTGAGATAAAAGGCTAAAATCATAGAATGGTAGGGCTCAGTGAGAAGCTGGTGAAAAGAAGTTTTATGAGGAGTGCCATATTCAAGGTGCTGCTGCCAAATCATCCTTCAAAGTATAAAGAGTGAGTCTCTACTTTGTCCAAATTTTTTCCATCCATGTGTCCAACTCTAAGCTGATGAGGAGGTCATTTGTAGTATAACACAATACTCACACTTAAATGCAGTGTACCAATTTGACTATCAATTATGGAAATAAATATGCATTCAACAAATTATATCCAAATATATAATAAGCAATAGATAATGCACATAAAAAATATAAGATAGTAACTACAATAATCTTATAAATTCCTAGTTCGCCAAAATCCTTCTTTTATTAAGAGATCTTCAGTCAATACAATCTTTCCATTATGCGCACACAACAACAGAGTCCATGCACACAACTTAGGACTAGGTCTCCGTGCACACAGCCGGGAGGTGCCTTTCTACCTAGACCAACCCAGAAATTAGATCAAAACATTCATAAGCATAATAATATATCGATCTATTCATCTATAATATCCCTCGACTCTTACATATTTATATCTTTTCAAATGCGCACATACCATGGTTTGAGACTCATGGTTTTCCCTTTTACCCATTACAATAATTAAGGGACTTCGAACATCACCGAAGCCCGTTGACCTCTATGTGCAGTGGTTACAAACAAAACTTAATAAAAATTTATTCCAAAATTGCTTTACCCATGGGACCCTGCTCCAACATTTGTTAGGAATGATCTCAGTGCTGCAAATTTCACCTTGGGAATGGAAATTAGAAGAGACCGGGAAAAATAGAAAATTTGTTTAATTTAGAGGAAGTATGTATGATCTGAACTTACATAGCAATGCAACAAAATACACATATAAACATAAACACAGAGATGAAATATAAATAAAAATTTATTTCATTAATATCAAAGAACTGAAATATGCTTACATACAAAATAGAAATAAATTGTCTCTAGTGATGGTAGCTTATCTCTGAGAAGATATGTGGTGGCTACATGCCTCTGAACTATGTTACAAAGAGGCTTGGTGGCATTTTTATCATTTTGGAACAATGAGAAACCATAAACATCCAAAAACCCAACCCTAGGAGATAAAGCACCAAAAACTTGTGGGCCCCAATTGGGTAAGTTGGAACGAAAAAATCCTGGGGTCATAACTTTGGCATATGATCTCCGTTTGGATATCATAATACCTCGTTTGTAATATCTCAAAGAAAAGGCCAAAAAAACTAGGTAAGCCAAATTGGAACTTTTTTGGTCTCTTTATTTCCCCTAAAAACCTCTTTTAGTCCTTCAAAATGGCTCTAAAATTTTAGGACCTAAAAAATACTAAAAATAGTAAGTTGTGCTACAATTAAGGAAACTGAAAAGAAACAATGGTGGGGGTCCAAGTGGAATAGGTGGGTGAACACCATTATCCACCTTGATTAATGTTGAGACAATATTGTAGAGGTTTAATATGAAAAAGTATAAATCAGTAAATGTGCCTATTCCTATAGTTGTAAGTTTATTTGTAGATTACTGTCCCAAAAAACGAAAAACTGAAGAGGACATGTCCCATGTTCCATATGCTAGTGTGGTGGGAAGCTTGATGTATGCAATGGTGTATACTAGACCGAACATTGCACATGTAGTGGGAGTATTGAGCAGGTATATGCCAAAAATAGAGAAGGATCATTGGATAGTAGTAAAGAGAGCTTTTAAGTATTTTCATGGCACTACTGGCTATGAAAGACCAATATTAGATAGAGTTTTAGAAATGCATGGATTCCTTGATGTATACTAGGTTGGACATCTAAATTGAAAAAGATATACAAGTGGGTATGTACTTAAACTATTTGAAGGATAAATCAATTAGATGAGAAAAATAGAATCTATAGTGTTACTCTCAACTCTAGAAGTTGAATACACAATAGTCACTCATGTAAGAAAGTTGTATGGTTATAGATATTGTGTTTAGATATTGGGTTGGTACAACAAGTTGTAAGGATATATTGTGACAATTAGAGTACAATATTCTAGGTGAAGAGCCCAACTTATCATTCAAAGACAAAGAATATTGATGTTTAGTATCACTTTGTGAGAGATATGATTGAAGACAAGTAGGTGTTGTTGGAAAAGGTGGACACTTTAAAGAATGTTTTAGATTCATTATCAAAATCAAATAACACTAAAAAAATCTCTTGATGTAGAGAAATAATGGGCATTATTGCCCTATATTGGTGATCATGTACTCCTTCAACCCCTTATGTGCAAAGAAAACAAGTGGGAGAATGTTAGGTATGTGTTATAATCTTTACATGACTATCACTACGCGTTGTAAGTTGAATTGTGCACAATGGAGGGTAACAACCCCCCTTTGTTTGGGGTGATTTTTTTGTCTGTTTTTGGGAATATTTGTCACATGTTTTTTTTTCTAAAAGTGGTTTTTCCCATGGTTTTCGAGTTTAAGTTAAGGAACTACAATTGTATTCTAATTTAATGTCAATAGGTTGGTGGTTCATTGATACTACAATATATATATATATATATATATATATATATATATATATATATATATATATATATATATATATATATAGAGAGAGAGAGAGAGAGAGAGAGAGAGGCAGACACACACACACACACACACATGGCAATGAAATACTATACAAAAGGATATATATTGAAAAATATTGCTAGTTTCCGAATTTTTGGTTTACAAGATAAAACCTCTATGTTTTTTTTAACAGTAAAGAGTAGAAGGATTATCTTAATCCGCGCTTGTATGAGGCAAAAAATTGGGAAAATTATAGACTGAGTAATATACCATCCATGGGTATAAGAATTTGCATACTATTCATCGAGACCCAATTATTTTCCAAAATTACAAAGAACCACATATCTACTTGATTACCGATATATACCCTACATAACTGATTCAAAAGAAAAATACATTTATATTTCGTCATAAAAAAATAATGAAACAAGGGGATGAATACTCCTCCTTTGTAGTTGGACAATTGAGATCAAATCCAATATTTCCTTCATCAGACCGAGAACTCTTTTCTTCCAGTTTGATTTGGACGTCTTCAATTTGTAGTCGTAGAGTGTCAATTTCATCCTCTAATTGATGAATCTTTAGGTTATTTTAAATCTGTCTCTCCTTCATTTCGTAATCCTCCTTTTGCTGTTGATGTAGGCATATTTTCATAACTTCCAACCCCTCCCTAAGTTCAACAAGTTCCTTGACACAAATACCATAATATAGAGAGTTCCTCCCTCATTCCTTCACCGAGCACCCCATAATTCTGCCTGAATGAGGGAGACAAAATCCCCAAGAACCCGAAACTGAGCTCACCTCATAGGTATGAATCATTGCATCCATGTAAATAACTAATGGACATTGATAGAAAGGATTACTAGAATATAAAGGATAAACATAGAGCCCAACAAAGACCACATAGAAAGGATATCGCATAGCTCCTCAATTGTCTCACTCTTATCAAATGTACCGAAATTAACCCCCTTTGCAGATAGAAGCTCACACTCCCGAGGGTGACTTACCTTTTCTCCCATTACCATGAAAGACCCCTAGATACCCTGACTTCCCAAACCCTGCCATGGGGTCCTTAAGATAATTACCACTAGGAATAAGTCAAACCAACTCTTTTGGTAGAATATCAAACCATCATGCATCCTTATATAGAATTTTCTGAGCCATATCCAAATGCAGAAGTGTGGGACTATGTGCTTACCTCTTGCATCCCAATGATCCTCCATAATGCTCCTAATTTTTGAAACGACTTCCAGATTTTCCAAATTCACCTTCCTCTATGAGAAATTTTTGCACCAACTCAGATGGATTAAATGACAATCTTGTTCAAAGGGAATTCACATGTTTTCTACTTTAATTTCCTTTCTATGCATCTTGATCTGAGAAGCGATCCCCTGAGCTCCCATGCTTAAGCACAAGCCAACTCCAAGTGTTATAACCATATGAGGATAGGAGGCACACAAAAAATGAAGTTGCACGTCACGTTGAGGAGAGCCACCATGAGGCGGGGAGAGGGGAATTGTGATGAGAGGGAAAATGTGACAGGGGCAGGGAGGATAGGATGGAGGGTGAAGAGGTGTGAGAAACCAAGATGATTGAGGTGGCCTAGAGAGGAGGTTGATGTGGTGGGGGAGGTGGAATAGGGGTGAGAAACCAAAGTGGTTGAGGTTGCTTGGAGAGGAGGATGATGTGGTAGGGGTGATGGAAGAGGGGGAGGCAGGGGGAGGGCGGGAGGGTGAAGAGGTAGGAGTGAAGGAAGAGGGGTATGCCATGAGGGAGCCATCAAGGAGCCATGAGGGAGATGAAAGGACTTATAAACCCCTTGATATCCCTATTTTTCATCTTATTATTTTTATTTTTAATGTAGGATTCAAAATTAACCATCAAGTTTTGGATTTTCATATAAAAATTTAGGGGATAGGAAAATGTCTCGCTATATTGTTCACCTCGCTGCTTTCTTCTTTCATCCTGCAGGAAAAGTTGGCTTGCTTGTCAGCTTCCTTATTTTTACCTCTTAGGATGTGAAAAAAATTTAATTGTCCAAAGTGAGGTAGCATTCCCCAGGATCTATTAAGGATTTGATTCAATTTATTATTCTAAGTTTTTGAGTTGTGGTTCATATGATTTATTATTAGAAGGGATTCCACTAGGATATTTATATCCATGATTCCTTTTTTCTGAGACAAGGTGAGACCGAGGAACAATCCATAAGGCTAAACTTGATTATTTATCTTCTTCCATAGTCCTTAGGCGTATCTATCTTCTATTATTACTTCGGGATTAATGATAACACCTACCCATCCTACCACCCCAATAAAACCTCTATGTTAATTTGTGTGTTTTCCATTGCACATTTTTTGTTTTATTAAAAATTTATTTGCAACAATTAATTGTACAAGCTTAAAACCTACATGGTTGATAACTAAAATTTAGATTATGTACCTGGATGGAGGTAACATAGTGGCCATAACTTAGTTCATATACCAAAGGCGATGATTATGGGACACAACTACACTTGGAGGTGATTTTGAATGGGTATTTGGAAACATCACTAGCCACTCTGGAATGTGCCCCTAGTACCCCTCCTTATAACCCCCCTTTCAACCCTTGTTAGTTTTCTTCTGGTGAATTCATGCCTCACCATAAAAAAAATTTAGAAGTCCTAATTACTTTATGAGTGGAAGGAAATTAGTTATTTAGGGTTTCATACATTGATACACTTTCTTCACCATATTTGAAATTTTTTTTGATCAAAACATTAAAAACACATTAATTTTTTTTCTTTTTATTACTTTGTTTTATATGTTTATTTCATGTTTGAAAACCCCACTAGTTTGGAAATATTGCATTGAGAACCATAATAGACCCATCTACACTTCACATATCTAGTCATCTTCAATGTATACCACCCTTGCTAGGAGGTGTCACAGTCTTGCAACATTACTAGCTAAACCTTCACCATAAAAATAATGTCTCAATTCTTCCTTATTAGGCATATCTACCTAAGGTGAAACCTTGCTTGGTACAATAATAACTCAAACAACACCTTCCCTTCATAATAATCAAGATAAATTTATGGAAAACCCAACCCCACCCAAATCATCCCATTTGTGGCTTCTCTTAACGTTCTATATTTAACTAAGTTAACCAATGATCTTATTGCTCATAATATTGGATGTTCTATAATTCATACAAAGATTCCTTCCTTCAAACATTACAATTTTTGAAGGAAAGTGTACAAAATACCATGCTAACCATGTCATGAATTTGGACCTATGGTTATTTTTTAACATCATCACAAATGACTCTGTAACCACGTCTCCCATATCTACCCACTTTCACTGGAATGCCAAGGTAAACATGAGAGGAGGAACTAATATGACATGAATCTACCTCCTAGGAACAATTAAGGAAGTGGAATCGACACACCAAAACTTTATTGACTTCCGTCAAGTGCTATAGGACCCTCAAGACCTGAACTACCCTTCCAAGTGCCCAAACCCTGAGTCAGATTGCTTTTTCACTGACCTGGGCTCCCAGTCGCATGCATGAGATTGCATCCATATGACTGTACGTCTCTAGTCACATGAAATAAGCCTATAAGAGAGTGATTGTAGTCCTAATTTTTCAGTTCTGTGCTTGGAACTGCGAAATCTATGCCACCTTTCACTTCCCAAAAATTGATGAAACTTTCCAAAATAGTAAATGACACAAAGACAAAGCCTTTAACAAAACATAATCAAGGAATCGACCTAACCAAGCCTAACCATGCCATAAATTTCGTTAAACACATTGATAACATGTAATCTACATGTCATGAATGCATATTTAAACATAGGGCTCTGATACTTATCTGAAAATCACCAAGAAGTCATAGATGGTCGAAGTGAAGAAGTAGAAGTCAATGAAATTCATTTGGATGTAAGAATTTTTTGAGTCAGAGTCTATTTTTTGGGTTAGAGGAAAGGTTCCTGTAGCTAAGTGCACAGAGACCTTAGGAAGTCTGCAGCTATGTGTGCAAGCACCTGTAGCTGAGTGTGGAGGGTGGAAATGAATGTATGAGAAAGATGTGAGCAATTAATGAAAGACCTTTGAAGGTAGATCTTAGTTTCTACTGATGTGATTTGATTTAATTATGTTTATTTTTATCTATGCTAAGTAAGGGTTTTTTTCTGCAATTGCATAGCGAATTCTGGTTTATGATTATTTATGTTGTTTTATGCATGATTAAGCAAGATCACATAGTTTGGTAGTAATTTCAAGGGATGTGTTGAACATCGCTTGTATAATTGATAGATATTTTATACAAATCTCTGTCAAGGAAGAAAATACCTAAATCCATAGTCCATTATCCCTCTAGATGTAGAAACCTGGTTATAGCATCCCCCTATATTTCCTCGCGTTAGACTTTAGTCTGCGCAAGAATATCGTTGTCGAAATGGCTAGTAATAGTGGGTTTTGTTGGTTCGTGCAACCACACTTGAACCTGGGTCTAGGCCCCATCAAGCCAAGAAATGGAAAGCAACATTGAGGGTGTGGTGAATAGTACGAAGCCTAAAGTACCAATATTTAAGGACAAGACCTGTTTCATCAAGAATTCTATGAATTTCTCTTGGCCAAATATTTTCAAATACTTCACCAAGAAAGTGATTTTGAAATATGAAGAAGATAGATAGGTGTACTTCAACATCAAGAATTCCAGGTTTCGCATGATTGCTTGACACTATGTAGTGGTATCTTGTGCAAATACAATTGAGTGGATCCTATAGCACATTGACCCTAAAATCATGATCGTCAGAAGTTCAATGGGAGAAGTATTGGCCATATATTAGGCCCATGATATTCACATGCATTAAAATATTCTTAAGACTAAATAATATATTAATTCAATATTCTATGCTGATTTTGGACAATCTACAAAGAATATCCTCAAAAATTGGTGGCAGGATCCAAGTTAATTTCGTCAAAAGCCTAATGTACCAGTACTTAATGGTCATGTGCTGTTGACTATATGGATGTGAGAATCCTAAATTATTTTAAGAAAATGGGTCTATATGGTGCAACCATGCACTACCAAAGGAACCATTTTCAATTTCTTCAATCTCACAGTGTATTCATTGCAGAAGAGCATCACAAAATCAAAGAAAGTGTCAAAACGAAGATAACCTGAATTCTACATGTATTAATATTTTCTAGACAATATATTCACAAAGAAAAAATTTCTTGGTTTGGAATGGAAATGGTTGTATGCTAAAGAGATACCTCTAGTGCATATCTATTGCAAGATACTTTGGGAAACAAGTTAAAGGGGAGTTTATGCCAAGATAACTAAATTATTCATATTAGTATTATATTAGTCGATATTTTTAACTAAGGCACCATGCATGACATATCAAGAAAGGGAAGATATAACAGACATTGCATATTAGTTTGCATCACCTCAGGGAACATTTATTAGAGTCTTTAGAGCATACAAAATCCCACACCTCATGCAATTATTTAGGAAAAATAAGGTTGTCATATGGAAGATTGAATATCATCTTTATATAGGATTTTTTGGATCATTGTAGAGGTCAAATAAGTCTACATGGCTTATCTTCCAATTTTGTATTGGATCATACAACTTCAAGAGCTTGAAGGAAAAAAGGAAGAAATTTCAGAACTAGAATGCCTCATGTTCGGTGAGATGGGACAACACCAATATGGTCCCATAGGAATATTTGTACAACATTTTGCTAAGGTATATATGGAAATATGCCCTGGTCTCATGAAAATATGAGGAGAAAATCAAGAATTATTACAATGCCTTTAGATCAGTTGGGACAAATGGAGAAGAAAGTCCTTGAAATCAAGAAAATGTTCGATATGAGCTCTACGGAATAAACTGGGAGGAGATAAACATCCGAAGAAATATTAAAATAAAAATAAAATTGGAGTAGGAGCCTACATAAGAAAGTGTTTAAGCCACTACAACACCCAAAATTTTGGGAATATTCAAAATTATGGGTCCGCTTATGCTCGCCTCAGACCACTAGGGACATGATCGAATTTTAAATTGGCCAATCTCCCCATGAAATGTTCTTATCAAACCTTGTCGATGTGCCCATTCAGGCAATGTATATTGCACTCATTTTTCATGTCTCATTATTTCATTAGGGTTTGGAGGTTTTTTGCTTCAAATATGCATTGAAAGTCTCCCTGTGACTTCGAAATACATCGAAAATTAGTGGAGGAATTATCTGTGGACAGACAAGTCTGCAATATGGCTTTCATTATGTTGAACATCTTACGGTTTGAGAGAAACACTAAATTGGAAAAAGAAAGGCTACATTCATGTTTTAACCTATTTCGTATGCCTATAGGGGAACATTATCATTGGCATTGCATGACATTTTGGGAAATCCTTTACATCATTTAACAAAATCCCTAGATGTGTGCGATATAAATATGCATGGAATGTGACCTACAATAGTTTATTAATTCCAAGGAAGAGTTGTTCACATACCCAAGATTAAATCTTCTCAAACACCTTTGTGGTATTTGTGAAACAAGGATGGGGTTTTAATTGATGTGCATTACATCAAGGTGATTAAAGGGATCACATTTCAAAATATTCACAACAAAGCCATACAAATAATTTGACGACTTTTTTGATTGGATATCACATAATTCAAGCGTATGAGGTTAGGGCAAAGGAATATAAGAAAAGGTGGCTTGATACATTCCAATCAATGAAAACCATAAATTGAAAAGGCATCACTTTAGTTTCATGACATTTATTTAAAGAATAACATCCTCCCATGGAAATACAATCTTGAAAGGGACCTAAACGGTTTCAAAATTTGAGTGTTTAACGTGTTTCCAAGATAGTGATTAGAATCTTACCAAAACAAGAATTGAAAGCAACGATAGTCCCTGCATGGATTGAAATATTTATGATTAGTCTATTAACAATATAAAATAGTAGTTTTAAATGACTTCAACTTCATAGCGATAGTCCTTGTATGGACTGAAATCTTTATAGTTAGTCTATTAATAGCCTAAACTAGTAGTTTGAAATGACTTCAACTTAGGCAAATGCTCTCCTAAAGTTGTTTGCAGGCTGTGGAGAACTGGTAGTTTGAAATGACTTCAACTTAGGCAAATGCTCCCCTAAAATTATTTGCAGGCTGTGGAGAACTAGTAGTTTGAAATGACTTCAACTTAGGCAAATTTTCCCCTAAAATTATTTGCAGGATGTGGAGAAAGTGCTCCAAAATGTTTGATATAGAGGATTTTCTAATATATTCCGAGGCTGTGGAGGACGTGCTCCAAATTTTTTGATTCCTATAGAGGATTTTCTAATATATTCAACATTAGACAGTTGGGCATATACACAATTTGTGTACCAAAAGCATACAACATACATTTCAAGAAAACGGAACTAGTCGAAATCCCAATTATCAAATGGAACTAGTCGAAATCCCAATTATTATATATGACAGAAATCACATATGTGAACACAAGTTTCAACAATTATTCAACCTTACACAGAGCGTTAACAATTATTCAACCTTACATAGAGCGTTAAAACTAGTTGGTGAGTCAATTGTTCCCACTTTAGGCCATTGGCATGAACTCAAATAAAACATATAGATTTGAAATACAGAGCTCGGCCAAAGGCTTTGATCACCATGAATAGTCTCATTGATGTAGTGGACAGAGTGGAACCAAATTCATCAGCTCTAGTTGAATATCCATCGATTCCATATCTAGTTTCTTAGGCTTAGCCACCAATTGCATCACCAGTTGATCAAGTTGATCTGTTCCAGGAGAAAAGTAAGCAGATCTGTTCCAGGAGCAGAGTAAGTAGTGGAGTAAGCAGCCCTACCACAACATCATATCTGCCCTCCAGTAAGTGCAGGTTGCATTTTATTTTCTTTCTCATTTAGAATTCTTTCATTATTTACTCTATGTGTGTAATTTGCAGTCGCATATATAATAGCATGTACAAATTATATACAAGATGCATGTATATATCCAAATTCTCCTGATCTAACAATATTTATCTTCTTGGTAAATACATAATCCTTCCACTCTTAATATTTTGTGGAAATTAAAATCAATTGCAAACACATGAAGCAAATAAAAACAATCGCACATAACAAAGTTGTTTAATGGGAAAGCCTGAAGCTGAAAACCCAAACTATCATATATTATGTATCATGGAGATCATGTAACAATCTCATAAAAATATTAGTACATCAAGCTCTCAGTACAATCAATTGTCACATACTAATCAAACGAAATTTGCAAATCCATGCAACGATTCCCCACCACCTGATAGCCTGCCTCCAATGCACAATCCCTGCTGAAGAATAGCTCTGAATGAATTCGAATCTACCTTTATTTCACTGCGCAATCCTCATTGGCAACTCTAATGTGTGTGTGGTGCAATCAATGCATCACTATAGTCACAACAAATAGTCGATCTTGCCCTTTCACCTATCTCTCCACTAGGTCTCCACTGGAACTGACATGCACTGTAGTTAACTTTTGTATTTGTTTAGTTGATTAATGAGTTATTATTTGTGAATTAATTAACTAATTAATTCACTCCACTATCACTAGTGTATCATTCAGTTAGACTAGATACAACTAGCTCAATTGATTTTAACTCCATTAATTGAGTTAAACTGAATAAAAACTCCATGAACTACTCTTCCAACTCTGTCATAACTTTTCCACTTCAGTTCTAGCTAAGTCCTCCATGCATGAACCACCAGTAAACCCTAGGAATTGTGTAATTCCTTCAACCCACTGATTTTCCAAATATGTACACTAAAATTAAGTGCTCCAAGAGATTAAGTTGATGTTTATTATCGGATTATTATTAAGAGCTAATAATAATCAACACTTCTATTTTTAGATCGATGATATATAAATAGACTTCACCCAATATTCTAAAAACATAATTTCATCTATTTTTCCAACTTGACCAACCATCCAAAAATATCATCCTGCAACTTTTGAAATATGATCACCATGTCTAAAAATAGACATAGTCTAAAAATAGACTTGCACCTAAAAATAGCATGTGGGCCCACTTCGTGAAGGCAACTCATTTTCACTAAGCTCATCATCTTGTTGAATCTCAACACTCCCTCTCAAAATATAGGGATTATCCTTCACCCCGATCCTGCCTCTATGGTATTCAAATTTTCTCCCGGTGAGCGCCTTCGTCAGAATATCTGCATCCTAATCTTCCGTAGAAATGTACTGAAGCAACATGATCTTCCGCTGTACACAATCTCTGATATGATGATACCGAATATCAATATGTTTAGATCTATCATGAAACACAAGATTAATTGAGAGTTTAATGCAACTTTTATTATCACAATGTATCACTGTAGGATCTAAATGTGAACCGAAAAAACCAACCAGGATCTTCCTCATCCAGATAGCCTCACATGAAGCTTGACTTGCTGCCATGTATTCTGATTCTGCTAAACTGAGTTCCATGGATCTTTGTTTCTTACTGTACCAAGAAAATGTTGTAGATCTGATACTGAAAACCCCTCCTGATGTGCTCTTTCTGTCTGTTGGGCTTCCTGCCCAATTTGCATCTGTGAAGCCATGCAACTTCACCTCATCCATTTGTCTGTACCATAAGCCATACTGAGATGTGCCCCTGAGATACCTCAGGACATGCTTTCCTGCCTTCCAAAAGATCTTGGTAGGCTTAACCATCGCTTGTGAAAGCTGGTTCACTGCATAGCATATGTCCGGTCTTGTATTAACTAAATACATGAGCGAATCCACCAACTATCGATAGATAGTAGCATCCAATACCTATACCGATGTAGCATCCTATCTCTTTCCTCTAATTTCCTGGAAGAGGAGTGTTGATAGGCTTGCAACCTTGCATGTGAAACTTCTCAAGTATCTCCCGAGCATACTTGCCTTGAGACACAAACAGTTCACCTTCCCGCTGCCATATTTCCAATCCAAGGAAATAATGAAGGAGGCCCAAATCCTTCATCTCAAACTCCTTTGCAAGATCTGCCTTGCGTGAGTGTATCAACTGCTCATCACCCATTAGTATTAAATCATCAACATAAAGAACAATGATTAAAAACTTACCCTCCACCACAATTTGGTACAAGTTTGCATCCACCTCACTCTTGGTGAAGCCAAGTCCAGTGAAATAGCTGTCGATCTGTGTGCACCAAGCACAAGGTGCTTGCTTAAGCCCATACAACACTCTTTTGAGCCTGCACACGTGTGACTCGCTACTAAAGACCTCAAATCCTTCAGGATGTTCAATGTACACCTCTTCCTCAATGATCCCATTAAGGAACATAGTCTTCACATCCATCTGATGAATGTGCTAACCCATCTACGTTGAGAGAGCAAGGATGGTCCTTATGGAAGAATACCATGTGACAGGTGAAAAGTTTTCTTCATAGTGAATCCCCTTGATCTGTGAGAAGCCCCGGGAAAAAAATCTTGCCTTATACTTCTCAATGCTCCCATTAGCAGCTTGCTTTACCTTGTAGATCCATCTTGATCCTACAACTGATTTACCCACTAGCCTTGGAACAATCTCCCAAGCATTTTTTCTGACAATGGAGTCATACTCCTCCACCATGGCATCTACCCATGTGGGCTTTTGCATTGCTTCTTCAAAAGAAGATGGCTCTGTCATGATGCACTTTCTCATAAGAGCCATGTATCCAGTAAAATGGTTAGGTGACTGTCTCTGTTTGCGGTGTGATGTAGGGACTCCTACATTCTATGCCGCATCAAGCTTTAGTCTCTCAGCTTCTGTGGTACGCTTTCTGCCTTGTTTGATGTTTGGTTCTGCATGAGTGGACTCCTCCACTCCATGAATCTCCTCTTGTGGCTAATCCACATCTAGAGGCTCATCTTTGGGAACAATAAGTTCATCCTCTGCATGCAAGTGTAGCTCCCTCTCAAGTGACGACTTCATGGATTTCACCTCATTTAATTTTATATCACGTTGCACCACAGTCATTCGAATATTTGGAAAATACACACGATAATTATGGGGTGTTTCTGTGTACCCCACAAATATCCCAACTTCTGCAGTCCACCCTAGCTTCTTCCTGGCGTCCTTTGTCACATGAATGTAAATAGATGAGCCAAAAATATTCAAATGAGAAATATCAGGCTTCTTACTAGTAAAATCTTCTTCAGGTGTACTCATGCCAAGTATTCTATGAGCACAATGGTTTTTCACATAAACCGCAATGTTGCATGCTTCCACCCATAAGTGCATCGGTAGGCACTGGTCATGCAACATAGCTCGTGCAGCACCCACGGTCATTCTGTTCTTCCTCTTTGCGACCCCATTCTGCTGTGGGTTATGAGGTGCTATGAGTTCTCTTCGAATTCCTTCTTTTCTACAGAAGTATTTGAATTCTTCCGATATTTATTCACCACCATTATCGCTCTGTAGAGATTTCACTTGCTTCCCCAACTCCTTCTCCACCAATGCTTTAAACTCATAGAACTTTGAGAATGTTTTGCTCTTCTTCAGCATGAAGAAGATCTAGCATCTATGAGAATAGTTATCAAAAAATATAACATAATACCTGTGTTTTTCTATTGAAGCAACTGAGAAAGGTCCACACACGTCTATGTGAATTCTCTCTAGGATCACCAAAGCACGGTTCTCCTTCTCATGAAAGGTGGTCTTCACAAACTTACCCATAGTACATCCCTTGCACTGATCTGACTGCACAAGAGTACCCTTGGGAAGTCCATTAGAAATATACTACAAAATCTTCAAAGTGCCATGGTGAAGATGGCCGAATCTCCTGTGCCATAATTCGCCCTCATCCTGGCTCACCACTTATTCTGCTTTGCCCATCATTGCAGTGCAGCCATCTACCTCCATATTTTAGAGATTCTTAACTCAAATCCCTATCCTCTTGGTTTGACCCATTGTTTTATGTCACAGGAAAGATTTTCCATCGATAAAAACAACGTCATAGCCTCTGTCTTCCAACATTGCAACCGAGACCAAGTTCTTCCTCAGACCTAGAACATGCATAACATCTTTCAACAGAAATTGATTACCTAATTCCCTCTCAAAGGTAATGGTCCCAGTGCCGGTCGCACTGTATCGACCATCATCGCCCATCTCTATAAGCATTTGAAGGTCCTTCTCCTCCAAGTCACTAAACAACTCCTTGTCTCCTGTCATATGGAAAGACGCACCACTATAAAGATACCACAACAATCCCATATAGCTTGAAACAAAGCATGCAATCAAAGAGAAATAAATTTCAAATTGCGAGGCTAAGGCCTCTCCAGCTGCAACTCCAACAACCTTTTCTTTCTTCTTCTTCTGTTGGCAGTTAGTGGCGAAATGCCCATGTTGGTGATAGAGAAAACACTTCACCTTGGAAAAATACTGCTTCTTGCCTTTAACTTCAGATTTTGAAGGAAAATTCTTCCCCTTACTTTTCCTTGCTTTGGTAGCCAAAGCGAAATTCTCTTCATCTTCATTCTTCAATGAAAATCCATCCCTGGTACTTCGCCTTATCTCCTCCTACACAAGATCCGACCAAAGTCGCTCCCATCCCGACAGTTTCTCCCATCCATTGACAGAGTCTTCGTAGCTATGGAAAATATTTGGAAGCCCAAGGAGAGAAAAGCTCACAAAGTCTTCATCATCAACAGTAATCCCCACACTTCACAGTTCATCCCTACAGTGGACAAAATTCTTGAGATATTTCAGAATACTGTCGCCCTTCTCCATTTTTATTTTTCTGAGCTTATCTTTTAGCACCAACTTCCTTTGGTCACTACTGCTTTGGAACAAATCTGTCAAAGCCTTCCACATTCCAAATGGACTGGCTTTCCTATGAAGGCTGGACACAATATGGTCCTTCGCACCTTCCAACAGAATTATTCTTGTCTTTGCTATCTTCTTTTTCCATGCGTCAAGTAATGAAGCATCGCTAGATCCTGGCTTAGAAATATCGCTATCGATGAAATCCTTCATTCCATTATCCTCCAGCATTGCCTCCATCCTATCCTTCCAGGCTATGTAATTCGAGCTCCCATCAAGGGCATACTCCAATCACAACCCATTGAAAGACATTTCAATATATACTCAACTGTCACACCAAGAATTTTATGAAGCAAATTCGAATTGTCCTCCAGCACAAACTCAACAATTATTCACAATTGCAATCTTCAAGAATTAACACTGATCTGATACCATGTAAAAATTATATACAATATGCATGTATATATCCAAATTCTCCTGATCTAACAATATTTATCTTCTTTCTAAATACATAATCCTTCCACCCTTAATATTTTGCAGAAATTAAAATCAATTGCAAACACATGAAGCAAATAAAAACAATCAAACATAACACAATTGTTTAACGGGAAAGCCTGAAGCTGAAAACCCCAACTATCATATATTATGTATCATGGAGATAATGTAACAATCTCCTACAAAGCTTAGTACATCAAGCTCTCAGTACAATCAATCGTCACACACTAATCAGAAGAAATCTGCAAATCCTTGCACTGATTCCCGGCACCTAATAGCCTATCTCCACTGCGCAATCCCTACTGAAGAGCAGCTCTGAATGAAGTCAAATCTACCTTGCTTGAACTGCGCAATCCTCATTGGCAACTCCAATGTGTGTGTGGTGCAATCAATGCATCACTATAGTCACAACAGATAGTCCATCTTGCCCTTTCACCTATCTCTCCACTGGTCTCCACTGGAACTGACATGCACTGTAGTTAACTGCTGTATTTGTTCAGTTGATTAATGAGCTATTATTTATGAATTAATTGACTAACTAATTCACTCCACTCTCACTAGTGTATCATTCAGTTAGACTAGATACAACTAGCTCAATTGAGTTTAAATCCATTAACTGAGTTAAACTGAATAACAACTCCATGAACTACTCTTCCAACTTTGTCATAAATTTGCCACTTCAGTTCTAACTGAGTCCTCCATGCATGAACCACCAGTAAACCCTAGGATTTGCGTAATTCCTCCAGCCCACTAATTTTCCAAATCTGTACACTGAAATTAAGTTCTCCAAGAGAATAAGTTGCTATTTATTGTTGGATTATTATTAAGAGCTAATAATAATCGACACTTCTGTTTTTAGATCGACGATCTATAAATAGACTTCACCCAATATTATAAAAAAATAATTTCATATATTTTTCCAACTTGACCAACCATCCACAAATAGCATCCTACAACTTCTGAAGTATGATCACCATGTCTAAAAATAGACATAGTCTAAAAATAGACTTGCACCTAAAAATAGCCTGCGGGCCCACTTAGTGAAGGCGACTCATTTTCACTAAGCTCATCATCTTGTTAAATCTCAACACTCCCTCTCAACAAGATAGGAATTATCCTTCACCCCGATCCTGCCTTTATGGTATTCAAATTTGCTCCTGGTGAGCGCCTTCGTTAGAATACTTGCATCTTGATCTTCCGTAGGAATGTACTGAAGCAACATGATCTTCCGCTACACAAAATATCTAATATGATGATACCAGATATCAATATGTTTAGATATATCATGAAGCATAGGATTAATCAAGAGTTTAATGAAACTCTTATTATCACACTGTCACTGTAGGATCTAAATGTGAACTGAACAAACCAACCAGGATCTTCCTCATCCAGATAGCCTCACATGCAACTTGACTTGCTGCCATGTATTCTTCTTTCGCTGAACTGAGTGCCACGGATCTTTGTTTCCTGCTGTACCAAGAAACTGTTGTAGATCCAATATTGAAAACCCCTCCTGATGTGCTCTTTTTGTCTATTGGGCTACCTGCCCAATCTGCATCCATGAAGCCATGCAACTTCACCTCATCCATATGTCTGTACCATAATCCATACTCAGATGTGCCCGTGAGATACCTTAGGACATGCGTTCCTGCCTTCCAAAAGAGCTTGGTAGGCTTAATCATCGCTTGTGAAAGCTGGTTCACCGCATAGCATATGTCTGGTCTTGTACTAACTAAATACATGAGCGAATCCACCAACTGTCGATAAACAGTGGCATCGACTACCTCTGCCTATGTAGCATCCTCTTTCCTTCAATTTCCTGGAAGAGGAGTGTCAATAGGCTTGCAGCCTTGCATGTGAAACTTCTCAAGTATATCCCATGCATACTTGCCTTGAGACACAAACAGTTCACCTTCCCACTGCCATATTTCCAATCCAAGGAAATAATGAAGGAGGCCCAAATCCTTCATCTCAAACTCCTTTGCAAGATCTACCTTGCATGAGTGTATCAATTGCTCATCATCCATTAGTATTAAATCATCAACATAAAGAACAATGATTAAAAGCTTACCCTCCACCACAATTTGGTACAGGTTTGCATCCGCCTCACTCTAGATCCAACTTTTATGGAATATTTTATTTTATTTGTTGGAGGGAAAAAGAATTTGACTTGGGTCAAATCCCTTTATTTATAAATAATATATAAATAAATGATTTATATATTATTTTAAGGATGTGGTTGAGTAATAATAAAATAAATAATGGTTTATTTAATTATTTATGAGTGATTTAGTCAAATTTAACAAGGAATATTATTTAAATAAGGTTTAAATAATTATTCCTAGAAAATAATAAGATAAATAATAATTTATCTAATTAATTTTTCTGTTTTGGGTTAAATATGACCAGGAATATTAATTAAACTACTGCTTAACTAATTATTCCTTGAGAAAAATCAAACAAATGTGGATTTATTTAATATTTCCTCATGGGTTTTTCCTGTTTAGACCATAAACAACTTAATAAAGGTGGTTTACTAAGCTATTTTTCATAGTGAAAGAAATTTTACTTAGGGTAAAATTGGTCTTACATGGTGTACTTAGGTCCATCTAATAGTAATAGGTTAGATGACCAAAAAATGGTGTAACAGATTTCCCCCCAACATGCGAGCGTTAGGAGCTAATCATATGACAAAAGTACATTGTAAGAACTCAATCACTAGACACCGAAGGGGAAGTCAGAGAGAGAGAAATATAAGATAGACCAAAGCGCTAGAGGACTAGACCCTGAGGAGGCAAGACTTATAGGTGTGACAAGTCTCTTTTATGAGTGAGTACCTGTGCTATAGGCGGGGGGGGAGGCATACCTATGCCCACCGAGACAAAGTACAAAGAATAATGCATCCAATAATCAAGGGAGTGAACAATATAGTACATGCTAGCATAAACATGAGCTAGGTAAAAACATGATAATGAATCCCACATACATACTGTGCCTGGGATAATAGCCAGGACTTATACAATAATATCTAAGTACATGAGATACAAATACAACCCAAATGCCCCTATAAATAGGAAAGGGCTTTGAAAATCTGACTGATACATGCAAACAAAAAGGTGTTGCAAGCAGCTGAGGCCGACATCATCAAATATATGGAGCTGCATCAAAGGTTGTAATCAAGAGGTCATACGGGCATGTGAGGGGCTACCTGTAGGGCCACCCCCTCATAAGGGTTGAAATCATCTCACACACACTTGGGAATCATTAGTATCATCTGCTACATCACTGAACCATCAAGTATACGAATCTCAATCATGCTGAAAGGAGCTAGAGTTGAGAAACAATAAAGTCAAAGGGAAATAAGGAGTCCCTTTGCTTGATCTGAGGCACCGAACAAGAGTGGAAGCTGCAACCAATGTACACTGCCCTCTAGACCTCTCTTCTAGAATGAATGATTTGATGTCGACAAAAGGAGGTCCACCATAGGTGAGGCAATGAGGGATCCTCAAATAAGGCATGAGAGAAAATAGTAGAGCGACTGATAGACTGACACCAAGGATGATGATGGAATGTGTTGGGGTTCCTGTGTTTTGGTAGATTAGCTAACCAAAAGACAAGACAACATCAAAACTACTTTTGGATCTCAGGATCTAGCCCTCCTGGATCCAGAGAGGGATCTCTCTATAAAGGTAAAGAATAATGTATCTTTAAAGTTCAATTTAAGGTCTTAGGCTAGTTATAGAGCACAAGGGTTTGTTTTGTTTGTTTGGTTGGAAAAATGTGACTCGGGTGGTATAAATAGAGCATGAGAATCTACAAGCCATTAGGCAATGGAGTCATGTGAAAGTCCCAAAAAGTTCTGACTGAGAAGGAAGGGAAACCAAAGGGAAAATCTAACTTGGTCAAGGATTTGTTGAATAATATAGGTGAAATGGGATGAACGTTAAGGACTAAGAGTGAAAAACAAGCTAAACCCTTTCACAATGGCTTAAAAGATTCGGGGAATGCCCTATTTCCTCTAGTAAGCTCACTTCTTTGGATTTAATAAATATAAACACTCAAAGGAAAAAGAAATGAAAACTAAACCTTATTTAATAAATTATAGGATTTGGGGAGCGCCTTATTTCCTCCTACAAGTTTACTACTGAAGGCTCAGTCAACAAAGACATACAATTGCATTCAAAGAAGAGGAAACGCCTTAAAAATCTAGGACTGCAATTATAGGGTCCTTTAACACAATAATCACAATAAGAAACAGAGGGTATGATTGAAACAGACCCCACTGTCAAACTACAAGCATTAATAATCAAAGGGAGATTTCAGATACAATATTTAGTGGTAAAGAAAGAGGGAACACCTAAACAATCTTGAACACAACTGAATTAACCATTTCTGAAATAAAACAAACTGATTATTTAAGAGAGATGTTAGACTACCCTGTCATAATTCAGTGGCAGAAAACATGTAAACAGTGAAGGATAAATAGGTCAGAGGTGCTTCTAATATACATTTCTCTGCCTAAACGTTTTATCCTACTATAAGTCAAAGCATAATGGAACAGAGTGATAAACGGGAAATAAAATTAACAATAGAGATTACTTCACCACAACTAGGCTTAGGGATCTGATGGTCTAGCCTCCTTCATCAACAGAAAACACAGAGACTTCCACACTCTTTCAGAACACCAATGCTTCTTCAAAGCAGTAATATGTATTACTTTAGAAATCACCGAATTCCAACCTTTTACAATGAGACTTCGAAGAGTCTTTATAGGAAAAATGAGGAAAAGTAGGTGAGGAAAGTCTTAATGAACATCAAAGGTAGGAGAGAGCATTCGAATGCTCCATCCTATGTTTTAAACATTTCATTGAATTCTAGATAGGATCAATAACTTTGTAACTTGTTGAGACCATTTCGATATGACAGAAATCACCCACACGGTGTCCTTGAGAAGAAAAACATCTGGAGTGGTACTGTTATCTTCTTGGTGTGAGTTAAGTGAAGAATGGGCTATGAGGACTCCCATACTTCTAAATAACTGTTTCTAACAGTTTGTAGTAGCTTCCCTAGTGTAATAACTGCTTGGTAGGCCTTTGAGTGTGGAGATGGGCTATGTCTGTGTCAGTCAACATTTTGCACTAATAACTGCTCTCTCTCTTTGTACTTCAACATGTTTTAACTCTGTTTATGTTTTCACTTTGCTGATTGTTGAATCTGCTTCTGTACTGATGCCTTTGACGTTGCTTTGTGGCCCTGAGATTGCCATCTTAGATTTTGTGTCAAGTTTGTGACTATAAAACATTAATTCCTTCATCGGCCATGAAAAAACCTACAAACACATGAAAACACATTATAAAATCCTGTGGGCTGGGTTTAGACTGCTTGCAGAGGCTCTTGGGTGGAAGAGGAGTAATGAAGAAGAATGTGATTATAGCGGAAAATCAGAAAAAAGCCTGGCAGAGCAGCTAACCAGGTCAATGGAGGTCTGGGTGCGAGAATGAACGTGGGCCGTTAGATCAGGATGGTAAACGGTTGCGATCACTCGACGGAGTCATTGGGGGAACATATAAGAAACAATGGAATGATATCATGATATAATGTGGGCCGTTAGATCAATATGATCTGCGGCTATGATTTAAAGTGAAAATGATGTTGCGGGGGAGGGTAGGTAGTATGGCGGAAAACTGGCAGCGGTTTTCACAAAATGAAATGGGGGGGAGGTAGTTTTAGCTTTTGGAACACGATATAGGTTAGCGTTCAACACGTGGATTTCTAAAACCACCTTTATTGCGTAAAAGTTGCGCACTGTGGGAAGGGATAAAAAATTATGTGATATGCAATGCTAACTGTCGGATGATCATCGGGAGATCAGACGGTTATGGGAGAGCACGACAAAAGAAGCGCTGCGAGGTAAAGTTTATGCGGGGAGAAAGGCTTTATGATGCAACATCACAAAACTAGGGTTTAAACTAAATAAGTGTGAAAAATGACTTTTAGTGTTAAAGTGTAAAAATTTAGGCATGGGAAAATACATAGGAAAAAGGTGAAAATGAGAGGAAATGGGGGCTTTGGTGGTGGGACCGGGAGTACGGAGGAGGAGATCGACAAGTTAAATGAGGGTCGTCGGATCATGATAGAGATAAAAAACAGAGATTAAAGATGGTTCGATGATGAAGGGCTTATGAACGGAGTGCGGGATGATATTAGCCATTGGTTCTTGTGGATTCAATGGCTGAGATTAAATCGGGAATCAGCATCGGAGGAGACAAGGAAAAGGGGCTAATTCTTTGCGTTTTGCTGATGCGATGGAGCGATGCGACGTGGGCTGTACGATCTGAAGAGAGATTGACGGTGGAGATTAAATCGGAGGTCAGGACGGTGGAGGCCCATGTGATGGAAGGGCGCGATGCGATGAGATGTTGACCGTTGGATCTATCGGAATGAATAGTTGGGATTAAATCGGAGATCACACATTGGAGGTGAAAAGCGAACGGGACTTTGGATTTGCAATGTGCGATTAAGCGCTGGCCGTTCGATCTGAAGGATGATCGATAGTCAGGATTTAATAGGCAGGGAGATGATAGAGGGCTATGGGCGGAGCGTGATGAGATCCTGGCCGTTGGTTCTTGTGGATTCAACGGTCCAGATTGAATTGGCGGGCGCGGGTGATGAGTGAAGCAAAGAACCGATGGAGTGATGTGATGGAACGCTGGCCGTTGGATCTGAAAATATCGATGATGGTGATCTATTCGGCGACCGGTGGAAAAGTGAAAAAGGGGAAAGGAACATGCGAAGCACGATTGAATCCTAGTCATTGGTTCTTGTGGATTCAACGGTCTAGATTGAATCGGCGACCGGAGGAGAAGGGCTTGTCACATCGGAAGATTGGAAGAATAAAGGAAAAATCAGGAAAAGGAAACTCCGATTACGATTAGCGATAAGGGCCAGTGCTCGGTTATGGCTCCGGGTCACATGCAGAAAAGGGGCTAGGGCCAAGGCCGAAAGGGGCTTAAGGCCTTAGTGTAAAAAATGGCTTTTTAGACCAAAAATGAAGGTTTTTCAAGGCTTTTTTGGCTTTCGGTAAAGGGGAAAAGGGGTGTTTTAAACCTATGAAAGGTATTTTTAGAGGTTTAAATGGATTTTGGAGGCTTTTAAATGGAAATGGAGGGTTTAAAGATGAAAAGAAGGTTTTATGAAAATGAAGGGAAATAAGTGGACATGGGCAGTTTCAGTGGCCTTTGGAACAACTTTCTTTGGTAAATCAGCATGGCTTTAAGGTGGAAACAACAGTGAAGATGAACCTCCAGGATAGGAAAAACATAAGACTTCAAGGATGATATATTTTCAAAGTAAATAAATCTCTTGAAGGCTTGAAAACAAATTTAGCCACCACTAGGTATGTCAAAATTTATAGGTGGCTAACAGTGGCTCCACTTGCGGAGGACAGCTTGCCCTTTAGGTGTCCAGAACCTTAGAAATCTCTGGATTTAGCCAACCAGTGCCTTTCCATTGGGCAACAGTTTTTATTTCCTTGATTGGTCTTCTTTTGATCTGATAACATTTGCAGCAACTTGAAAAAATTGTCATTATTCAAAACAACATCTCTACCAACCCATTCCTACTGTCCTAGCATTTTTTCTTCCTTTGAGTGCACTTGGATTGGCAGAATCTTTTTCCAACATTTTATTTTTCAAATAGAAAAATAAACCTATCTAATGCTACCCTTATTTCTCCATGAGTTCAGATTAAGCAGTTGAACTCATAATTTTCTCTACCTAATCTAATATCTGTCAGGATTAAACAGTCTGCCAGATTTTCATTCTCTATATTCGAAGACATAAATTGAGAAACATAGTCAAAATAGGATTAGACTGTCTGATTTGCTGTGGATCCATGGCATAAAGACAAGCTGCACATGAACTAAAACTATCAGAAATTAAAACAAAACTTGGAAGGTTTAAAGATCTGAAAATTAAAAACATTCTTCCTTGTTGTTGTGACTCAGATTTTGAGCTTTTTAGAGTCACTTTTCTTTCTTCATTTCAGCTCTGGTTTGGATTTTGTTAGAGCTGTTCTCTTTTAATTTTTTGGTTCAAGTTTTGAGCACGTTAGAACCAGTTCTCTTCTTCTATCCTAATCTATTCTACTAATAAGCCAAGATTAAATAGTTTGGAAAATATTCTTCACTATCCTATTAGCAGTAAATTGAAATCTGCCCAATCATGATTAAGCTGTATGATTGGACAGTAGTGCTCCTTGAAGTAGTGGCATTTGAGCTTGCACACTTTCACATTTTCTTTCTTTTTGGTATGGGGCTATACCTTTCTTGTTTTATTTCTGCCCTCTTTTTGTTTTTCTATTGTTTTTGTATTTTTCTTTCTCTTTTTCTTTATGAAAATGGTATGTACAATGGGTAAAAAACTCTGAAACTAAGAATCTTGACAGAAATAGTGTTTAAGCATCCTTCCATTGACAGGACCTCCTAACACTTCTTCAACATTCAGTTCCTATAGGAAAAATGCGTTATGCCCTCTTATGGAATGAATAATGTAGGGCCCTTTCCACATATTTTCAAAATTACCATGTTTTCCCCTTTCTTCTCTCCTTGAATCCCATTTGAGAACCAAATTCCGAACTTGAAAGTCATTTTCTTTAGTCCTTTTGTCAAATAACCTTTTGATGTTTTCTTGGACTATTTGAGTTCTCTGGTAAACTTCCTCTTTGGTCTGCTGCAAGTGGATGGTCTGATTGATCCTTCTCTACATATCATTTTCTTCAGCTTGGACTTCTTGAAGGAGTTTCATGACTGGAACTCCTAGAGATGTTGGGAAAATAGCATCCATGCCATAGAACAGCTGATAGGGGGACATGTTGATTGAATTTTTGGTGGTTAACCTATTAGCCCACAAGGCATGAACAAACTTACTATGCCATGCTTTCTGGTTCTGCTCCAACATCTTTTTGATGATGTTGATCAGGCTCTTGTTTGAGGATTCAACAAGTCCAATTCCTTGGGGGTAATAGGCAGTGGAGTGGCCCAAGGTGATCTGATATTTATGGCAGAAATCAACCATCTTCTTGGATTTAAAGGCAGCAGCATTGTCTGTGATTATTTTTCTAGGACAACCAAATCTGGACAATATGTTGGTCTCAAGGAATTTAATAATGACAGAGTCAGTAGCATTTCTAGTGGGTATGGCCTCTATCCATTTGGTAAAATAATCAATGGCTGTGAGGATCCATTTATGTTGGGCTGAGGAGGGTGGATGGATATCCCCTCTAAAATCCAAACCCCACTGTTGGAAGGGTGCTTCAACACTAATGGGTTTCAAGGGCAAGGGCAAGATTTTTCTTCTACCATCAAAGATTTGGCACTTGTGGCAAGACATTACTAGTTTGTAGGTGTCTGGGAAAAGGGTGGGCCAATAGTAACCAGATCTGAGGATCTTGTTTTCTGTGGTCTTCCAATTTAAGTGCCCTCCACATTATCCTTCATGCATTTCATGCATGATTCTTCCTGCATCAACCTCAAGTAAACATTTTAGTAGTATCCCAACAAAATTTTTCCAGTATAAAAATCCATCTATCATACAATAATTTAAAGCCTTCTGTTTAACAAATCTGGATTTTGTTTTTGACAAAGAAGGAGGAGCATTTAAATAAAGCAACACATAAATGATGTGAGCATACCATGGAGATTTCATGAATGTTTCTTCAGTAAATGGTGCTGGGAACTCTTCTATCTCTTCTAAGGCATCAACCATATTCATATCTAGAGCTTTGAAATTAGACTCAGCCATGAGTTTTGCTAATCCTTGTCCCTTGATGAGTTTAGTAGGCCTGATTTCTAAGTCATATTCAAGAATAGTGGCAATCCATTTTCCCCTTTTACCATCGGGGTCCTAACTTAGAATATCTTTAACTATGGTGTGTGGCACAAAGGCAATGATATGTGAATGTAAAATGTACACCCTGAAATCCTTTAAGGCTTTTACTAGAGCCAAGGCTTGCTTCTCTATGATGTTGTATTTGAGTGGGGCATATCTTAAGGCTTTACTGAAGAAGGATATAGGTTGTTCTTTCCCCATGCTATTCTTTTGCAACAATACTGCAGCTATTGTATGTTCAGATGCAAAGGAAAAAATATAGAAATCTTTGGTGAAATTAGGACTAATAAGGACTAGTGCTTGAGTAAGGGCTTGCTTTACCAGTTCGAATGATTGTTTAGCTTGCATTGTCCATTTAACACCTACTTATTTCCTGAGCATGTTAGTGATGTTTCTCAATAGCTTAGTAAGGTTGGGGATGAACCTCCTCAAAAAATTAATCTTTCCAATGAAAGACTGTAATTCTTTGAGATTTCTAGGGTGGCTGATATTCAGTATTCCATCAATTATTTTAGGATCTATTTTAATCCCTTCTTCAAAGATTATGTGACCAAGAAGCCTTCCTTCTCGGAGGCCAAAGAGTGTCTTTTTGGGATTTAAAGACAAGCCAAACCTTTTGCATTTCTCAAAAACCTTCCTTAAATGTTCCAAATGTTCTTCATTGGTTTTGGAGAAAACGGTAATGTCATCAAGGTAAATGATTATAAAATAGCCTATGTCTTCTGAGAAGGCTATGTCCATGGCCCTCTGGAAGGTGGCCCTGACATTCATCAAGCCAAATGGAATTTTGACATACATGAATGTCCCCCAAGGTGTGGTAAAGGTTGTTTTATGCTGATCACTTGGGAGGACTAACACTTGATTATAACCCGAGAACCCATCTAATAATGATATTATTTTTGACCCAACTACCATTTGAAGAATGTGGTCCATTTTTGGAAAGGGGTAGTTATCTTTCAGAGAGGCTCTATTAAGGTTCCTAAAGTCAATACATAGCCTGATCTCCCCTGTTTTCTTCCTGACAGATACTAGATTGGAAACCCAGTCTGAGTATCTAAGAGGAACAATGATCCCTGCCTCATACATCTTCCTAATTTATTTTTCTACTGCAGGCAATAAAACAGGGTTTATCCTCCTTAATTTCTGTCTGAAAGGTTTCTGATTTTCCTTGAGAAGAATTTTGTTCTAGATGATGCTGGTGTCATAAGATTTCAAATCTTTATAGTCCCATGCAAAAACATCTATACATTCTTTGAAGAGTGCTATGTATTGTTGTTTAATGTGGGCAGGAAGGGTGCTAGATAACTTAATCATTCTAGGCTCAGTTGCGCTGCCTATGTTGTGCTCTTCCACATTAGTTTCCATGTTTTCTGCCTTTGGTTCCTTAGCCACATCATTGAAATCAAAGAGTTGTTCTAATGGAGCAAGGCCTTTGGGTATGGTATCCCCTTTACATTCTATAATTTCGAGGTCCCTTTGGTTTGGATCATTACATAATTTTTCTTTTAAAAGATGATCAAACTAATTTATATCAGAAGGAAAAAAGGACTCTGTTTCAGGAATTGTTTCCTTGTTTAAACATTATTCTTCATGACTGGAAGTTGGTGATGCTGTGGAAAACTCATTTTTTGACTGCAGGAAATCTTCTATATGTTTATCATTGTCAAAAACCTGCCAATGATCCTTGTTATTAGGCACTGCTGGTCTGTTTTTCACCAATTTGTGGTATTTGGAAATTACTAGCAGTAAAAGCCAGTTCGTTTTCCAAGTGATTTTGAGCTCTTGGTATGAACATAAGCTCATATTTTTCGAAGGTTTTCAGGAGGTCTAAAAAATTGTTTCTATATTCTCTAAGTCTGGGGTTTTTGGTTGAATGTTCCCCTTTGATTTGTCTGATGATTAACTTAGAATCTCCCTGTACTGATATTTTTTTGGCCTTTAACTCTTTAAGTATGTGCAGGCCAAGGAGAAGGGCTTCATATTCTGCAATGTTGTTAGTGCATGAAAAATATAATTTGCAGGCATGTCCTTTGTTTGTGTTGTGTATCCATACACCAGCTTCTGCACTATTTTTGCTGTAAGAGCCATCAAAGCTCATTCTCCAAAGTGTTTATGTTTCATTCTCATTTGTTTTGTGTTGTGCTAGGCTGCTGGAAGTTGAGATATCTAGAGGTTGAGAGGAAGAAAATTCTGAATTCTCTGGTGCACTAATGTCCTGCTCATCTTCTTCCTTAGTTTGGGTGACTTCATCTTCATTGTATAAAATGAAGGAATCTAGATCTGAATGGGTGGAGTAAACAAGAGTGTTGTGAGGTTTGTCCTTGCTGCTCACCATGTATCTCATAAGGGTTTCCCTATATAATCTTCTGGTTTGACCAAACACTGGAATGGTAGCATAAGACATATCCATTTGAAGGGTACCCTAAATTTTAGCTCCCCATGATCTAGACAAGAGTATACCATATTTTGGGGGAATGTCAGCTACTACTACATCCATTACAAGATTCTTGGCAGGAATTTGAGACAATTTAACACACAAATATTTAATTAACCCCAAGCATTTGACCCTTCTGGAATCAAAGGAATACAAATATTTATATGGTCTAGTAATCTCTAAGCCTAGGCTTTCCATTACCACCTTGGGCATAAGGTTGTGTGATGCTCCCGAATCTAGCATGGCATTATGTAATATTTTGTCATGTATGTTTAGACTGACATAGAAGGGAGGTACAACCCCTTCTTGGTATTTTCCTTCAATCATAGGACCAAACAATAGCTCTGGCTTTTCATCTGTCAAGTTCAAAGTAGTAGTATCAACATGTATATTTAGAGCCTTTAGGATATGGTTTCTGTACACTTCCTAGGTCACTAATTCAGCCAGAGGTATGCTAATTTTAATCTTTGCAATCTCTCTCTCAAGACTGAAAGGAACTATTGATTTTGTGGTATTTACATCTGTTTTCTCATTTATGTTTCTTTCAGCCATTTTGACTTGCTGAGTTTTATTAGGACTGTCAATCTGAGTTGTTTTAATAGGGCCACTAGCTGAGGTGCTAGGGAAAATTTTTTCAACATTTGGCTGGCTGATTTTCTTTTTGTTTAAGTCTGTTTTCTTGGTCAAAATGTTGGTTTTATCTGCTGTTTTCTTAGGCTTCTTTTTTGTATTTTTCATAATAGCAGAGCTAGTGTTTTTGTCATTCAGATTATCTATGTTCCCTTTGCTTCTTAGATCATAATGTTTGTGCACCTCCATGATTGCATTCTCAAACCCCAATCTATAATCTTCAAACTCCTTATATGTATCTTCTTTTGGTTCTGAGGAGAAGAAGCCTTTTTCTTCTTCAGTGAGGAAAACATCATCCCCACTGTCTGATCCAATCAAGTTTACGTGGTTTTCTCCCAAACTTTCAATCTCCTTTTCTTCCTCTTTATATACGTAGTTTTGTTGGAAGGGACGTCTAATTTGTTGGTCATTGTATATTTACCTATCTTGATTGTTTTCTCTTCTAAAGTTCTGATTTCTATTTCTATTTTGGAAGTTGTTTTGGGGTTCTCTTGGTGGCACTCTATCACTCAAGTTTATCTTTTCAAGCATTCTCTCCATTACCTTCACTAGGTTTTCAATTTTGGTATCAGAGGATGAGGTTGAGGGTGCATAATCATCTTTATAATTTACCCTCTTTTCTGATCTTAGCCTAGCTCTTTTCTCACTTAAGTTTTCTTCTACACTCACTGCTCCCTTCTACATGTCTTCTAGAGTTAAATAGTCTCTCTCCCTTAGCTGATAGGCCATATCAGCATCAAAGCCTTCAGGATATCTCACTAAGGCCATACCTTGGGGAGCTTTCATGTGAGGTGGAAGAGCATTGTATATACTGTTAAACCTGGTGGAGTAATCCTGAACACTCTCTCCCTGATTTCTTTTAAGACTATTATACTCTGCTAATATTTGGAGAGGGTTGCTTTTGAATTTCCATTTGTTTATGAATGTTTGATGCAAAGAGGGAAGGTCATTGATGTTATTAGGAGTTAAGACTTTAAACTAGTTCTTTACTTCTCCTCCTAAAATTTGAGAAAATATTCTCATCTTTATGGTCTCATATTCTATTTCCATATAATCAAAAGCAGCTTCCATCCTATCTACATGTTGTTGAGCTGTGGTAGATTATTTTTCAGTGAAATGGGGAATTTTAGACTGATAGTCATTTGGCAAGGGAGCCATAGGTTGTGGTAACACTAATGGGGCATACCATGCTGCCATGGTTGGAAAGAAAGGTGGATTTACAGTGGGTGGATTGACAAGAGGGAAAGTGGGCTGCAATCGAGTGTTTTGAATAGTGGTGGTATGGATTGGAGTGGAAGAAACACTTGGGCTAGCAAACTGGTTTTGAGTAGATTGGTTATGAAAGAGGATAAAGTGGTGGAGAAGTTGTGAATCGGGAGGAGTAGAAGGTGAAGCTTCTCTACTAAAGCTCTGTTACAAACCTGCAGTTTCAAGATCAGTTTGGTTTAGATCACTTTCAGATCTGGTTCTAAATATGTTCTTATTATGATGTAAGTCAAAGTGTAAATCCTTCAAGACAACAAGGTTTTCAAGGAGAGATTTTGTTCTTGGAAGGTTCCTATTAGCAGCTGACTTTCCAGCTCTAGAAGTCTGCTACAGAATTCTCTCTAGATTGTCAACTATTGTAGGAGGATTAGGGTCTGGATGGGATCTAGTGTTGATCCTATGTGCAACCAGACTTCTTTTCAAAAATTGAGAGAGGCTGAAGCTTGTGGGAACTATTTTGAATGTTTTGTCTCTCAGAATGTCTTATCTAATATGGGACTAGGTTCCTCAAATTCTTAAAGGCTGGTTAATACAGTTCTAAAGAAATCTGGAGACCCAGATGGGTAATAGGCCTACTGGGGCTAATGGAGTCGCCAGGTGGAAAATTTTTAGCTTTTTGTGAAGGTAAAATTGTTTTATGTTTCCACCACCATGTTTATTATGAAGCCAATCTAATATATTTTTGGATTATGTACATTTTTATGGTTATGAGAGTGTCCTATTTCTAGTCTTAACACTTAGCTAAGGTGCTCAAACAAACAAAGTCTACTCTATGGCTCACTAACTGATTTTATTAGAGATTTGTAGGACTAAATAGTGCACAAGAGTTAGCTAAACTATCATATACTCAATAGGTCCCACCGTGATCGCCATTATGTTGGGGTTCCTGTGTTTTGGTAGATTGGCTAACCAAAAGACAAGACAACATCAAAACTTCTTTGGGATCTCAGGATCTAGCCCTCCTGGATCTGGAGAGGGATCTCTCTATAAAGGTAAAGAATAATGTATCTTTAAAGTTAATTTTAAGTTCTTAGGCTAGTTATAGAGAACAAGGGTTTGTTTTGTTTGTTTGGTTGGACAAATGCGACTCAGGTGGTATAAATAGAGCATGAGAATCTACAAGCCATTGGGAAATGGAGTCATGTGAAAGTCCCAAAAAGTTCTGACTGAGAGGGAAGGGAAACCAAAGGGAAAATCTAACTTGGTCAAGGATCTGTTGAATAATATAAGTGAAATGGGATGAAAATTAAGGACTAAGACTAAAAAAAAAGCTAAACCCTTTCACAATGGCTTAAAAGATTCATGGAACGCCCTATTTCCTCCAATAAACTCACTGCTTTGGATTTAATCAATATAAACACTCAAAGGAAAGAGAAATGTAGACTAAACCTTCTTTAATAAATTATAGGATTCAGGGAGTGCCCTATTCCTCCTACAAGTTTACTGCTAAAGGCTCAGTCAACAAAGACATAAAATTGCATTCAAAGAAGAGGTAACACCTTAGAAATCTAGGACTGCAATTATAGGGACCTTTAACACAATAATCACAATAAGAAACAAAGGGTATGATTGAAACAGACCTCACTTTCAAACTGCAAGCATTAATAATAAAAGGGAGATTTCATATACAATATTCAGTGGTAAAGAAAGAGGGAACACCTAAACAATATTTAACACAATTGAATTAACCATTTCTGAAATAAAACGAACTGATTATTTAAGAGAGATGTTAGACTACCCTGTCATAATTCAGTGGTAGAAAACATGTAAACAGTGAAGGATAAACAGGTCAGAGGTGCTTCTAAGATACATTTCTCTGCCTAAACTTTTTATCCTACTGTAAGTCAAAGCATAATGAAACATAGTGATAAACGAGAAATAACATTAACAATAGAGATTACTTCACCACAACCAGGCTCAGGGATTTGATGGTCCAACCTCCTTCATCAACAGAAAACACAAAGACTTCCACACTCTTTCAGAACACCAATGCTTCTTCAAAGCAGAAATATGTATTACTTTAGAAATCACCAAATGCCAACCTTTTACAATGAGACTTCGAAGAGTCTTTATAGGAAAAATGAGGAAAAGTAGGTGAGGAAAGTCTTAATGAACATCAGAGGTAGGAGGGAGCATTCGAATGCTCCATCCTGTGTTTTAAACATTTCATTGAATTCTAGACAGGATCAATAACTTTGTAACTTGTTGAGACCATTTTGATATGACAGAAATCACCCACAGAGTGTCCTTGAGAAGAAAAACATTTGGAGTGGTACTGTTATCTTCTTGTTGTGATTTAAATGAAGAATGGGCTATGAGGACTCCCATACTTCTAAATAAATACTTCTGACAGTTTTTAGTAGCTTCCCTGGTGTAATAACTGCTTAGCAGGCCTTTGAGCGTGGAGATGGGCTATGTCTATGTCAGTCAACATTCTACACTAATAACTGCTCTGTCTCTTTGTACTTCAACCTATTTTAACTCTGTTTATGTTTTCACTTTGCTGATTGCTCGATCTACTTCTGTACTGATGCCTTTGATGTTGTTTTATGGCCCTAAGATTTCCATTTGAGATTTTGTGTCACCTTTGTAACTGTAAAACATTAATTCCTTCATCAGCCATGAAAAAACCTGCAAACACACGAAAAAACATTATAAAATCCTGTGATCTGGGTTTAGACTTCTTGCAGAGGCTCTGGGGTGGCAGAGGAGCAGTAAGGAAGAATGTGATTGTAGCGGAAAATCGGAAAAAAGCCTCGTAGAGCAGCTAACTAGGTCAATGGAGGTCTGGGTGCGAGAATGAACGCAAGTCGTTAGATCAGGATGATCAACGGCTGCAATTGCTCGATGGAGTCATTGGGGGAACAGATAAGAAACAATGGAATGATATCACAATATAATGTGGACCGTTAGATCAAGATGATCTACGGCTCTGATTTAAAGTGAAAATGACATTGCGGGGGAGGGTAGGCGGTATGGCAAAAAATCGGCAGCGATTTTCGCAAAATGAAAGGAGGGGGAGGTGGTTTTATCTTTTGGAACGCGATATAGGTTAGCATTCGACACGTAGATTTCTAAAACCACCTTTATCGTGTAAAAGTTGTGCACTGTGGGAAGGGCTCAAAAATTACGTGATATGCAATGCTGGCCGTCGAATGATCGTCGGGAGATCGGACGATTGTGGGAGAGTGCGATGGAAGAAGAGCTGCGAGGTAAAGTGTATGCGGGGAGAAAGGCTTTATGACGCAACATCACGAAACCAGGGTTTAAACTGAATAAGCACAAAAAATGACTTTTAGTGTTAAAGTGTAAAAATTCTTGCATGGGAAAATACATAGGAAAAAGGTTAAAATGAGAGGAAACAGGGGCTTTGGTGGTGGGACCGGGAGTACGGAGGAGGAGATCGACAGGTTAAATGAGGGTCATCGGATCATGATAGAGATCAACGGCGGAGATTAAAGATGGGTCAATGATGAAGGGCTAATGAATGGAGCGTAGGACGATCTTAACCGTTGGTTCTTGTGGATTTGACGGCTGAGATTAAATCAGGAATCAGCATCGGAGGAGACAAGGAAAAGGGGCTAAGCCTTTGCGTTTTGCCGAAGCAATGGAGCGATGTGACGCAGGCTGTCCGATCTGAAGAGAGATCGACGGTGGAGATTAAATCGGAGGCCGGGATGGTGGAGGCTCATGTGATGGAAGGGCGTGATGCGATGAAACACTGGCCATTGGATCTAGTAGAATGAACGGATAGGATTAAATCAGGGATCACACATCGGAGGTGAAAAGTGAACGTGACTTTGGATTTGCGATGTGTGATTAAGCATTGGTCTTTTGATCTGAAGGATGATCGACGGTCAGGATTTAATCAGCGGGAGATGATGGAGGGCTATGGGTGGACTGTGATGAGATCCTGGCCATTGTTTCTTATGGATTCAATGGTCCAGATTGAATCGGCAGGCGCGAGTGATGAGTCAAGTGAATAATTGATGGAGTGATGTGATGGAATGCTAGTCGTTGGATTTTAAAATACCAACGGTGGAGATCTATTCGGTGACCGGCGGAAAAGTGAAAATCAGAAAGGAACACGCAAAGCGCGATTGAATCCTAGTCATTGGTTCATGTGGATTCAACGGTCTAGATTGAATTGGCGATCGGAGGAGAAGGGCTCATCGCATCGGAAGATTGGAAGAATAAAGGAAAAATCGGGAAAAGGAAACTTTGATTGCGATTAGCGATAAGGGCCAGTGCCTGGTTATGGCTCTAGGTCACATGCGAGAAAGGGGCTAGGGCCAAGGCTGAAAGGGGCTTAAGGCCTTAGTGTAAAAAATGGGTTTTTAGGCCAAAAATGAAGGTTTTTGAAGGATTTTTTGACTTTCGGTAAAGGGGAAAGGGGGTGTTTTAAATCTATAAAAGGGAATTTTAGAGGTTTAAAGGGATTTTGGAGGCTTTTAAAGGGAAATGGAGGTTTTAAAGATGAAAATAAGTTTTTATGAAAATGAAGGGAAATAAGTGGACATGGGCAGTTTCAGTGGCCTTTGGAACAACTTTCTTTGGTGAATCAGCATGGCTTTAAGGTGGAAACAGCAGTGAAGATGAACCTCCAGAATAGGAAAAACATAGGACTTCAAGGATGATATATTTTCAAAGGAAATAAATATCTTGAAGGCTTGAAAAAAAATTTAGCCACCACTAGGTATGTCAAAATTTATAGGTGGCTAACAGAATGGTGGGTACTGAGTAGCAGACGACTGACTTACCTTGTTAGAGCATAAAGGGCTTAGAAGAATTGGAAGTGACTAACACAATATAAAAGGGGATAGGGGACAGTAGGAATAAAGGCCATAATGTGCAACACGAGAGAGGAACCAATCAATGAAGGATGGAGGATTATAACAGGATATAAAGGGACTCGAGATAGACTCCATGGATGCGATGATGACTCAACTCAGATGCCCTAAACAAGGGCGACTCGATGATTTTTCCACACAGAAAAATTTCAAAGGGGACCATAAAGACATGAGTACAAGATGGTTACTCATGATGAAAATCGACACAAGCATGGAAAAGTATCGAGGCAAGGTGGTGCCCCAGGTACAAGTGTTGCAAGTGAAGAAATTCGATTTTGAGGAGTGGCGAAGTGACCTTTCTTGGAGAAAATGTGTCATGGTGAAGTATAAAATCACAAAAAACTAATAGATACCCATTTGAGGGCTCAGTGAGAGCTTTCCAACGATACAAACATTTTATCAAACTGAGCTACGGTTTGGCCGCAGTAGGCGAAAGAAAAAACAGGGGTTTCTCTTTTAATAAGGAATTTCCCTCCAAATTCACTCATTTGAAAGTGTAGTTGTGGTAAATGTAGAGAGGAGAGAAGGCCCTAAATCTTGCAGTGATCGTAGCAGAGAAATTGACCGTTGGAATCGAGATCTGTCAGTTGCAAGTAATAGGCCTAACCCTACCTACTCTTTCATTTTAGTGGATCAAAATTTCAGTTTAGGTACCTAGAGCTCATGAACAAGCCAGGTCGCACTTTTTGGGGTCTAGTCAGCGACTTGGGTAGTAGGTACTAGGTAGAAAATTGCGACATGTCCTAGGAAATGACCTGAAAAGTATGACCTATGAGAGAAAGGGGGTTTCAGTGTTGTTTTTGGCTGAGATCTGGGATTTTAATGGTTGAGGGGCATAGGTGCCCCCAAGCATGCTATGGTCATGCAAAAATGTATTTAGAAAAGAGGAATCTAAACACATTTTTATGATGTGATGCACCATTACCAATCTCTTTCGGTACTGCATATGTGAAGCAAATGGACTTAATTTTCAGGGTTGGCATACGTGGTGTCACTATCCTAAAGAGAGGATATGAAGATAATGAACTGGTGCTCTCTTAGTAAACCCATAGGTTGGTCAACAACAATGTCTAGGGGACTAGGTTGCTAATGTAAGATGAAGGAATGATGAGGGGTATCATCCCTAGAGTGATCTGAAGTGATATGGGACTCTAGAGGTTCTTCTAAATGAATATTTGACTTTTGGGATTGAATCGGGTATAGTGACATAGACCTCAGGGATATAAGATTCCAAAAATGTCTCATTGACCATGGGCTTGAGGAGAGGCAACTCCGGAAAAGTATGGGTGGCATAACCGACAACATCACACAAATCACACTAGATAGTACACTTTGGTGGCTGAGGAGGGGGTAAGGTTTATTAGGCTAGCCTTGTCTTTAGATGCCTTCTTGTTGGCTTTTCCCCCGTTACCCGAAGCTGTCGCAGAAGGAGGAGGTTCCTATTGAGGTGACTGAGGCACAGTAGCAACAAGAGGGGTCATAGGGAGCAGTTGAACTAGGGTAAAATCAAGGTAAGGTTTGGGTTGATCAGGCAGGGTAGCGACTGGGGGATCAAGCTACCAGACGAGAATCCCCAGGGTCAAGTTAGGAAGAGATAGGGTGGCCATGACAGGTACTGAGAACATTCCAAGAGGGGGAGCTAGGAATGGTATCTGACCGGAGGGGTAATGGCTAGGCGGGATAGCTCCAAGATAGTTAAGGCCTCGAGGAATCATTCCAAGAGGGTAGAGAGGCTCATGGATACTAGTTGTAGGTGAAGGGCCAGGAGGAGGAGTTCTAGAAGGCTGAATCAAAGGGCTAGGAGTAGGTTGCAGAGAGCGAGGCTGCTGACTAGCCGAAGCGGGTTGCTTGAGGGAAGCCCAAGACAATTGCATCATGCAAACATTCGATGATTTAGGATCAGAGACAGGAGGAGGAAGACCAGGGAATGTACCAAGTAAAGAGGAATATTTGTAGACTCCGGGTGAGACACTGGTCAAGGGATTAATGGTTTACTTATTGGCCACCGAAGATATGATCGACGTAGGGGAGGTCTATGACTTCGGTTCGTAATATGTTAACTGGTAAATGGTGACTATCTTTCCATTATGGGGAAAGGACATCTTGCGGTGAGCCACAGATGGTACAACAGACATCGCATAGGTGTAGCTACGACCTAATAGAATGTTGTAATCTAAGGGGGAGTCAATGAATTCTATGTCAATGCAAACAGTCTTGCCCGCAAGAGTAATAGGACAATTGTGGAACAAGCCAATGGGCTGGAGGTGTGGCCATCCCACGCTTAGAGAGTGATCGTGGAAGGGGCCATCTCAGGTGATCCGAGTTTCTTCCAAACCGAAGCAGACATCACACAGGTGGATGCCCCCTCATCAATGATACACCGGGAAATGTTGGCATTCTGGATCTTGACTGGGGTTTGGAAGGTGACGAAGGCAGGAAGAAGAGGATGTTCTGACCGATCCACATCAAAGACGATCAATCGATCATCTGAAGGATCTACAGTGCCCATGGCAGATAGTAGATATTTTCATTGTGAAGGGCACAATTGGAGGAGTTACAATGTTGAGATAGAAGCAGGATATTGTGCCAAATCATCTACTATACTATACGAATGGGCAGCTTTGCCAAAAGTAGTGTTTTGACATAGTGGTCCCTTAGATATCTGCAATTAGTTGACCAAGATAAATGCTGCAAAAATCTAGATCTATGCATTAAAAGACATTAAGCAGTAAATAAAAGCAAGAGTTGCTCCATGCATCCAATAGACAAGACAAGATTGTTTTAAGGAATTTTTTGTATTTATGACACCTGGGAGGAGAACATAGAAAGATGTTACCAGTCCTCCTCAATGGGATGGGTTCTTGTAAGTCCTTGTTACACTAAAAAATGTCACCTTGACATTCTGCTAACTGTATGAGCTCATTAACACTCATACATACCTCCTCTGCAAGTCTTACAACCTTTGTTCCTCATTCCAAGCCCTAAAACTGGACAAAAAAACCCTAAAAAGCTCAAAAACTTTGGGTACGTAGGTAATATTAAGCCTACCTATGTTCTTGGCTAGGGTACGCAGATAATGTGAAGAGAAACTGCGTTCTAGAACGCAGTTTTCCAGTGTTATGCGGAACCCATAAGAATCAAAAAATTAAAGCTGAAAAATTAATTTGGTCCAATTCTAGAAGGTTCTAGATGAGATTTTTGGGGATAGATGCCTTTAGTAAGGTGCATGTATCCCACCTTAGAGACTAATCATGATGTGAGGCTATCTGAAGGAGGATTCTATCCCTTCAAAGGTGGAACCCTAACCTCCTCATCTGCTCTATAAAAGGAGGCATTGGGTAGCCTCAAAGGGTTAAGATTTTTGGGTGAAGATTTTTGGGTTGAGATTTTGGAGATTGAGAATTAGAGTTCAAGATTTATGTGTGATTGAGTTGAAGTGCTGTTGAGATTTAGTCTTCTTTCTGTTGAGCTTTTGAGAGGAAAGATCACATACCTTTTATGCTCCTGGAAGAAGAGTGCAAGACTTATCAGAGTAGAGGAGACTCCTGCTTCGGACCCTTGGAAGGCCTTTCGAACATCAAGGCTAAGGTTGTAAGGTTCTTCTGTATATTTTAAGATTAATACAATCAAGTTTTGTTTTTCTCAATAAATTTTTGTTCGATTGTTTATTTCAATAAGCTGTCGTTTGATTTTTTATTTCATAGATTCCTTGATCACTATGATAGATATGTTTTATTATTATTTGTTATACAGGTGCTATTAATATTTGTTTGTTTGTGATTGTAGATCGGCAAAAGACGACACTTTCTTGTGAAGAAAGAACTCTTGTTGCGACGGAAGCACTACGACCGCAAATAAGCATTTGGATCTAAGGTAGGATCGACACCTTCATAGCATTTATTTGTAAAAAGAATATATTTAGAGAAAGACAAACTTAGTTGTTCGTTTGTTGCTAGATTGTCTTCTGACACTAGGGAGATCGGTCTTGTCTGCAAGAACGATTTATCCATCCAACAAATTGGCGACTCCACTGGGGAAAGAACTTGTTGTTTTTGGTTCTCTTTTATTTTGATTTGAGGAAAATTTTTCCCTGGTTTTTGATTGATGGATATCTGCCTGGGTAGCTTAGGTTTTCTCTGTTTTTGAAAATTTTGAAATATTTAAAGTTTTTCTAGAATTTTTCCTAGGACCGCACTTTTCCTTCTTTGGACAGTGCGGGTAGTTTCACATGTTTTCTTTAGTAAACAGTGCGGTACCGCACCTGTTACTTCTGGTAGCCTGCGGACACTATTAAAATTTTGGAAAAACTTTAGATTTCTTTTTTAAGTTTAGTTTAGATTTAATTTAGGATTCTTAGCATCTACTCAGATCTGTATTTTTCTGTCAAAAATCTCTTGTTTATGAGTTTCTTTCAGCAAATTCTTCATCTCATCAATCTCAGTTAATTGAGTGTTTTGAGTCTCTTTTTTGAGAAATTCTTAATTTGATTTCCTTTGGTCATTACTTGGAGGTTTGTCTCAGTCTTTTCACAATTTTGCATCTTTTTGCTTTTTTTTTTGCAAAGCAAAAAACATCTGGAGGGGGGGCTAAATTGTGTATGAGTGTTAATCGCCTTTGAGTGTTTTTTGATCTTTGGAACTCTCCCCTAATTTTCTTGACTTGCACTTGATTGGTTCTTAGATTACATTAGAATCATCTTTTGTTTGAGAATTCTCTTGCATAGATCACATTTGCATAAATAGAATTCTCATTTTTAGAATATGAATGAAAAATGTGCATAGATTACATTTGCATACTTTTCATGTGAATTGTGCATAGATTACAACTGCATAGTTTACATTCTGAAAAATCAATCGTAGATTTAGATCAGTTTTCTTTGATTTGAATTTAGATGTTTTTATGCTTGTTTTAAAAACACAAAAATATAAAAAATTGTTTTTGGATTGATTCGCATTAGTTTTTCTTGATGAAATTAGTGAATTAGAGAATTTGTTATATTTTCTCTTAGTGATCAATTTTTTGCATTGTTGGAAATGATGGAACTCTCTCCTTTCTTTAGTTAGGATTCATCGAATTGAAAAGATTACATTATCATATTCGATTGCATTCAGTTTTGGGTCGGGTCATAACACCATTGGTTTCATATCCATTTACCCTTTTGAGTAATAATAGCCTAAATAACACAACGCTTAATTAAAATTCATCTAGTAATTTTTACATTTTTAGGGCTATTTCCACCAATCTACCTCAGGATTAGTGCTTTGGAATAGGTTGTAGTTAAATTTCCAAAGCAACTAAAACAAACAAGTAGATAAATCTTGCGGTAGGAAATAAATCAAATTGTAATTGGTACAATTTGGGAAGCTTTTCTTAAAGAAGTCAATCACGAGATCATGTCCGAACCTTTGAGACAATCAATTCTGTTTCGTTGGGGAAGATAGAAGATTTTTCGTGCATTACAAATGGTAAACCTCGGATTAACCATTGTCGAGGAGCTTGGGGTCACTTGTCGGTAAACCTTGGATTATGTCGAGGAGCCTTCAAGGGGATTGAGCTTTGTTACTCTGCCCTTGTGCGTGGGATTGGATCGTAGACTGTTCCCCCAGTTGTATTTGTTATTGTTGGTAACCTTAGTGTCCATAAGCTTAAGATTACTTCCTAAGGTGACGATGAAGGAAAGATCTCACTGTACCTGGAGCAGACGTCGACTAGACTCACTTGGACACTCTGGGGGGTTCTCTTCACTCGAGATGGTTTTGTGAGGAAACTTGTGCCAGTCTGTTTCATTAAGCAGGTTGTCGGGGTAACTGTTCCAACCGCCCTTTCTGTATTAAATTCTACGATGTTGTATTTCATCACCAACTAGTGTTTTTAGTACGGGAAGTTACTGTTTGTGTGTGGTTTGAGTCCTAGATTTGATAGCGCGTGTTAATTTGTTTGTTTTTACTTTTAGAGACCATCGGTGTGAATTGTGAATTTTAATTGTTAGATGTGAATTGTGAATTGTTAATTTTAGTTTTAAATTGTTAATAAAATTCACTGAAGTTGAATATAATGGCAACTATTCCGGAATTTACCAACCAAGGAATCCCTCTTAACGAGAATCCTAGTACTTTTCCTTGCTTTGGAAATGTTGGTCCTCCTTATATGGCTACTTTGTCATTACCTGGATTTACAATATGTTTACCGATATGGTTATTTTCAACTTCGTTGGCCCCAAATACTCCAATTGTTCCACCTCAACCAGATGCTTCACTTCAACAGAGTTCACCATATCAACATCACCAACCTTCTGTTGACCCTTTACCTTCTTCGCCTAATATTTCTTCCTCCATTTCTTCCTCTTCGCTTGGTAAAAGCCTTGACGCTAGTAACCAAGTGACGAATAAGAAGAAGAAAGGGAAGAAGAAGAAGAAGAATAAGAAGCAAGATAAGAAAGAAGTCAACCAACCAACCATGGCTGTAAGTGTTAGTTGTGTTGAGGAAACCTACAACATGCATCGTAAACCCAAATACCCTTGTAGGCTTTGTAAGGGTGACCACTTCCTTATCAATTGTCCTGGTATTCCAAAGGTCTTGGAAGTATGGTCAGAAAAATCTCATCAACTTTCCGTTGATCCATCAACCAATGATAGTCAGGTTCTTGGGAAAAAGGGTAAAGTTAGGTTTCCTTGTAAGTTATGCAAAGGGAGTCATCAAACTCACATTTGCCCTCACATGGATGAAGCCTCAAAATTTTTGGAAAACCTTACTGTTCCACAGCAAGAATTTCCAACTGGTTACCGTAAGCTTTCTCCCAACCTACCGTCAACTGACGGAGTGATTGATCTAATTTCAAGTACAGTCGATCCCACTCTTCCATTCGAGAGTGAAACTCATATCACCCAGGTTGATGATCCATTAGTTGATCAAGTGGTCGATTCGAGTTCACATTCAGTCGATCCCATTCTCCCTGTAGAGAGTGAACTTCATACCGCTCAGGCTCTTCTTGTTACATCAGATTCTTCTACGCCGGGGGGCATTTCACCTGTTTCTACAGAACCCCCTCCAAGTACTGAGGTATTTTCCTTTGATTGGAATCGACTGACAGAACCTTGTCTTCCTTCTTCCATCCCTTTCCAAATCACTGTGAAGTTTGGTGGTAGGGACATACACCGCACACAAGTAGATGAAGGTGCTTCTGTTAGTATTTTATCCTCAACTGCTTGGAAAGCTTTGGGTTCCCCTCAGCTTGTGCCTATTACGCAGAATCTGAAAGCTTTTAACAAAACCATTAGTGAACCTTTAGGGATCCTTCCTAAGTTTTCTATTACTTTGGAAGGTAAAACTATCTGTATTGATCTTATGGTAGTTCGAGGTCCCTTGGATTTCAATTTACTCCTTGGGTGAGACTATGTTTATGCAATGAAAGCTGTCGTATCGACACTCTTTCGCGTGATGTCTTTCCCTCACAATGGAAATATTGTGACTGTAGACCAGCTTTCATTCCCTAGTCTTGTTTCGACTACCAATAATCTGACATCCCTGAATGTTCCTCATACAAAAGTGGTATCTACCCCACCACGGGTTAATTATGTGGCAACTAGTCCCATGTTTTCAGTTACCGATGTAAGCGAGCCTCTCACTGTTTGCTCGACTTCCTATGACTTAGATCCGGTAATTGACATGGAAAACTCTATGGGATTATTTGAATGTGATGTTCTTATCCCTTTTGAGTCCCTTGACATGTGTTCCTTTTATAGAACTGTTCTTCCATCTGATGAAGACCTCTTGGAAGCCATGATCAAGGTGTGTCCATTGACATGTGTTTCTTCCTGTTGGAAGCCATGATTATGTAGGCAAGGAAAGCTCCTTTTACTGTGTCAACCTCGTTAAAAAATGAATCAGTGAGTTTGAGGAAAGTTCCTGTTACTGTGTCAACCTCGTTAAAAAATGAATCAGTTAGGCGAGGATAGTTCCTTGTACTGTGTCAACCTCGTTAAAAAATGAATCAGTAAGTCCGAGGATAGTTCCTTTTACTGTGTCAACCTCGTTAAAAAATGAATCAGTGAGTTTGAGGATAGTTCCTGCTACTATGTCAACCTCTTTAAAAAAAAATGAAACATGTCTTTGAGGATAGTTCCTTTTACTGTGTCAACCTCATTAAAAAATGAATCAGTCGGCGATGAGGACAGTTCTTTTCTTGTGTCAACCTCATTAAAAAATGAAACAGTAGGTAGATTGTAGAGAGTAGATTCATAGACTAGAAATAAGTAGTTTCTGAGGAGAGTTCCATTTACTGAGTCAACCTCATTAAAAAATGAATCAAGTATGAGGACAGTTCTTTTCCTGTGTCAACCTCGTTAAAAAATGAATTAGTTGGTCAGAGGATAGTTCCTGTTACTGAGTCAACCTCGTTAAAAAATGAATCAGGTATGAGGACAGTTCTTTTCCTGTGTCAACCTCATTAAAAAAAAAAAAATGAATCAGTAGGTTATGTAGGTAGATTGTAGAAAATAGATACGAGGACAGTTCTTTACTGTGTCAACCTCGTTAAAAAATGAAACATGTAGGTGAGGAAAGTTCCTTTTACTGTGTCAACCTCGTTAAAAAATGAAACACATTGCCATGAGCATAGTTCTTTTCCTGTGTCAACCTCGTTAAAAAATGAAACAAATCCTCCCCTAATTGAGTCGAGTCTTTGACTAGATCTCGTAAATGTTAAGTCATATATTTAGGTTAGTTTTTGCATAATTTTCTTACAGTTTTAGGTCGGGTATTTCATATGATCTCGTAAATGAACCTTCATTCCATCCAGCTATTAATTACCAGCAGTGTAATGAAATGAAGCTGGGGGGGCATGCGGTCTAGCAGTTACGCTTAGGGGGCATCAAACACAGTTTTCTTTCTGTTTCAAGCTTTTGTAAAAATCAAACCACTCTGAAGCATAGTTTTTCTCTGTTTCAAGCTTTTGTAAAAATGAAACCTATCTCGAGTCGATTTCGGTTATTATTTTCAAGACTCGTTAAACTCATGAAAATCCCGAGATTATTTTGATATCTTTCATTCTCATAAAACACATGAAAATGCCAAGTTCTTTCCATCTTTTCCTCCTTGTAAATTAAATTGAAAGTCGGCCACAGGAGTACATTTTTATCCCTTTTTCGAACTCGTTAAAACTTATGAAAAAGTGAAAACCAGGAGTACATTTTTATCCCTTTTTCAAACTCGTTAAAACTTACGAAAAAGTGAAAACCATGAGTACATTTTTATCCCTTTTTCAAACTCGTTAAAATTTACAAAAAAAGTGAAACTACTGAGTTTACTTTTATCACTTTTTCGGACTCTTGAAAATTACGAAAAAGCGAAACCTTGGAGTTCTCTTTTAAGCCCTTTTCAGACTCTCTAAATATGAAAAGATTGTCGAGTACTTGATTATTCGAACTCGTTAAAATAAATGAATGATCGTCCCTTCAATATAAGTTTACCCCTTTTACGGACTGAAATGGACTATTTACGTAAAAGGTATACGTTGACTAATTACGGTCAATAGAGTTCTCTCCGCATTATTTTATCCTTTTTCGGGCTCGAGAGACTAAATTTACGAAAAAGTACACTCACGGAGTTTTCTTAAGTTTTTCTTCTGACTCCTTAAAATTGAAAAACACCGAGTTTCTCCTATACTGGACTTGTTAAAATTTAACAGTAAAGGACCTATTCAATTTCAAAACAGGAACGAACCACTCCTTCTTAGGGTTCGAATCTTAAACTAAATTGGACTCATCCGAAGGATGAGCTTATAAACAAGAAAATGTTATCCTCTTCAAGCTTGTCAAAAATAAAGAGGTACTTGCCAGAAATGGTGGGGGGAAAGAGAGAAAAATGAACCTGTTTGTTGTATTTTGATTATTCAAAAAGCCATTAACCACTCTTGACCACGACACTTTTTGTTCACCTGGGTTGGGAAATCCTTTGCCTAACAGTTAATCAAACCATTTTGAAAGTCTTGATTTAGGTTTAATTGTTAACTTTGGGTCAATTGTCACCAAGCCATCTGTGGTGTCGTTATGTGTTCAAGAAGGGGCGATTCAATCAACCATTCATCTATAAATATCGTCATCCATTTTGACCATCCTGATCAGTCCTTACTTAATATATTCTTCAAACGATATGATTTGATGTTTGTGGGCTTGCCTACAATGGGTCACTTTGCTATGAAGACAGCTCATTATACAAGGAATCTGATCAATCGATCAAGTGCAGCAATCTGCGTACTTATAAATGGCGGTTTCATAAACTTCGACGACATGTTACATCATTGACACGATCCAATGATTTAAGTGACATGTTAAACAGCTCATTCATTCACATTTCATGGATTGTACTGAGTACTTTGAGAGCCATTGACATTAATGGTGGTTACTCTCACACTTGTTAACAGTTTATATTATTGACTGGTAATCAAGTGGTTTCTACCATGTTCGACTTCGACACATTTATTCACATGGATAGAATCGTACTGGTTCGAGAAATGGAAATAAAGACCCTGGATCTAGTTTCTAACATCCAGGCTGCGAGGAGTTTTATTATTATACAGTAGACTATTCATTACAGATGGTTGCGCCCATGCTGTGTCTACACTATTGATGTAATATTAAAATCATTTCTGTATCAGAACAAGTTTAGTTAGTTTTTTATCTGAGTATGGGAATGCCTACCTCAGCGATGATATGTTTACATATATATATTTTGCATTGAATGTTTTTACAGGTTCCAACCGGGGTGTCCACAGGATGATCCTTGAAATGATAAAGTACTTCACTCTTCATATATGATAGACTTCATCTTCATCTATTTCAGACTTCGCACTTTAGGGGGCAATCTGTTACACCAAAAAATGTCACCTTGACATTTTGCTAACTGTATGAGCTCATTAACACTCATACATACCTCCTCTGCAAGTCTTACAACCTTTGTTCCTCATTCCAAGACCTAAAACTGAAGAAAAAACCCTAAAAAGCTCAAAAACTTTGGGTACGCAGGTAATATTAAGCCTACCTGCATTCCTGGCTAGGGTACGTAGATAATGTGAAGAGAAACTGTGTTCTAGAACGCAGTTTTCCAGTGTTATGCCTGCGGAACCCCTGTAAGATAAAAAAAGCGTGAAATTAAAATGAAAAAATTGAATTTTGGTCAATTCTAGAAGGTTCTAGATGAGATTTTTTGGGGATGAGTACGCTTTAGTAAGGTGAATGTATCCCACACCTTAAGGAACTAATCCCTTGATGTGAGGAGCCTATCCCTTTGAAGGAGGATTCTATCCCTTCAAAGGTGGAACCCTAACCTCCTCATCTGCTCTATAAAAGGAGGCATTGGGTAGCCTCAAAGGGTTAAGATTTTTGGGTGAAGATTTTTGGGTTGAGATTTTGGAGATTGAGAATTAGAGTTCAAGATTTATGTGTGATTGAGTTGAAGTGCTGTTGAGATTTAGTCTTCTTTCTGCTGAGCTTTTGAGAGGAAAGATCACATACCTTTTATGCTCCTGGAAGAAGAGTGCAAGACTTATCAGATTAGAGGAGACTCCTGCTTCGGACCCTTGGAAGGCCTTTCGAACATCAAGGCTAAGGTTGTAAGGTTCTTCTGTATATTTTAATATTAATACAATCAAGTTTTGTTTTTCTCAATAAATTGTCGTTCGATTTTTTATTTCAATAAGCTGTCGTTTGATTGTTTATTTCATAGATTCTTTGATCACTATTATAGATATGTTTTATGATTATTTGTTATACAGGTGCTATTAATATTTGTTTGTTTGTGATTGCAGATCAGCAAAAGAAGACACTTTCTTGTGACGAAAGAACTCTTGTTGCGACGGAAGCACTACGACCGCAAATAAGCATTTGGATCTAAGGTAGGATCGACACCTTCATAGCATTTATTTGTAAAATGAATATATTTAGAGAAAGACAAACTTAGTTGTTCGTTTGTTGCTAGATTGTCTTCTGAAACTAGGGAGATCGGTCTTGTCCGCAAGAACGATTTATCCGTCCAACAGTCCTCAGCACTTCAGATCTAAAATACCTCTCTATTGATGGTGTAGAAAACCTAGACAAAAATGGAACTCAAAGGGAGCTCACAAGAAAAATGGTAGAAAAATATTGCAATGATGGTGGATCAAATTTAGACCAAAAGTATAGATCCAGAGTGATCTTTAGGCAACAAAAGGTAGTGTGTGAATGGAAAAACATTCTATTTATAACAAAATATTGAGTTAGTCTAAGTATTGGTGCATAATTAAAATATTATAACCAATTCTAGATCCAACTTTTATGGAATATTTTATTATATTTGTTGGAGGGAAAAAGAATTTGACTTGGGTCAAATCCCTTTATTTTTAAATAAGAAATAAATAAATGATTTATTTATTATTTTAAGGATGTGGTTGAGTAATAATGAAATAAATAATGATTTATTTAATTATTTACGAGTGATTTAGTCAAATTTAACAAGGAATATTATTTAAATAAGGGTTTAATAATTATTCCTAGAAAATAATAAGATAAATAATAATTTATCTAATTAATTTTCCTATTTTGGGTTAAATATGACCAGGAATATTAATTAAACTACTGTTTAACTAATTATTCCTTGAGGAAAATCAAACAAATGTGGATTTATTTAATATTTCCTCATGGGGTTTCCTGTTTAGACAATAAACAACTTAATAAAGGTGGTTTACTAAGTTATTCTTCATAGTGAAAGCAATTTTGCTTAGGGTAAAATTGGTCTTACATGGTGTACTTAGGTCCATATAATAGTAACAGGTTAGATGACCAAAAAATGGTGTAACATAGAGGATAAAGTACATTGAAGCCTTAAATTATAGCAGTGTGAAGAACAATTGCCCTCAACCTTGGTAAGTAAGCTGGCAAGTATAATAGTTTAGGGCGAGTGCCAATAAACTGGCCATATAAAATCAATTTCTCCTGCTTCACTCCATATTTTATTGTCAAACATTGGTACATTACTTCAATATCTGTATGATATTAAGTTTCCTGTTCATTAATGAGATATTTATCTTGTTATCAAACATTGGTACATTTCTTCAATGTGTGTTTGGTATGTAGTTGCCTATTCATTAATCAGATATTTATGAAAGACTTTTTCTACATCATTATTAACCCAAGTCAATGTATTAAATATATTAAAGCAGTGTATTTATTGATCTTATAATAATAAGTTGTGCGTTTATTCCTATAATGACACGTATAAATGTGTTGTGCATTTATTCCTATAATGAAACATATAAATGTGTAGTGGATTTAGTAAAATTTTAATAAGATATATATTGTAGACGTTTCTCAAGATCAACATCTCACAATGTACTAAATTTATCCTCACATTTTAAAGTTGTTGGGAAAATGAACAATCTATTTCGAGACATATTGATGCAATAACATTTATTAAAACAAGATCTACGCTGCAGATAGCATATCTGCCGAAATTATATTTAAATTATTTTTTTATTTCTCAAATTACGATACTAAAATTGTAAGAGCAGTAATTTTTTTAGTTTTTAAAAAATAGTTGTTTGTTTATTCCTAAGGAAAAACTAACCTTCTACCATTAAATTAGTGGCCGCATAACAATGAATTGGAAAGAACTAAATACATCTTCCAATGAAGGAAATTTGAAAAAAGATTTGTTTGTTTATTGCTAAGGAAAAAAGTAACCTTCCACCATGAAATTAGTGGCCACATAACAATGAATTGGAAAGAACTAAATATATCATCCAATGAAGAAAAATTGAAATTTTGCATTGCTGTATTTTACTCATATAATTATAGGAATAGTCAAATTACAGGAAAAATTGAAATTTTGCATTGTTGGATTTTATTCATATAATTGCCAGTGAATTTTACTCATATAATTACAGGGTTAGTCAAATTACAGGAAAAATTGAAATTTTTCATTGTTGGATTTTACTCATATAATTGCCAGTGAATTGAAATTTTGCATTGCTCGATTTTTCTCATATAATTGCTAGTGAAATTACAAGATTCGCTGAGAATAGTGATCATAATATTCAGTACCAATTAAGGAATGCTATATCAAAAATATCAAAACCCTCTCCAACTGATCATTATTATATTTTCACTCTACCCAGATCTTAGAAATCCACGTTAATTAAACGATGATTCCTCTAATTTGTTTTTCATTCTGAAATACACTATAAGACATTGAACTTGCTATTCATAACGAAATACGGAAAATAAGAGGGTTGGTGTGGGATCAGAGACCAACGCACTTATAGAAGTTATATATAATTTTTAATTATAAAAAGTTCCAAGTTAGCATTGATTTTTTAATTTTGAAACTTATTAAAACCTTGTCATTGCTCCCTATGAATCATATTGACATTATAAGGTATGCAATGTATTAGAGGATCGACACATGGACATCCATGCAAATCACCATTGATTGAGCATCAATGCAAAGCACTCTTGACAAAAAGCACTATTGAGACAGGTGGTCTGCTTGAACATTAGGAAAGAGAACCATAAGCAACCATGTTTTTTGTGCCATAGTTGTTGCATCATCAGCCATAATCGCTACATCATCAACTAGTTGTTGTGTTCATACCCAAAGGGAAAATATGTATACAAAGAGGCTAGAAAAAAGGAAATGGATTGAAAGGAATTTGCAAGAAAGTTTGGGAAAAAAGGAGGCATAGATAAATTCATAGAAGGAATAGGATGCACCTGAAATAGGAAGCCCTTGGAGCAGATAAAAAAGGAAATGGACAGAAAGGAATTTGCTATAGAGGTTGGAAATAAAGGAGGCATAGATAAATTCCCACAAGGAATAGGAATCACCTGGAATAGGAAGCACCTAGAGATGAAAGAGAGTTTTAGACCTGAAAGAGAGGCTTAGGAATAAATTAAAATAGGCTTTTGAAGAAACATTGACATGCATGCTAGGAACCTACATATTTAAGGCCTGGTCCAAAGGCATAGGATCATTTAATGATTCACATAAGATCACTGATACCTATGCTTCATAGGTTGTGGAGATGATGGACGAGGCAACAGTTTATAATAAGGGGCCAAGGTAGCACAAAAATATTGAAATGTGAAGAAGGAAATTAAAGGGAAAAATGGCTGAGAAATGACCAGTTTTAAATCCTACTTGACCTGAGAAATGGCTCTGAAATACTCTATTAAATCCTACTTGACTTGAGAAATGGCTCTGAAATATTTTGAGAGAATGAGATGAACCAAAAAAAGAGGTAGAAAGGCTACACCATATCCTTTAATGGCACAAGGAGGATTCCCTCTTCCTTCAGGAGCATAGAAGGAAATGAAGAGACATATATACTTTAATGGAACAAGAAGGATTCCGTCCTTGGGCAACAAAGAAGGACACAAAAATCAACAACCTCTCACTGATTGGGAAACCAAGAAAAAGCGCACTTTTTCATTGGAAACATCCAAGAGTAGAAAAGAGGGAAACATCTGAAAAAATAGGAAAGAAGGAAACATCTAAATATATTGGCTTTATCTAATAATGCATTTTTATTTTATCTTTTGTAATTAAAAAATAAGAAATAAGGAGAATGATTGCATTGTTTATAAAATTCTCATCTCTTCCTCATAATAAAGTTTGTGGTATTGTTTCCAGAGCTGTGTTATTATTGTTTTATGTATATATTCTGTTATGTGATCCTCTGCATTAACTTTCAGATCTTCAAGTAGATCAATTGGTATCAGAGCATAAGATATTGGAAGGCATCCACCTGTTCGAAGAATTTTTTTTTTCAAGGGTCATACATTTCAATCCATTCGTTGGATGAAAATCATGCTGCCTCGTCAAGAGCGTCAAGAGCCCTCCCCTTCAAACTCGCTAGTAAATGATTTAGCTAGGGCTCTTCAAGAGCTAATTATGCTGCAACAACAACAATGTCCTCTAGGGAAAATGAAACTTGATACATGCTTTCAACTGCCCAAATTCTCAGGGAAAATGAATGGTGAGACTGTTGATTCTTGGCTCCGCAGTCTCTCCAACTATTTTAGAACCTTTCCAACGATGGAAGAGGAGATGAAACTCTAGATCATCGATCTACAATTGGAAGGGCTAGCACAAACATGATGGGATACTCATCTTGAGAATATTTCCTTGGTTGCAGAACTTGGAGAACAAGCCGAGACCAGATCGACGCCTATCACATCTTGGAATCTCTTTTGCAAGGCCTTACAAGAATGCTTCTATCCTCCAGGATATATACAAAATCTCCTTGCCAAATTGTTACAACTTCGACAACTACCCAATCAATCAACGCAAGCCTACATTGATGTCTTCTACAAGTTGCGCATTCAACTCCATATATCTGATCCATAAAAGGTACTAATTATCAAATTTAATTCTAGTTTGCTAATGCTTCTTCGCTGTGAAGTTGAGTTGTTTGATAGTGCTTCATTATATAAGGCCTTTATTCAGTCCTTGGTTGTGTAACACAAAGTTGGTACTCGAATCCGATATCCTCAAGCCATAAATGGTCCATCTCCCTTTGGTTCTTCTAATGTTGCCTCTGCCTCATCCCCCACACCTCACAATACCCCCTGGTGCACATTTGACAAGACCAACTCACATGCTTCTGCAGATTGTCGAGTACTGAAAAATATTTGCCCTCGCAAGAATCTTTTTACAGAGGTCGAACAAACAAAGGCCACTACCCCACTTCCAGTTGTTTTTCTCAAAAATCCAACAAAAATGGACCCCTCTCTCATCCTCATGACTGCTAATGCAACAAACACCTCTATTACGCCTTTGTTAACCCATAACTAACAAATCAAACATGAGTTGGCCACGCTTATTCTTGAAAATAGGAGTCAAAAGAATCTTGTGTCATAGGACTTAGTTGAACGCCTTTGCCTTCCCACCACTCTTCATCCACACCTGTATCAGCTCGGTTGGGTCAGAAAGGATGGTCCTTGTCTTACCATCTCACAATGTTGTGTTGTCCCCTTTGTTATTGGACCTTTTCGTGATACTGTTGTATGTGATGTTTCTCTTCTAGATTGTGTTGATTTATTTCTTGGGGGCAACAAATAAGGACACAAAAATCAACAACCTCTCACTGATTGGGCAACCAAGAAAAACACACTCTTTCATTGGAAACATCCAAGAGTAGAAAAGAGGGAAACATCTGAAAAACTAGGAAAGAAGGAAACATCTAAATATATTAGCTTTATCTAATAATGCATTTTGATTTTATCTTTTCTAATTACAAAATAAGAAATAAGGAGAATGATTACATTGTTTATAAAATGCTCATCTCTTCCTCATAATAAATTTTGTGGTATTGTTTCCAGAGCTGTGTTATTACAGTTTCGTGTCTATATTTTGTTCTGTGATTCTCTGCATTAACTTTCATATCTGTAAGTAGATCACTTTCCCTTCAACAATAGAGAAGGAAATGAAGAGACATATTCTTGAAGCTTCCAGTATAAGATAATTCGAAGAGAATCTAGTTGAGAAGTCAAACTATAGGCACATATATTTTTCTCTTATAATCGAGTAGAGATTGCGAACAACTAACTATATTTGGTAAGGGAAAACAACCTAAATTTTTTTAATGTTTTCTCGCTTTAAAGTTGTATTCGAATTTGAAACTTTAATTTTTTTAAGCTTAAGCCTGGAATCATAAGAATTAAGAAAATAATTGTAGGAAAATACGTTTGTATATCAAAAAATTATTTAATAAAATATTGTGTTTAAACATGTTTAAATGTAGACAAAATAAAATAAAATTACAAGTCTAAACAATTTAGACAAGTAGACAAAACAAAATAAAATTGTGAGTCTAAACATGTTTTTTAAATTTAGACAAAACATAGACAAACTTCAATAAGACTTTAAAATGCTTCAATGTTTTTGAAACATAGATGGAATATTTAATGTAAAAATTTTCTATCTAACATAATAATGCCTCAGTATTCTTGAAAATCCAAAAGCAAACAAATAGAAAATTTTGTATCTAACATAGATTCAACCAAACAGAGACAAAAGTGTCTATCTGACATAATGATGCTTCAGTATTCAAAATTTTCTATCTAACATAATAATGCCCCAGTATTCTTGAAAATCCAATAGCAAACAAATAGAAAATTTTGTATCTAACATAGATTCACCAAACATAGACAAAATTTTCTATCTAACATAATAATGCTTCAGTATTCAAAATTTTCTATCTAACATAATAATGCCTCAATATTCTTGAAAATCCAATAGCAAACAAATAGAAAATTTTCTATCTAACATAGATTCAACCAAGCACAGACAAAATTTTCTATCTAACATAATAATGCCTTAGTATTCAAAATTTTCTATCTAACATAATAATGCCTCAGTATTCTTGAAAATCCAATAGCAAACAAGTAGAAATGGAAAATACTGAATGCTTTGTACATATATATTGTTTAGACAAGTAGAAAAAACAAAATAAAATTAGTCTAAACATGTTTAAATTTGTACATGCATATTGTTTAGACAAGTAGACAAAACAAAATAAAATTGTGAGTCTAAACATGTTTAAATTTAGACAAAAATTTAAATTTAGACAAGTAGACAAAATAAAATAAAATTGTGAGTCTAAACATGTTTAAATTTAGACAAAACTTTAAATTTAGACAAAACATAGACAGACTTGAATGAGACTTCATAATGCTTCAATGAGAATGCTTCAATGTTATTGAAACATAGACGGAATATTTAATTTAATGCTTCAGTGTTCTTGGAAATTCAACCAAAAATAGACAAAATTTTCTATCTAGCATAATAATGCCTTAGTATTCTTGAAAATCCAATAGAAAACAAATAGAAATGGAAATTAGTAAATGCTTTGTGCATACATACCAAAATTTGTAATATTTTGTGTAAACTATGGTTTTTTTGCTTATGCTCTCCACATGAAGAAGATGTAGATGTTGCTTGTTGTTCTTTCTTGTATAAGATTTTAATATACTAATATTTTAGGATGCTTCAATATAAATGGAAGCATGTCGAAAGATTTAATTGAAATATACAAGATTTCAATATCTACTATTTTAGGATGCATCAATCTAAATGGATTACATGTCGAAAGATTGAAATATACAGGGTGAAAGGGAAAACTTCAATGTACAGGGTGAAAACAATGTACAGGGTTAAAGTATGAAAAGGATATTGTGTTGGAAATGATGTTTTACTGTATCAGGGGATGGAGTACATGGAAATGCTGCAGTGTTTTGATAATAATTAATATAAATATATCCGTAACTGTGAAAAAAAAAATCTATGAATTCTGACATCAAGCTTATATTTAAATTCCAAAATATAATCATCTAGCAAGGGAAATATTCTGAGATTTTCAAAATTCTGCCCATAAATGGTATAGGCATGGAAAATCTCCTTTAAGTTTCGAAATTTAATCAGAAAATATGGGCAATGTCAATTAAAATTAAGCAATCATTTCCATTGGACATGAACATGAAGATTTGAACTCTCAACATTTGATCAAGAACACACACTATAAGGAAATCAAATGCAATTCCGGTATTTTGACAAAAGGAACTTCTGATTTGAAACAAATGTTACCTGAGGGGCCAAAGTATAACGGTGATGGTAAAACTCTCCTTATCTTTTATGAAATCCGTCCTGTCGGTCACAAGAACCTCCAGATATCCATACTGTGGCCTGGGCTGAGAAAATGGGCTAGGCGACAAGTTCCGTCCAATGCTAGGAGTGGGAGGCAAGCTCCGTCCACTAGAACTAGATGCGGAGTCGAAGCTGAAGCTATAGGCATGCAAAGACGGCGAAGTATTCCTATACCTTTGGCCAAGCTCCATTTTACTTCTTGTTTCGGGGCAGCACAGTTTATGCCTTTCTCGCCTCCACACTGCATTGCACTGCTTATTCCTTTCTCTCTGCAGTATTGAAGGGATCCCTCACTATGGCTCCGCCACTTCTCCGGTTCATTGAAGACTTCATCTCTTAGGTTGAACCAGGTCTAACCTTCCCTTGAAGTGAAGTGAATAGGTGTGAAGGAGGTAGGTGAAGAGGTGACAGGCTGCTAGAGTGACAGGTTGCTAGAAAAAGTGGCAGGGTGGCTGGCTGCTGGAACCGATGGTGGAAAACTTTGAATTATGTAATTTCAAAACTTTTCAAACATTTTACTTTTTATTATGAAACGACGTCAAAATAATGCTACCTCCCAACATTAGCATTAATTCAAATGTTAACATTTTTCAATGAAATTGAAAGAGGTTGAAAGAGGTTATCCTAAGTTTTATCAAAATTATACAATCTCCTAATAATAAGAGGTAAAAAATAAAATTTTGGTTAGACATTAGTTTGGCAGAATATATATTTTTTTAAAATTGGTTAAAACATGAATGCATTACTATATGAAAGCCATTTAATATTAAGTCCATGATTATCGATCGCTATAGTCCCTCTAGCCAAAGGCAGGGACTAATAACACATATACATATCAATATTGGCCTGATCCTTGGTCATCCATTATAAATGCATTATCCATTAAATAAATTAACAGTGACTTATATGCTTATCAAATGAGAATCATGCCACACGTCAAAGTGTTTGATCCAACACATATATTATGCTTATTGGTAAACCATGCCTAAAGGATTATCACTAAGCCTACCAAATATTGAATGACATAGGTCTAATCTCACAAAGCAATGAAAAGCACAAACTGGAAGAAACTACATAAGCCATGCTACAAAGAGTCGTTCACTACCAAATATTGAATGAAATAGGTCTAATATCACAATGCAATGAAAATCACAAACTGGAAGAAACTACATAAGCCATGCTACAAAGAGTCATTCACTAAAGGCATTGTCGATAGTTAGTGCTTTATTGAAAGTTGCCCTTGTAGTCAGGGTTTTATTGAAAGGTGCCATTGGTTAAGCACTAAAATGAGAATTAATATAACTAAAATATTTGTTGGTATTTTGGCACAAATAAATAACGAATTCATGAAGATCATGATGCAAAATTACACCTAAATATGAGCTGAAAGCTTGGTAAAAGGAACGTCGAATACTTCTGATAAAAACACATTGCTTTGGTGTCTTTGTCATATGTTGGGTATTGTATATTGGAAATGAGTGATACGATATTAAAATATTAATATTATTGTTATCATGCTCGTGATCAAGGATTTTTCACTCCATTACAAAGTTGATGGACATTATGTTATTGCTAAGATGATGCTTGGACTAGCTACTGTTGAATCTGGTGCCATCGTAGGTTGTGTTGTGAGGTCTCTACCAGAACAAGCATGAATGGCATGGAAGTTAAAGCTAAAAAGTTTTAGGATCAATATTTTCTTAGAATATATATTCAAGCGGCCCCACAATGTATCTTCCATGTAGGACAGAACTTCGTGTGACCTCCCTTATATGATTAGAACACCCACAAATGAAATCGCAGTGGATAACCTCAGAGGTATGCCTAGAAAATGCGACTTGCCTATTATGTGACTTTGCGACTCCTATAAGTGATATTATTTAGATTTCATTTCCAAAATGAAACCTCTGCTTCAGTCACATCTCTCTAGGTGGCATGATCATAGTTTAAGTTCCCACAAACTAAAGAGGAAGTGAAACTTGATTTTAAGTGTGACTATGCAGCTTACCAAAGTCGCATCTCTTATTTGTGACCCTTATTTAGGTCTCAAAGTCACACTACACTATCCCATACAAATGACCAGAAAGTATGAGCTACAAAATGTTGTGACTATGCGACCTTTCTACAATTTGCAATCTCACAAGGTCGCATCCGCATTAATTCTACCTGCTAGTCACATCTTTCTCATGTTAGTCCTTAGCTCACATGCTTGATTTGAGATTTATCAAGATTTGAAGTTACTTTATTTAAGGTCATGATCAACAGGGATTTTGGCATTGGGACTATGCCAACTTGTTTGGGTTCGTATGAAATAATACGTAGAACAATATTGGCAAGAAGGAAAAAAAAAATTTACATCCTTCCAAAAGTTCCCTCTGCAGGGAAGGGAGTTATGCGCAATTTTTTTCTACAATCATCATAGGTTCCTCATGGAAATATTTATAGAACATTTGGAATAGAAATAAATTTTATTGAACAATATTACTAGGCAGAAGAGTGGCCTAAATTGGTTTCAATGCTCTTAAGATTGATAAGCGATTAAAAAACCTGGAATGGTGTTGATACAACATCAAGATGCTTGGAACTTTTGTTGGGATTTGGATGACAAGCTATAGACTTAATTAGTACCCATTTTGGTTTCCTTTTTTATTTTCAATCACTTCCTACCCAGATGTCTATGCGATGGCGGGCTTTGGTGATACCTCATAGTTGTATAGCTATATTGGGAGTAATGAGCAATATTTTGAGAAATAAACGAGGGGAATAATCAATCTTATGCTGAAAGAAGAGTTGGAACAATCCAGGAGGAAGGCCTTTAAATTATTAAAATAGAGCATGCAATATTTTCCAGAACTTTTAGTATTTGAATATTCACTCCTATAGTCACTATGGTTGACCTTTCTCTCCAATCTCCAAGGTTCATGAATGGTTAGCGACTAAAGGGGTGGATGATTCTTATACAAAATTGAAAAAATTAGATGCCAATGATCAAAGCCTTGAGGAATTTGATATTCATTTGTATGAGCTTTTACTGACAGTGGTTGGTAACATAAATTGGAAAATGTTATAAAGAGGAATACAAGTGACCTGGTATTGTTGAAGAATATGTTGATCTACAAGGAGGAAGAAGGAAAAAATGTTATGTTAAAGGGGTCATTTTCCAAATATTATTTTCCATAAGGAATCATTAAGGGGATTCACAATCAGATTTGATTTTCTTCTCTTGTTGGTTTTCCGAAGTTGTGGACATGTAGCACAAGCCATTGGTTAAATGTTGCGATGTATGATCAATATACAAGAGGGAATGCACTATGCCCCTTGGCACAAGAAGGAAACATGACTACATTCAACAATTATTTTGACGGGTGATAATAGGTCCATAAATGAAACCATGATAAGCCTAGAAAGACCCTGCAAAGGCCACTTGCTCTAACAATACCAAAAGGGATTATATATGGGTCCAATATTTGATCACTTGCCCATGCTTTCCAAGGATAAGAATGGAATTGAAAGAAGGTAACCACAAACCAACCATTAGGTTAGGTAGCTAGCCCTACCAAGATGATTTGAAATGATTGTATTAGTTTTGTTGTGCTAAGTGTCTTTTCAGTTTATAAACATGTGCATAATCAATTCATTAGTTTGCTTAAGGATTGAGGTGTTTGTCTATGAATTTTAGATGATTTTAGGTGAATTAGAAGCACAAAACAAGCTTAAATAAAACTAAAAAACAATGTAAAACAGAGAAATAAGTTACCACATGAAATTTACACAATAGGCATGATGAAGCAGTTCACCCCTCCTTGGCTACATCTACTGGTCCAGCTCCCAATGACATGTCCATCTTTCATTATGCAAAAATTGTGCAAATACATGTAGGTATAGTGCTCTAATGGTTTTTTTCTCTACACCAATGGATCCATAATGCTCCAATTAGTCAAAAATGACTCTTCATTCACTCAAAATGGGAGAAAATTGAGTCTCCTACTCTTTTGCCCAGTTTCACCTAGAAAAACTCCACTAAAAGTGGAGAACTCCACTTAACTAGAGCTAAAATAGAAATCACTGCCACAAATAGTGCGCTTGCCAGTCTTGACTGCCGAATAAACCATGGTAATTAAAGTTTACGGCTGGGGTGGCCACATGCCAACTTCAAACCCGTGGGTTTCATAACCATTGGCGGTTAGCGCCTTATCCGCAGAGTTAGTGTTTTAAAACATGGCCATGTGACAGATATATATATATATATATATATATATATATATATATATATATATATATATATATATGAAACTGTTAGATGGCGTGGACTACAGGTTGGCTTGGTATTAACCACGATGGATGAGGTTTTATGTTTTCTATGTGACAACGACGGGTTGGGACCTCCGACAGTTCCCAACATACACCATTCCATTCAACCATAATACAAACCCGTCGACATAAGATGTTAAGTCACAATAGATAGCGTGGTTAGTAAACCCCATGCATGCTCGGCAGGAGGTCTTAGGGTCGGTCCCTACAGACCCAACCAAAATTTTACTATGTGGTTCCAAGGCCATGTGGTGGCCTTAGGGTTGGCCACATGGCAGCTCCTGATTGGCCTGCCAAAAATGTACAACCAATTGCACCTTGACACATGTCAACCCACGATTGGCTCCGAGGAAAGGAATATTCTTCAAAATATTCTTTTTTGCTAACTATACCTCCACCTTGCTGACTGTGAATCCCAGTTAACCTTGGTCAAACTGTCGAAAATTTAGCTGTTTGGCATTTCGATCAGAACGCAATATCTCCCTCATATGAAATCAGTTTTTTGAACCTTTCATGGCATCGGAATCAGGAAGATGAGATATACACAACCATCCCAGTTTCAACCCAATACTGTAACTTTTAATTTTGTGAAAAATTTATGAACTCTTGATCACTCCTCCCCATTGGGAAGCTTTTGGACCCCAAAAGACTTGATTACCTGTTTAGTAGATGATGGTACAACTCCATCACCTTTCCAACCTCCATCCATTTTTCCTTACTTGGTTTAGTGCCTTTGAGCTGAACCCGAAGGTAGTCAACACTTCCCCTCTTGGATGCTCTTCTCCTCCTGTCAAGAATTGTATCTTCTTTGAGCTCATCCAGAAATTATGGTGAGAAATATTCAATAGAAGGTAGTTGAACAACATTTCCTTGATTATCGATCAAATGTGCTCATACAAATGTAAGTTTTCAACATTAACAACTCAATACATTTGCATATAATAAGGCAAGTCAAGTTGGAATGCATTATTACCAAATTGTTTAATAATCTTGAATGGACCATAGCGAATGGGTTTGAGTTTTTTACCTTCCCCTTGCATCCTTTATTTGCTAATGTGCAACCATACCTCATCTCCCTCTTGAAACTTGTCATCAACTCAATTTTTTTCATGCCTCTCTTTGTATTTTCTTTGACTTTCCTCAAGTTGTTCTTGAACTTGTTGATGTATAATCTGAATTTTCTCAATGAAATTTCGAGCCTTGTCAATATCACTATGGCCATAAATTGCAACATCCTTCCCAAAGATGAAGTTTAATGGCGATTTTGGAAAATACCCAAAGCATACTTCAAAAGGTGAGGTTTGTGTAGAAGAGTTCTTTCTCAGTTGTAAGCGTGCTGAATGTAATGCAGTTGTTCATCCCACAACTTAGGATGTTTGATGCAATATCCTCTCAATAGATGCACAACTGTTCTATTCACCCCCTCGGTTTTTCCATCTATTTGTAGATGAAAAGAGGTACTCTTTTTCAACTTTGTGTCCATCATTCTCCATAGATTTGACCAAAAATTCCCAATGAACCTAGAATCCCTGTTACTAAAAATAGACGTGGGCAATCCAAAATGAACCTAAACATGTTGAAAATAAAGTTCAATAGTTTGTTCAGCAGTAATGGTTTTCTTACATGGCATAAGTATACACATTTTACTGAATCTATCCACAACTACATAAATATAATCATGTTGTTTTCTTGACATAGGTAGACCTCTAACAAAGTCCATGGAGACACTCTCCCATGGCCTTGATGGTACCGGTAGTGGCGTGTACAACCCAAGATTCCTATTACTAGGCTTACTTGTTGCACACATAGAACAACCTCTTATAAAACGTGACACAATATCTACCATGTGAGGCCAATAGCAATACCTCTGAAGATACACCACTATTTTTCTTACCCAAAGTGTCTAGAAATAAGAGATGAATGAGCTTCTCTCATGACACTTAGCCTCTCTCCTTGTGGAATACACAGCTTGCCAAAATGAAACAGCAAATTTTTATGCATGTGATAATATTTTTCTTCAACTTGATTCCCTTCACTCAAACTAGCATACACATGTTGAAAATCAATGTCATGTGATTATTGTTTTATGTAACTCTCATGTACAATAGAATCATTTTTGAGTAAAGTATATGCACTAATGATTGGTCTTGAAATCATATCTACAAATTTAGTGAAAATACCTTTCTTGTACCTTATAAATAAGTGAAACTGTTGAAGAAATCCCATCCACTGAAATTTCTTGATTGCTTCAATTTTGTTTGTGACTGCAAGTACTGTAATGGTTGGTGATCGGTATCCACAATAGTCTCTTTACCCATCAAGTAGTGTTTCCACTTCTTCACAATTTGTACCAATGCATATAGTTCTTTGTCATATGTATGATAATTAGTTACAACACCATTAATAGTTTCAGAATGAAAAGCGATAGGCTTACCATGCTACAAAAGAACTGCGCCCATGGCATAATCACTAGCATCAGTTTGTATCTCGAATGGCTGTCTCAAATTTGGTAATGCAAGGACCGGAACTGAAATGATATTATCTTTTAAAGCTTCTAAAGCTTGTTTTTGTTTGCCTCCCCATTGGAAGCCTTTTTTCACACTTGTCACTGCATTCATAGGAGATGCAATGGAAGAAAAGTTAGCAATAAAATTTCTCTAATATTGAGTTGAACCTAAGAAAATTCTTACCTTGGTTACTGTTTTGGGTGTGGGCCAATTCACAATGGCTTCCATTTTAGAAGGAACAGTCCTCAATTCTCCTCCTCCTACAATATGTCCCAAATAGACCAATGAAGTCTTTCCAAACTCACACCTTGACATCTTGAGAAACAATTTATCTTTCTTCAAAGTATCAAGCACTCTATTCACATGCAAGACATGATCTTCTCTTGTTTCGCTGAAAATTAAAATGTCATATAAGTAGACAATAAAAAAGTCATTAATGAATGGACACAAAACACTATCCATAACAAACATGAAAGTTTTCGGTGCATTACACAAACCAAATGGCATAACTAGCCACTCAAAGAGTCTTTGTTTGGTTTTGAATGCAGTTTTCCATATATCACTTTCTGCAATTCTTACTTGATGATATACACTTCATAAATATAACTTAGTGAAAAAATTTGCTTCTTTCAGCCAATCAAGCAAATCATCTATTCTTGGGAGTGGGTAATGATTTTTTACCATAATCTTGTTCAAAGATCGAAAATCTACACACATGTGCCAAGTCCCGTCTTTCTTTGGTATCAAGACTATGGGTGAACCGCATGATGAGGTGCTTGGCCTTGTGATTCCTATGTCCAACATCTCTTTGATTTGCCTCTTTATTTCAGCATTCTCCATTATTGATATGCGATACATAATGATGTTTAGAAGAGGACAATCTTGCTGGAACTGAATCTCATGTTGAATCTCTCTTTTTGGAGGCAATCTTGTTGGCTCCTGAAACATCTCATGATGCAAATTAACTACATCATATAAATCTGATTTCAACTTAGGATCACATCCCTCAAATGATTCATGATTAACATCATATTTAGGCTTGATCATAATAAGAACAAAATTCTTACTTGAATTTACCAGCCTCTTTACCTGTCCAGCATTTACCATAAGAATGTTTGTCTTCTTGCGATGTGCTCTAACAATGAACTCCTTGCCATCTTTGAATAAATGATACTTGTTATCATGGATATAGAAGATAACTTTCCTGTCATACAAGTAAGGAATCCCCAACACAATACTTGTTACGTCAAGTGGAACTACATCTAATTCAACTGTCTCAACAAAATTTGCAGTGATTGCAAACCGCAATATGCATTTCTTTGAAACCTGTAGATTTGCGTCCTTACAAATCCAACCTAATGGATATGGTTTTGGATGTGGTATGGTCTCAAGGTTAAGTTTCTTGACCAAGTATTCATAGATTAAGTTTTCTTGTGACCCACTGTCAAACAATGTGTCAATCTTGGTATGTTTGGATATGACCCTCACATAAAACAGTTCTATTCTTTCTTCTTCATTTGGAGTGTTTATGTGATAGTTTGATGTACTGGTAGTTGGTTTAGTTTCAATTTATTTTCCCTTCATGTTCTTCAATCCCATGGCTGTAATCTTAGATTCATCACTTGAATCATCTCCTAACTCATGTTGAGTTGTAGTAGCAGTTTTTTGTTTCCCTTTGTTATTGGGTTTCTTTGGCCTCATTTCAGGATGTAATTTCCAACAATGAGTTTCATCATGGCCTTCTTTTGAACAATGTTTACAAACCACTTTTTCTCCCTCTTTCTTAACAGATGCATTCTTTTTCTTTTTACCTTTTGAGGTATTTTGTTGATATTTTTCATTTCCTAAGAATTTAAATTTGAAAAAGGACACTTAAGCCACTTTTACAACTTTTTGTAGTGTTTTATACTGCAAAACAACAGTTTTCGCTATGAAATTGCCTAATAGTTTTGTAGCAAAACTGTCAGAGGTTAAAATAACTACGTTACGAAAATCTATTTTCTTACCTGTCTTGTCAAATTCGATATGAAATGTCATTCCATGATTGGAGGATTTAGGGTGGAGTTCATTCAAGTCTCTTACGGTTAATTCAAAGGTACATAGCCATGTCTGAGGTCATCATTACCCTTTTTGGCATGTATGTGTCATGATTAAAGCATGAGTTGTCATTTAAAATATAAACCTTATCCTAAGCTATTATTTTTCACTCAACTTTCATTCTTACATGTTAAACATCTCACTGTCACTGTTTGAAAGCTTCCTCATCACACCAAGCAACTTGTTGTCCAATTTGTTTTTACAAGTGTCACCTTTTTAAGAGGGTATCTTGGTTATAAAAGGAGATGGTCATGCACAATAAAGCATAAAAAGGAGGCTCTATGGATAATATAGAAGCCCATGGACCTTAAGATATTTGTGGAGGACCCTAGCTTTGCTTAAGCATGCATCAGTTCAATTTGTTTGAATTTCTGCTACAGCTAACAAGGAAATTGCTGTGTTTTTGGACTATTTGAGCTGTCAATTTCAAAAGAAAATTATGGATTAATAGAGATGATTTTTGAAAACATGAGAGAGGTATTTATCAAGCACAGAAAAAGGAACAGTAACCTCTTTCACGTTTCTCACAGGTGCTACCAATTTGGAGATTCAAAGGTGTCCTTGGGACCTATTTTTAGAATTCAGAATTTTCTTGTTTTATACATGTTTTTCTAATGCATATTATGGAAAACTGGAGATGGATTTCAAAAAACCAAGAGATTTTTTTATTTAAAAAATTCTTATTTACAAAAACCTCCTCCAAGTTTGCAAAATACATCATGTATTTGGAGATATAAGCTCTGTTCTAAGACTTATGTTTCAGAAAAAAAACAGGAAACATCTACAAAGACGTTTTAAATATGTAAGGTGATGGTGATTGCATTCCTCATTAGTTTGATGAGGTCCATAACATGCAGAGAACCCAAATTTTGTAGCATAAGATTATTTTTTGAAGACAGTTTTGAAATGTGAAATTTATGCACTTTTACATAGTTTTGTAGCGTTTCCTAGGCTTAAAGCCAGGAAAATGCTACGAAAAAACCTTGGCGGCCTTTTTGCCTCTAAAGTCATTTTTTGTAGTTTTCCGGGAGGGATATTGATGGTGGTGATGTTTCATTACTTGATTGACACCATGGAACATAAAAGGAGAAAATTTATTGGGCGTAGAAGTCTTTTGTCAATGCTACCAAAACTCGCTATGAAATTGTCCTATTTTCGTAGCGAGCAATTGTCAAAGGTTTTTGAGCATATTAATGGCAGTTTTGGAAATATGGACTCCTCCAACGTGTCAAGGGAGATTATAATAAAATAATTATGAATCTAAGGAATTTTTATCAAGACAAGTCATCAACAAAAGTATATTTGAGGATAAAGGTCATGCTTTCCAAAAAAGTAGGGTTATGCTCCATAGATCTAGGAGCGTTTTTTAATATGCAAAGTGGTGATGAACTGTCATGTGGCTTTTTTGAGCATGTGATACCTATGTTGTAACCATCATTATAACTATTTCAAAGATAAGGTAGGTTTATGTAATAAATAGGAGTTAGAGTCCTATTAGGAGATGTTTTCTTTAAGATGTAGCTGTCAGTTTTCTGTTAGAAGTCATGTTTTTTAGTTATGTGATGTGTCATAGGAGAATTCAATGGTATAGCCACCAGGCAGAATCATATTTTTTGTAAATAAGGTCTATTTAAAGACAAAGCATCGAAGTAGTGAAGGTTGGAATATGTGACTGTTGACTACTACTATTGTAAAGAGGTTTTGATTAGTAATAGAGAGTGGCTATTGGTTTCATCCTTCACCTAAGATTCATTTGATATTTTCATGAACACTGTCCTATGTATCTTATTAATTTATTTCAATATATTAATGTTTGGTTACTCAGAATTTGTGATTTTCATGCTCTGACTTCCTTTCAAGCATTAAATTATTGGATATCTTTCTCAATGTCCTGCTTTCAGTATCTTAATGTTCATTACTTAGAATTCATGTTTCTCATGCTCTGACTTCCTTTGAACATTTATATATTGAGTATATTCTGTGTGTGTGTATTCTTCTTTCATTTAAATATCTACATGCCTCAGCTTCCATAAGGAGAGCCTTTTTCATTGAGATCCCTGTCACTGAATCCATATCCCAATCGTATCAAAGCCTTCACTTTTCAACCTGCAATAATTCAAAGGCAAGACATAATTCATAGAGTTAGCCATCTAGTACTATCATTATTCAATATCATAAAACCCCCTTGAGAGATCCCTCTCAAACTAAAGAGGCTAAGCTTTAGTTAAAAGTGGTTCGAAATAGTTACACTGAGTTGTTTGATAAGTAGCTAATCAAGTACAATTTTGTGATAACACTAACCATCTTAGTAAAGTTAAGAAATGATTTCCTGAACACTCTTTCTTCCTCCTTGGGATCAACTTCTTCATGGATTTCTCCTTCCTCATGAGGCATGCTTAATGAAACTTCTGCTTCTTTAGGAGGTGAACTAGGTGGTGGAGATTGTGGAAATCTTGCTCTCCTTTTCTTTGGCTCTTCTTGAGACCCTTCTGCTTCCACCAATTTGCTTGAGCTTGAGCCTTGTAAGCATCTAAAACTTGCAAACAATTAAACAATTATTTGCACAAAACAACACCAGAGAATAAACTCTAGCTCTGATACCAATCTGATCTGAAATGGTTGTATTAGTTTTTCTGTGCTAAGTGTATTTTCAGTTTATAAACATGTGCATAATCAGTTCATTATTTTGCTTAGGGATTGAGGTGTTTGTCCATGAATTGTAGATGATTTTAGGTGAATTAGAAGAATAAAACAAGCTTAAATAACACGAAACAATAGTGTAAAATAGAGAAATAAGTCACCACATGAAATTTACACAACAGGCATGATAAAGTAGTTCACCCATCCTGGGCTACATCTGTTGGTCCAGCTCCCAATGGCACATCCATCTTTCATTATGCTCAAAATTTTGAAAATACATGTATTTACAGTGCTCTAATGGCTATTTTTCCTGCACCAATGTCTTCAGAATGCTCCAATTAGTTAAAAATGAGTCTTCATTCACTCATAATGGGATAAAATTGAGTCTCCTACTCTTTTGCCCAGTTTCACCTAGAAAAACTACACTAAAAGTGGTGAACTCCACTTAAATGGAGTTAAAATAGCAATCACCACCACAAATAGTGCGCCCACTAGTCTTGACTGCTGAATAATCTGTGGCAATTAAATTTTTCAGTTGGGGTGGCCACATGCCAACCCTAAACCCGCGGGTTTCATAACTGTCAGAGGTTAGCGCCTTATCCGTGGAGTTAATGTTTTAAAACATGGCCATGTTACACACACACACACACACACACACACACACACACACATATATATATATATATATGAAACCATTATATGGCGGAGACTGCAGGCTGGATTGGTATTGACCGCAATGGCTGAGGTTTTATGTTTTCCATGTGACAATATATATGGGAACTGCTGGTGGGTTGGGATTGTCGGTGGTTCCCATCCCCCCATACACCATTCCATTCAACCATAATACAAACCCGTAGACATAAGATGTTAAGTCACAATGGATAATGCTGTTGGTAAACCTTGTGCATGCTCAGTAGAGGGTCTCGAGGTCGAGCCCTGCAGACCCAACCAAAATTTTACTATGTGGTTCAAAGGCCACGTGGGGGCCTCAGGGCTGGCCATGTGGCAGCTCCTGATTGGCCCGCCAAAAACATACAACCAGTTGCACCCTGACACATGTCAACCCACCATTGGATTTGAGGAAAAGAATATTCTTTGGAATAATCTTTTTTGCTGATTGTACCTCCACCTTGCTGAATGTGCATCCTAATCAACCTTGGTCAAATGGTAAAAAATTTACTTATTTGTCATTTCGATAAAAAAGCGATATATCCCTCATACGACATCGATTTTTTGAACTATTCATGGTGCTGGAATCAGGAAGACAAGATCTATGCAACCATCCTAGTTTCAACCCAATATTGTAACTTTGAATTTTGAGCAAAATTTATTAACTCCTGATCACAAGACTAGAGAGGGCTCTCTCAGTGTAAATTTGGAGCAAAAGGGATGACTGGATATAATGTTTTAGGCTATTTATGATGCTGAGTAGATTAGGGTTTTTGTTTGTTTGTATTTTTTCTAGATAGGAATGATTGTTAGGAAACTAGGTCTAGGGTTTAGGTCTGATTTCAAACGTTTAGTTGTAGAGGTAAGGGTGAGGCCAAGTGGGTAAGCTTAGAAGCATGCTTAATTTTCATTTTATATAGGGTGAAAAAAGAGGGAGTCAAAATGAGCATTAAACTAAATTCATTCTTAGAAGAGAAGAGACATGTTCATGTAAATCTTATAAAAAATAGAGCATGGAAAGCATGATTTCTGTCTATAAACTGATACGAATCATAATAGAGAAGAATATAGATGAAATATGGATAACATAAAATTCAACATGATAAGTTTATAGAGAAAAAAATTGCTCAAAGGAATACCAATGGAGTCTCAACACTATGTTTGCAACATTATCTTTGATTTCATTAACAAAATCTTGTACAATAGCTCCATTGAAAATAACAACTATCTAGCCTCTAAAATGACTTGAGCTGGACTAATTATAAAAAATAGAGTTCATGAGAGCTCATAGGGTTGAAATACTATCCAAAAATCATCATAATTACATCAAATGAGTCACTTCCTAGAATCTAAGGAAGTTAGAAATTAATCCTTGAAATTTAGCTAAAGACTAGGAGTGTGTGTCTCCTCCATTAAATTACATGTTTCCTCATCATAAGAGGAAAAAAAAAATCTCAAATACATAAAATGATACCACATGGGACAAATAGCATCAAATTCTAAAGTTTTCTTGGATTTACAACTGTCTGAAGGGAATCCTATGAAGAAACGTAGCGGCTTTAGCAGAAATGTCGTGCTTGTCTCACAGAAGTGTCACACCTGTTCAAGGGGGATTTTGACCCACTTAAAAGCATCCAATTGAAATTATGAAGGTTGGGATGAATATCCCTATGAGTCTAATTCCCAATGCACCTTGAAATTTGAGAAAAAATCCACAGGAAGACCTCCAAAACTTGTTTTTTCCAACCTCACTCCAGAAGCATTGTGCCTGGTCAAAAACACTGACGGAAGCATGAAAATGAGGCATTTTTTTGAATTTTTCTCGACAACCAAGGGCTATCATAAAAAAAAAACCTTATCTAAAATGTACAGGTGAAATGGCATCTATCCATGTAAGCCTATCTTCATTTGGATGCCCTGAGAGAAAGAGTTGCACCGCTGCACGACGCTTCTGTGGAGATCCAATTTCCTAAATCTTCCAAAAATCAGAAAAAATACCCAAAATGCTCAAAATTTGTCAAAATTTGTTTTATAACACCTGTGAATGACAGTATAAACTTTTAGGATGAATCTTTATTCAAAGTGTATGAAAAAAGACCACTTTAGCCACGCATAACTTATAGCCCTAACAGCAGAAATGACTGCTAATATCTTTAGATCTGCAATTAGATGATCAAGACAAATGCTGCAAAAATCTAGATCCATGCATTAGAAGACATTAAACAATAGAAAAATAAGATTTACTCCATAGATCCAATAGAAAAGACAAGAATATATCCAATGAATAATTTTATTAATGGCACCTGGGAGGAAAACACAAGAGGGTGTTCCCTGTTCTTCTCAATGGGATGGGTTCTTGTGAGTCCTCAGCACTTCAGATTTAGAAATTATCTCTCTTGATGGTGTAGAAAACCCAGACAAAAATGGAAAATTATGGCTATGATTATGGATCAATAACCAGACAAAGTGTTGATATCCAGAGTGATCTTTAGGCAACAAAAGGTGACAAATGAATGGGAAAACCCTTCTATTTATAACAAAATATTGAGTTAGTCTAGAGATTGGTGCATAATTAAAATATTATTGACCAAATCTAGACCCAACTTTTATGGAATATTTTATTATATTTGTTGGAGGGAAAAGAAATTTGGCTTGAGTCAAATCCCCTTATTTGTAAATAATAAATAGATAAATGATTTATTTATCATTTTAAGGATGTGATTAAGTAATAATAAATAAATAAATGATTTATTTATCATTTTAAGCATATGGTTGAGTAATAATCAAATAAATAATGGTTTATTTAATTATTTAAGGGTGAATTAGTTATATTTAACAAAGAATATTATTTAAATAAGATTTTAACAATTATTCTTTAGAAAATAATAAGATAAATAATTATTTATTTAATTAATTTCTTTGTTTTGGGTTAAATATAACAAAAAATATTAATTAAACTACTATTTAACTAATTATTTCTTGAGGAAAATCAAACAAATATATATTTATTTAATATTTCCTTATGGGGTTTCCTTGTTTAGACCATAAACAACTTAATAAAGGTGATTTACTAAGTTATTTTCATAGTGAAAGCAATTTTACTTGGAGTAAAATTGGTCTTACATGATGTACTTGGGTTCATCTAATGATAATAGGTTATATGACCAAAAAATGGTGTAACATAAACAGCCAAGGATTCCTCAGCAAGGAGGTCTAAGTTATCCTTCTCTTTGAGCTTCATTTGAGCTTCCTTAAGCTTTTCTTCATTTGTTTGAGCCTGATTTTCAAAATTTTGTTTCTAGCACAATAGTGATTTTCCATATGTATTTGGTGGTTATTGTTATTTTGAGCTTTCTTTAGAGGCTTTTCAAGGTTTCCATTGACCCTGTCAAGCTAATACTCTCTATCTTAATTCATTTTATCAAGAATTAGCTCAACAAAAGTTTTCCAACCTAATTTAGGATTTGATTCTCTTTTTTTCTGAAGCGCCCTCTTGAGGCCTCTTATCCTTGGTCTCCTTGTTTTTGTTTCAAATTTTTTATCCTCCAGCTGATCATAATCTACTATTTCTTTGCCTTGTACCTTTGGCTTGTCTTGGAGGAGTAGTTTCACTATTAACTGAAAATTCTCTTGTTGTAGGAATATGATCTGAGAATTTTCCATTGAGAAAACCTCCCTGAACTTTGCTATCTGTTCATATATATCCTTTATGATTTCATCATCTGAATTATCCTTCACCTTCTCTACCATGTCAACCTGTAAGGGTGCTTATTCATCATGGTGCTGCAATGGTGACTCACCATCATGACTAGGTGGCTGATCTATTGTTTCTCTTTGCTCAAGTGTAGATTCAGGAACCAATACACCTCTAATGGTCTTATGAGATTTTTTTTTTCTCATTCCCTTCTCATAGGTTTGAGTGATCTCAACCCTAGGGGATTTTGAAATCTCTTCCTGCCTGCTTGAAGAGCCAACCTCCTTTGACTGTGGTGATGTTGTGTTATGAACAATAGGTGGACTGGTAGCAGGCGCTGATGCTACTTTCTCCATGAAAGCTTACTAGGTCATATTGTTTGCTGAGAGTTGGTGCAAAAAAATCAACTTGACCAAACCATGGTGGAATAGACTAGCATGAGTATTTTTTCCTTTTCTCTATACCTTTTCCGCCATCTTGACCAAACTCCTGAATAGATAGTTTGGACAAATCGAGTGATTTGGTGGCTGTGAAGTGCATTAGTAACTTGACATGGTATTCGTACAATATTGAAAATATCCCCTCGAATGTGAAATATTTCATGATTAGCTTCATTAATGGGGCGTTCTTATCAAGTTAATTCTTGAAAGGGAAAACATGTTCAGGTTCATCTCTGCAATGAGGTTTTAGGAACATTGGGTAGTTCTCAAGATCCAATTCCATGCCCTTGAATCATACTTCTCCTTAATTTGGAATCCCTATTGCTGAAGTGATGGCCTTTGCTGATAGAGTGAATTCAATGCCTGCTATGATGGCCTTATCTCTTTTGAATTTAGTGGAAAAAAGGGTAGTCAATTGGGCATGACATCCTATCTCCATGATTTTCTCACAAAACCTCAAACATCCAGTGTTTTCAAAACATCTCTTTGCATAAAGGGAGGCATTGAGTTCTTGCACCGTGGATGGCTCAAATCTGGAAGGGTGGCATCCCTTGTGAGCCTTCTTTTCACTCTCCATACTACTTTTGAACATGATGAAACCTTCCTAAATGACATGAGTGGGCGGGGACAGTGAATTTGGGAAAACAGGGGATATGGATAGGGTGACTTTAGGGGATATGATGAGGTGTAAGAAATCTAAGGAAAATTTCCCCAAAAATTGAGGAGGTACCTGGTAGGGTGATGTATTAGCTTGAGGCTTCAACTGAAATTTTTTGAAATAGGTATGGGGAGATGGATCAAAATGGGAAAACAAAGAGATTTTCTAGTTTTTTTGTGGAAATGTAGTGGGAATTTAGGGTTTTTATGGAAACAATGGTAAAGGGAACTCTGAGTGATAGGGGTTGTTAAGGTAGGGTATATGGAGGATAGTTGAAGGATTTAGATGGTGGGAAAAGGGTCTTTAATGGATAAAACCAATCAATAAAGGGAAACCCTAAAACGTAGTGGAACAAAAAACGTAAGGATAGAAAACACTCATACACTGATGAATTGACTTGAAGAAGGCATTTGAAGTGTCCACTTACTGATTTTGGTGGCCACAAAAGGTTTTCAAACTTTTTTTAAACCTTGACAAGTTGACTTGGAGGGTGAAACCCAAAAACGTAGCACTTTGGCAGAAGCATAGCACCAATACCCAAAAACATCACATTGCCTCTAGAAACGTTGTGCTGCTTCCCAAAAATGTCGTGTTGCTTCCCAGAAATGTCGCAATGCCTCCAAAATCATATCAAGATGGGTTTGTTTGCAATTTTCTCTGGTTTTCTTCCACCTTTGGCAATGGTAGAGTGTTCTAAAGGTGATATAGGAGCTCTATCAATTAAGAGAAGATAAAATGAGTGAAAGAAATCACTTTTTCCCTTTATAACATTATAAAACACCCGTTTTTGTCCTTTAGTAAAGTCATGATATTTTGAGAAACACTTTTCTTTTTTGGATAATTTGACAATGTAACAAGCTTTTGAAAGAAGACAAATTTTCTTTTTTATTTAATTTTCCTACCTAAGCTAACTCCATTTTAAAGATAACTTGTACGATGGAAATGACAGAATTGTGACATTTATGGTGGCGAAATGAAAAACACCTAGACATTGACCTAGGTGAAATCATGGTGACTTGACCTAAGACTCTAGATGATAATGAAGGACATGACCCATGAAATGATAATGACCATGAATAAACTGGAGGGAGTAGGTTTTAAATACCTATACATATCCAATGAACAAAATTTTATTTGAAAAATGACTTGGAAATATAAAATCTTGGCCTAGGACCACTACTAAACAAATTTGAAAGAGTACATTTGATCACTGAATAATTGACACTAAAAATGGCTCCAGCTAGGGATGGCAGCTCCTTCAGGAGGTGTCAAGAACACCGTAGATTAGGTAGCCTTATCCATTGGGCAATGGAGTCAAAACTAGAAACTGAAATAATTTTGACAAACTGAAAAACTCACTCAAATACTGACTGGAATTTTTAAAATTTTTGAAAGAAAAACATCGGCTTATCATAGAAGTCACATGGAATTCTCCTCTAGCTTCAAATTTTTTCAAAAACTTCTTTTTCTTGACAGCAAATAAAAATTATATTTACAATGAAACTGAACCTTTTTCATCAAACTTAGGTAAGGTAATGTTTGAGGAACCTACCATTCACCAGTCCTCCCAAAATTTCTTGCCCATCAAGTTCTTCTAACAAGAATGCCTTATTACCTATGAATGTTGTAATATTGTATGTACCTTTCCATATATTATCAAACTTATCGTTCTTACCTTTGTCTTCATTCCAGGCATCCCACCAAAGAACAACATCTCCTACTTTGAAGTCATCAAATTTGGTCTTCTTGTCATACACTTTCTTGATTTTATCCTGAAGTTTTGAATTATGATTGAAAACTTCTTCTCTTGTCTATTGAAAATGAATCATTTGACTAATTCTTCACTGGATATCATTTGGTTCACTGTTGATCTCTTGCAAAATTTTCATCACTAGGATATCTAAAGAAGTGGGAAACACTGTGTCAAACACCATACACAAGTGTAGAAATTTGAATAATAGCTGAATAATTCACCGAGATTATCCTGGTCACATACTATTTGAGCTTCATACATAACACATAATCTCTTCTACACATTAATTATCACATGCGGAAATAAAAACAACAAGCGGTATTGAAAACATTCACATGCGCACATAGAAATTCAACACATATAAAACAATATGTATACCGGGGAAAGCTTACAGCTAAAAACCCCCTATTGTCTATATATTATAATGAAGAATAATCATGTAACAATCTTAGTACAATACTCCTCACAAGTACTCAGTACTGTCTCCAAAAGTTACACACAAACTAGCTCAGTTTTGAACAAGCCACGGGTTCAAAACTCCTCCACTGTTTGCCTGCCTCTACTGCGCAATCCAAGATGAGAGAATGAATGGAATGAATTCGAATTCCCTTGGCTTTAACTGCGCAATCCTCATTGGCAATCTCCTCCAATGATTGTGCAAATCTCATGCACACTATAGTCACAACTGATAGTAGACTCCACCCTTTCACCCACCTCTAACACCGGTCTCCACTGAACTGTCCATGCATTGCAGTTAACTGATGTGTTCTTTAGTTGATTTATGAGTTAATAATTAGTGAATTAATTAATAATTAATTCACACCACTCATCACTAGTGTATTTATCAGTTAGACTAAATACAACTAGTTCAACTAAGTTAAGCCGAACACAACTCCACCAACTGTCTCATCAACTCCACCAAACTCTGCCACATGAGTTCTAACTGAAGTCAACCATGCAATAGCTCAACTAACCCATAGGAAATTCGAATTTCCTTCTGCCAGCTGCATGTGCCACATTTGTAGCTCGAACTGAAGTGCTCAAAGAGGATAAGATAATGTTTATAGTCCAAATATTATTAAGGGTTAATAATATTTGACTGACCTATTTTTAGACAGGCAGTCTAAAAATAGACTTCGACCTGTATGTCTAAAAATAGTTGTCCATATATTTTTACCAACTTGACCAATCATCCAAGAATAGCATCCCGCAACTCCTAGACCATGCTCCATATGTCTAAAAATAGACATAGTCTAAAAATAGACTTTTCGACAAAAATCACATGTGTGGTCCCTACCTAGTTTAGGTGATCACTTTCCAACTAGGATCAAGAAAGATGTTTCAGGAGGCCTCCTTAACTGTTTCTTGTTGCCATTTTCAACACTCCCTCTCAGCAAGAAAGGAATTTCTTTGCATGCGACATGCAACTCCATGCATTCGCCCTGCAACCTTCACAAGCGCTATGCAACTCCATGCATGCGACATGCAACTCCATGCATTCGCCATGCACCCTTTGCATGTGCCATGAAAACTCATGCATGCACCATGCAAATCCATGCATGCGCCATGCACCCTTTGCATGCAACATCTTTGAAACTGAATAGGCTCCAAACAACTCAATTAGTCTGATGCATCTATCATCAAAGTCTTCGACTTCTGCTGGTACCAACCGCACATGTCATCAGGAACCACTGCGCTATTGAACTCTTGCACCCATGCACTCTGCACTTGCTGTCAACTCTGATCTGCGCTCCAGTATCCGACACTGTCACTTTGATCTGCCTGCATCAATCCAACTGATCATGCTACTGCTGCGCTGTGGGCACCTCGTAGCCAGGTTCAATTCATGAGATCCACACCATCTCATGAATCCTTCCCAGAAATCTCCTCTTGGGATCAATCATGCATGTCGCCCCACCTCTCACCTGGTGGTATAGCTGCATGCACTCCCTCTGCCCATCTGGCATGAAATTTCTCTGCATGAGTGGCTTCTTCCACTCCATGATCCTCTTGTGGCTACTCCACATCCCAAGGTTCACTATTACCTGCATGCAAAACTTGCTCCCTCTCAAGCATCAATTGCATGTCTTTCTTGCACTTCCCAATAGTAGGAAGCTCCGTAGACATCCCATCTACTTCAAGTCTGTAGAGATTCTTTGCCTGAATCCCAACCTTCTTGACTTGTCCCGTTGCCTTCTACCGAAGGAAAAATTTTCCTTCTCTGAAGACAACTTCATACCCTTTATCCTCTAACATTGCGACTGAGATTAAATTCTTTGTTAGACTTGGTACATGGAATACATCTTGTAAAATAATGAGTTTACCGGACTCCCTCTGAAAGGTTATGGTACCAATGCCAGTCACATTGTATCGTCCACCGTCGCCCAACTCAACATGCATCTGGAGACCTTTCTCCACCAAGTCACTGAACAGATTTGCATCTCCCGTCATGTGAAAGGAAGTGCCATTATCAAAATACCACCCTGATCCCAATGCACTAGACACCATGCATGCGATCAATGAGAAGTCCAGCTCAAATTGCGAGGTAAGAGCCTCACCAGCTGCAGCTCCAGCAGCCTGCTTGTTCTTCTTCTTTTGTGGACAATTCGTGGCGTAATGTCCATGATCGTGACAGTGAAAACACTTCACTTTGGACATGTCACGCTTTTTACCATCCGCACCGGATTGAGAAGCCTTCTCCTTGCCCTTCCTCTTCCTTGCTTTGGCAGCCAAAGCGCAGTCTTCTTCATCAGATATCTTTGATAAAGATCCATCTCTGGTACTCCGCCGGATCTCCTCTTGCACAAGATCAGACCAGAGTCTTTCCCATCCTGGCAAATTTTCCTGGCCATTGACACTGTCCTGATATGCATGCCAACTTTTCGGAAGCCTGAGGAGAGCCAAGCTCACCAGCTCTTCATCATCCACACTAACTCCTACACTCCCAAGCTCATCCCTACAGTGGACAAACTTTTTCAAGTATACCGGAATAGTGTCATTCTTCTCCATCTTTATTTTCCTGAGTTTATCCTTGAGTGCCAACTTCCTTTGGTCACTCTTGCTCTGGAACAATTCTGTCAAAGCTTTCCACATCAAGAATGGAGAAGCTTTACCATGCAGGCTGGATACTATGTGATCCTTCACGCCCTCCAACAGAATCCTTCGACACCTTGCTGTCTTCTTTTTCCAAGCTTCAATCACAACAGCATCCGTAGAAGCAGGCTTTGGAATTTCTTTCTCTATGAATTCCAACAGCCCATTGTCATATAACACTGCCTCCATCCTGTCTTTCCATGCAATATAATTCGAGCTGCCTTCCAAGGCATACTCCAATCGCAATCCGATGAAAGACATCTTTTCTTTTGACACCAAGAAAAATAATTCTACAATTCGAATTCCAACAGCTCCAAACTCCACTGCTTCCAATCTAAAATTCGTGAGAACAAATTATTTCCAAATCAGAGATCGACTGCATGGGCATTTACCAGACCTTTCACCTTCAAAGAAGGATGAATCTGAAGGCTACCTGGCCTGATTGCAGACTCTGTCTGAAGAAATAAAATGCAATCACTTTCTGAATAATAGATCTGATGATGAATATTGCTCCGATACCATGTAGAAATTTGAATAATAGCTGAATTATTCACCGAGATTATCCTGGTCACATAATATTTGAGCTTCATACATAACACATAATCTCTTCTACACATTAATCATCACATGCGGAAATAAAAACAACAAGCGGTATTGAAAACATTCACGTGCGCACATAGAAATTCAACACATATAACACAGTATGTATACCAGGGAAAGCTTACAGATGAAAACCCCCTACTGTCTGTATATTATAATGAAGAAGAATCATGTAACAATCTCAGTACAATACTCCTCACAAGTACTCAGTACTGTCTCCAAAAGTTACACACAAACTAGCTTAGTTTTGAACAAGTCACGGGTTCAAAACTCTTCCAATGTTTGCCTGCCTCTACTGCGCAATCCAAGATGAGAGAATGAAATGAATGAATTTGAATTCCTTTGGCTTTAACTGCACAATACTCATTGGCAATCTCCTCCAATTATTGTGCAAATCTCATGCACACTATAGTCACAACTGATAGTAGACTCCACCCTTTCACCCTCTTTCTTTGGTCTCCTTTGTTGTCCATGTTATGCTGATAACTGATGTATTCTTTAGTTGATTTATGAGTTAATAATTAATGAATTAATTAATAATTAATTCACACCACTCTCACTAATTGTATCAATCAGTTAGACTAGATACAACTAGCTCAACTAAGTTAAACTGAACACAACTCCATTAACTGTCTCATCAACTCCACCAAACTCTGTCACATGAGTTCTAGCTGAAGTCAACCATGCAATAGCTCCACTAAACCCTAGGAAATTCAATTTCCTTCGCAGTACATGTGCCACATCCAAGCATCAAGGCGAAGTGCTCGAGAGGATAAGATAATGTTTAGAGTCCAAATATTATTAAGGGCTAATAATATTTGACTGACCTATTTTTAGACAGGCAGTCTAAAAATAGACTTTGACCTATATGTCTAAAAATAGAGGTCCATATATTTTTACCAACTCGACCAATCATCCAAGAATAGCATACTGCAACTCCTAGACCATGCTCCATATGTCTAAAAATAGACATAGTCTAAAAATAGACTTTTCGACAAAAATCACATGTGTGGTCCCTACCTAGTTTAGGTGATCACTTTCCAACTAGGATCAGGAAAGATGTTTCAGGAGGCCTCCTTCACTGTTTCTTGTTGCCATTTTCAACAAAGCTGGACAGGTGACATGTTGATTGGTCTCTTCGTGCTAACTCTATATGCCCATAGAGAATTTATGATATTCTTGTGCCAATTTTTGTTGTTCACTTGTAACAATTTCGTGATTATATTCACCAATGATTTGTTTGATGATTCAACCAACCCATTTCCTTGAGGATAGTATGTTGTAGAATGACCATTATAGGAAATTTCAACCTAAAAGTGGCCTCCTAATGAAAAATAAAAAAATTATATTTAAAATAATAAAATAAGAGTTATGAATGTTGGAGGGAAAAGAATAAAACTGCATTTTTTAATTGTATATTTAGCTTATCTCCTTATATTTTTAATCAAATTTCAAGCGTAGACAATCATTGGATGTGAAATTAAATTTTGCATTCGCATCCAATGAGTACTCATCATGCATACCTTTGAGAAGACCCGCATTGAAAACAAATTGAAGATACATTAAAAAAACTTGTTAACACGTTTTTTTAATGTATGTTCAATTTTTATCAATGCAGGTCTTCTCAAAAGTATGCATGATGAGTAATTGTTCAATGTGAAACCTAATTCCACATCCAAAGAGTGTATACACTTGAAATTTGAGTAAACCTATAAGGAGATAAGACAAAAATACAATTAAAAAAAGTAGTTTTCTTCTTTTCCCTCCAAAATATTTACATGTACCTCTTTTTAAATTTAAAGGATTTTGATTAGTTTACATATTATGACACAGAAATTACGTAAAAATTTCATGGGTGCTTTTAGGATAAAATTTCCTCTAATGCAAGTCTTATGTGATATTTATCACAAAATTCAATCATTTTCTTAGACTTAAAGGTGGGTGCATTGTCAATAACAATTTTATGTGGGCAACCAAAATGAGACAAGATATTGCTTTCCAAAAATTGAATAATGATAGTATTTGTAGCTTGCCTTGTTAAAATGGCTTCAATACAGTTTGCGAAGTAATAATTGGCAGTGAGTATCCACTTATGCTGAGATGATGAAGGAGGATGGATCTCGCCAATGAAATCAAGACCCCACTGCTGGAAGGGTGCCTAAACTGCGATGGGTTTTAAGGGTAGCGATAAAAGATTTCTTCTTCCTTGAAATTTTTTACATTCATGACCACTCATGAAAATCTTATAAAAATTTAAAAATTAACTTTTCCAATAGAAGCCATCCCTCAAAATCTTATTTTTTTTAGTCTTCCAGAAAATATGACCACCAGAGTCACCTTTATGAAAGTCATTCATCACTTTTTCAACTTCTCCTTCTACCAATCAATTCAACAACACTCCACTGAGATCTTTCCAATACAAAGCGTTGTTAAAGATGCAATACCTAAGAGTACTCAACTTCAAATATATATCTTTAATGCTAGGGAAGTCAGGAGGAGGATTCAGGTGTTGCAAAACATGAGCAATGTTAGCATACCATGGCGATGAAATAAATATTTCAGATACCTGAGGTAATGAATCAATCTATTTCTCCTTAGATAATGCAACAATAAAATTAATGTCCAAAGCATGGAGATTTGAGTATGCCATGAAATTTTCCAAGCCTTGTCCCTTAATCAGTTTTGTAGGCTTGATCTCCAAGTCATACTCCAACATAGAAGCAATCCATTTGCCACACCGACCTTCGGGATCAATCTGTGTAAGCACATCTTTGATAGTAGCATTTGGGACATATGCAATCACATGAGAATGAAGAATATAGACTCAGAAGTCCTTCAATGCTTTAAATAGCACCAAGGCATATTTTTCAATGATACTGTACTTCAAGGCTACATCTCTAATGGTTCTACTGAAGAAGGTGCTGGGATGTTCAGTTTTCTGAATTTTATTTTGCATAAGGAAAACAGCTAGAGTAAGGCTCCGAAGCAAAGGAAAAAATGATGAAATCAAGTGTGTAATATGTACTAATAAGAATAGGAGCATGAGATAAAGAAAATTTAACTTGATTGAAAGACTTCTTTGCCTCCTCAAACCATTTTACCTCACTATATTTCTTCAGCATGTCAGTAATTTACCTTAAGTGTTCAGCAAGATTGGGAACAAACCTTCTTAGAAAATTGATTTTACCATTGAATTATTGAATCTCCTTCTTGCTTCTAGGATATTCCAAGCTTGGAATTGCTTAAATTCTTGAAGGATCTATTCAGATGTCGTTGTTGAAATGATGTGGCCCAACAAATTTTCTTCCTCCATAGCAAACAAACTCTTCTTAGAATTCAATGATATGCCAAATTTCCCACATCTCTGAAAAACTGTTTTCAAGTGTTTCTAGTGTTGTTCATTTGTCTTGGAAAAAACAGTGATATCATTAATATAGATGACCAAGAAGACATCCTTTTCATTGGCGAAGGCAATGTCCATCGCTCGCTGAAAATTCGCTCCTGCATTTTTCAATCGAAAGGGTATTTTGGCGTACATGAAGGTACCCCATGGTGTTGTAAAGGCTGCCTTTTCCTGATCATATAGATGGACTAAAATCTAATTATACCCGGAGTATCCATCCAACAATGAAATTCTGGAAGATCCAACTACCATTTGCATAATATGGTCCATCTTTGGCAGTGGGTAATTGTATTTCAACGACACTTTATTCAGATTTCTGAAATCTACACAAGTTAATTTCTCTGGTCTTCTATCTTACTGGCACTAATTTATACATCCTATTTGATAAGAGAAGCAGAAATATAATACCAACAGTAAATAACATATTTACCACTTTTTGAATGGAGGGCAGCAACTTGGGATTCATTCTCCTCAATTTATGGTAGAAAGGATTCTGATACGATTTCAAAGGAATAGTATACTGAATTATACCCTTATCATATATGTTAAGATTAGAATACTCCCATGAAAAAACATCACAAAACTGAGACATGAGAATTTCATATTTACCTTTCATTTATGGGCTCAAGGATTTTTAAATCTTGATCATATTGGGCTTTTTAGGAGTGCCAAGATTAATATCATCCACTCCTACTTATTTTGGCATCATGGTCAGTTTACGTGCAACATCGTCTTGGTAAAAAATATCCTCCAAAGGCACAAGACCTCTAGGAATGGAGTTTTGTTTCAACTGAAGTACTTTCATTTCTGTTGCATGAAATTCTTGGTCATTTTCCTAAAATTGTTCATCCTTTTGTGAATTCAAAAATTCCTCTTTTGTCTTCAAGAAGTTGCTGATATTTTTGTCATCTTGAAATAACTGCCAATACTAAACATTATCTGGAACAATAAGGAGATTTTTGATGTTTATCTCATACTTCTTATTGGGATACAATGGAATTTTAAACATTTTGGCCGAAGTGGCAAGAGAAACAAAAATAACATTGTTGTCCCTTGGAATTAATGACAAAATATACTCGGTCAAGGTCTTGAGTATATTTAACACTGCATTTTGGTAAGCTCGCATCCTAGGATTCTTTGCCTGGTATTTCCCTTTGGCTTGTTTTATAACCAATTTAGAGTCGCCATACACAAAAATTTTCATGGCACCTAACTTCTTGAGAATTTTCAAACCGACTATCAAAGTCTCATAATCTACTTCATTGTTCGAACAGTCGAATGCTAACTTGTAAGAGGACATTCAAACATTAGGAGGAATGTTAAGAGACTGATTTATAGTTTTTTGAATCCATACTCCAATGCCAACCCCTTCCTTAACTAAGGCTCCATCGAATTCCATGGTCCACAAACCACTTTCTTCGTTGGGATGCTGCAAATAAGATGATTGAACTTTACTTGCTTCTTGAGAAAGGTTTGATGTACCAAAAAACTATGTGTATTTCATTGTTTCATCCCTTTTTTCGGCTAATTCGCTTGGTTACAAACCACTTGGCATCTTTTCTCGATTTTCTGCATTTGTAATTTCTAAAACATAATTTGAAAACTCTGAAATTTATGTCTTTTATTCCATCAAAATTTCTAAAGATGTTGAACATTGATCATTGAATAAGATAAAATACTCTAAATCCATGTGAACAACATGTATTGGGTGATTATTTTCTTTTCTAAACTACTGATCATGTACTTCACTTTACTTTCCCAATATATGTTTTTGAGTTGACCAAAGACCGGTATTGTAGCATATGAAAAGTCGAGATGCAAGGTACCTCTAAGTTTTTCTCCCCATGACCGAGAGAGAAACATTCCATATTTGGGAGGGATATAATCCACAAAAACATCCATGAGGACATTATTGGCTGGGATTTTCTCTAAAGACACCACTAGACCTTTAATGAGGCCAAGACATTTCACTCTGCCTGAATCAAATGAATAAAGGTCATGGTAAGGTCTTGTGATATCTAGGCCTAATATTTCCATGATGGCTTTGGTCATTAACTTATGATATGATTTGGAATCAAGCATGGTGTTATGGAGGATAAAATCATGGATTTTGTGGGTAATATAAAATAGAGGGACCTCACTATCTTCTAAATCACTGTCAACAATAGGACCAACTAAAAGTTCCGGGTGATCATCACTTACATTAACCATATCAGACATCTGATATACCCTAAGAAACTTGGCTACTTGAAACTTATAATAGTCATTCTTGACTATTTCAGTTAAAGGAATGGAGACTTTCAGTTTAGAGATTTCATTTTCAAGACTGAAAAGGGAAGAATTTTTTTCTACCTCTTTGGATGATGCATCTTTCATCTCGAGCTGATATTTATGTGGGATCTCCCTCTTCTGTCCTCCATCTTGGACTTGTTTATCTTTTTTCTGACTGCTGGTAGAAGATTCATTTCCTTTTGCAGGACTAAGAACAACAGGTCCCTAGTCTTTTCTTTGATTTGAAGTAGTCGTCTCTTTATGATGATTATCAGTTTGAGAATTCTGTTTTTTCTGATTGGAGATTATAGGAAAATTCTTATTTCTCAAACCATACTGCCTCTCTAATTGAGTAAGAGCGTTCTAATATCCCCTCTAGTAATCTTATTTCCACACTAATAACATATCATCATTTGACAAGACATATGTTTGATTGTTTGGTGCATGAATTTCTGGAGAAAACTGATATTCTTCAGTGAGGAAAATAGTCTGTTGATTTTCCTCAAATAAATGATTCTCTTCTGAAATTATTCTTCATATTATTCATCAGGAACTTCTATGTAGTTTTGCTAAAATGGAGTGTGAATTTTATATTGAATTTGTGGATCCTGACCCCTCTGTTCACTTTGCTTGATCTTGTATTAAGGCTGCTAATTTTGACCCCTGAAATTGGGATTTCTAAAGGAGGGTTCAAATTTTCTATCAGCAATGGAAATTTTGTCCATCATATTCTCCATGGCTTCAATAAAGGTGTTGAGCTTTCCGTCGGATGAAGTAGATGTTTCTTCCTTGATAGTGACCCTTTTCTCTGTCTTGATTTTTTACTTTTTGATAATCAAGTTCACTTCCACACTCACTGCATTTCTTTGCATTTCTTCAAGGGTTGATGGATTTCTCTCCCTTAGCTGGTAAGCCATATCAAGATCAAAACCATCAGGGTGATGAAGTAAAGAAATGCCTGGAGGAGGTTTGATATTTTCAGGAATATAATCATAAATTCTATTAAATCTAGATGTAAAGCCTTGTACATAATAATTATGATTCATTTTCAAGGCGTTGTATTCAGCTAGGATTTGCAATGAATTCTTCTTCTCCTCCAATTTTGACATAAAAAAGTCAATTAGTTGTTTTGAATTAGCTACTAAACCAATTGTGAGAGAGTGGAACATTTTTTTAACCTCTCCTGAAAAATTTGTGATATGATGCTTATATTAGCATCATCATTTTCAATCTCTTCAAAATCTATGAAATAAACCACTTTGACAATGTGTTGATGAGCAATAACCTCTGATGTTCCATTAAAAAGGGGCAATATTTGACCATAATTCTGAGGTAGTGCAGTGAGTTGTTGCAGTAAGATCAACAGAGCGAATTTGGCCATGATTAATGGAGGGGGTTTTAGAGGCATTGATGGATAGAAAGATTGCAGAGGTAATGATGGAATGAAAGGAAGAGATGATGAAGTAGCTGTGTGAGAAGGTGTTATAACAGGTGGTGAAGCAAAATTCTATTGTTGGTATTGGAAATAAGCATTGTTTGAAATTACTTGAAACTTATCCACCAAACCTTTAAGTTTGTATAAATTATACTAGACTTAACTATCAACCTCAAAATAAGAAGATTCAAAAAATAGTAAAAAGGTCTCAAATGTTGGATATGTGTTATATTCTTTCCATGACTAGGCCCACGTGCTGTACGTTGCTCCGAGCACAACAGGGGGGTCACAGGGGGGGCGGCAGTGCCCCGGCAAATTTTTTTTTGGTGTGTGATCCCACTCATAGGCGGACCCACCCATGTTTTGTGCATGAGTTTGCACATGGTTTTGGGGTACGATGGTTTTCGGCCCCTGGTATTTTGTAGATCCGGTCAAGGGAACTATGGTTATGTTCTAATCCAGGGTTAATGGATTGGGGTTTATGTATACTTTGGCATGTATATATATGTGTTGTAACACTAAAAGGAATATAATGAAATATCAAGTTGGTGGTCCTGATTTGGGATCCAGGGGAAAATCTCTGTGTTTATCTGTTTTATGTTTTATGCTCTTGCTATTGTTTATTTTCTATTATAAGGTTCGTGTGTAGATAATTTCTGTTCAGGGTTAAAACCTACATCAAAATCAATAGGATCAAAGACAATTTTTGAAAGAAAAGATTCAAACTTAGACCTAAATAAATACGTTTCAAATTCACAGTTATAGGACAAATCTTCTGAAACAAATATCGTAGGAAAGGAGTTTGATTTTAAAAGTGGAGGAATAGCCTTTCCAACTTTCCTAGATTTTTTCTTCTGCTTTCTTAAAATACTCTCAGGCTCATTGATGATTGGTGAGGGATTCAGGTCTAGATTTGACCTAGTGTGCCTTTTGGGAGCTATATTTTCTTGAAAATTGGTTCATTGGCTCGAATTTACAGACTTAGCCCTCTTTAAATGTAAGAAATTGTCACCCACAAATATAACCTTCAGTGGAATAAAGAAATTTTTGCAGGGAAATTTTTGCAATCGGTTCCCGGCAACGACGCCAAAAATGTTATCACTCCCCCCTGCTTCGCAAGGCTGAGAATGGAGCTGAAGGAAGGTAACTACAAACAAACCTTTAGGTCAGGTAGCTAGCCATACCAATACTAGAGAGGGATCTTTGAATGCCACTTTGCAGCTAAAGGGATGGCTAGATATAATTTTTTAGGCTAGTTATGATGCTCAGTAGATTAGGGTTTTTGTTTGTTTGGAGTTTTTTGGGATAGGAATGACAATTAGGAAACTGGGTCTAGGGTTTAGGTTTGATTTCAAAGGTTTAGTTGTAGAGTTAAGGATGAGGAAAAGTAGGTAAGCTTAGAAGCATGCTTAATTTTTCATTGTGTATAGGATGAACAGAGAGGGAGTCAGAATGAGCATTAAACTAAATTCATTCATTATAAGAGGAGAGACATGTTCATGTAAACCTTATAAAAAAAAGAGCATGGAAAGCATGATTTTTGTATATAAAATGATAAGACTCAACATAGATAAGGATATATATGAAATATGGTTAACATAACATTTAACATGATATTTTTATAGAGAAAAATAAATTATCAAAGGCATACCACTGGATTCTCAACACTATTTCTGCAACATTGTCTTTGATTTCATTAACAAAAGATTGTACAATAGCTCCACTACAAATAACAACTATCCAACCCCTAAAATGACTTGAGGTAGACTAATTATAGAAAATAGAGTTCATGGAACCTCATAGGGTCGAAATCCTATAAAAAAATAATCATAATTACATCATATGAGTCACTTCCTAGAATCTAGGGAAGTTAGAAACTAATCCTTGAAATTTAGCTAAAGACTAGGAGTGTGTGTCTCCTCCATTAAATTACATGTTTCCTCAACCTAAGAGGTAAAAAAAAACTCAAATACATAAAATGACACCTCATGGGACAAATAGCATCTAATTCTAAATTTTTCCTGGCTTGACAGTTGTTTTAAGGGAATCCTATCTAGAAATGTAGTGCCTTTAGGTCGTGCCTATCTGGCAGAAGCATCACACCTTTTCAAGAGTGATTTTTACCCACTTAAATGCATAAAAATTAAATTATGAACATTGGGATGAGTATCCCTATGAGTCTACTTTCCAATGCACCTTGAAATTTGAGAAACAACCGACAGGAAGACCTCCAAAACTTGTTTTTCCCAACCTCACTCCAGAAGCGTCACACCTGGTCAAAAACACTGGCAAAAGCATGAAAATGAGGAAATTTTTTGGATGTTTCTCCACAACCAAGGGTTGTCATGAAAAAAAAAAGACTTGATCTGAAATTTACAGGTGAAATGGCATCTATCCACGTAATCCAATCTTCATTTGGATGCTCTAAGAGAGTGTCACGCTGCTGCATGATGCTTCTGTGGAGACCCAATTTCCTAAAGTTTCCAAAAATCAGAAAAAATACACAAAATGCTTAAAATTTGTCAAAATTTGTTTAATAGAACTTTTTAATGATAATATAAACATCCAATGATGCCTCAATAAGGAGGTCTAATTTATCCTTCTCTTTGAGCTTCATTTGAGCTTCCTTAAGCTTTTTCTTCATTTGTTTGAGCCTGATTTAGGAAATTTTGTTTTTGGCACAATAGTGATTTTCCATATGTCTCTTGAGGTTATTTTTATTTTTAGAATTCTTAATAAGATTCTCAAGGTTTCCATTTACCCTGTTAAGCCAATACTCTCTATCTTGATTTATTTCATCAAGAATTAGTTCATCAAAAGTTTTCCAACCTAATTTAGGAGTTGATTCTCTTTATTTCTGAAGCACACTCTTGAGGCCTCATGTCCTTGGTATTATTGATTTTGTTTCAATTTCTGATTCCTATAGATGATCATCATCTACTAGTTCTTTTCCTTTTCCCTTATTTGCCTCATCATGTACCTTTGGCTTGTCTTGGAGGAGTAGTTTCACTTTTAACTGAAAATTCTCTTGTTGTAGAAATGTGATCTGAGAATTTTCCATTGAGAAAACCTCCCTCGAGTTTTCTATCTCTTCATATTTCTCCTTTATGATTTCCTCAACTGACTTGTCCTTCACCTACTCTACCATGTCAACCTCTAAGGGTGCTTGTTCACCATGGTGCTACAATGGTGACTCACCATCATGATTAGGTCGTTGATCTATTGTTTGTCTTTGCTCAAGTGTAGCTTCAGGTGCCAATACACCTCTGATGGTATTAGGAGAAAAAACCATTCTCTTACCCTTCTCATAGGTTTGAGTGATCTCAACCCTAGGTGCTTTTGAAATCTCTGCCTGCCTGCTTGAAGATCCAACCTCATTTGACTGTGTTTATGTTGTGCTATGAACAATAGGTGTACTAGTAGAGTTGATGCTACTTTCTCCATGAAATATTATCAAGTCATATTGTTTGCTGAGAGTTGGTGCAAAACAATTAACTTGACCAAACCATGGTGGAATAGACTAGGATGAGGATTTTTAACTTTTCTCAGTACCTTTTCCACCATCTTGACCAAAATCCTGAATAGAAAGTTTAGAGGAATTGAGTGATTTGGTGGTTGTGAAGTGCATTAGTAGCCTGACATGGTATTGGTACAGTCTTGAAAATATCCCCTCACATGTAAAATATTTCATGATTAGCTTCATTAATGGGGCATACTTATCAAGTAAATCCCTGAAATGGAAAACATGTTCAGGTTCAACTTTGCAATGTTGTTTCAGAAACATTGGGTAGTTATCAAGGTCCAATTCCATGCCCTTGAACCAGATTTCTCCTTCATTTGGAATCCTTGTTGCTAAAGTGATGGCCTCTGATGACAAAGTGAATTCAATGCCTGCTATGATGGCCTTTTCTCTCCTAAATTTAGTGGAAAAAAGGGTAGTCAATTGGGCATGACAACCTAACTCCATGATTTTCTCACAAAACCTTAAAAATCCAGTGTTTTCAAAATATCTCTTAGCATAAGGGGATTAATTGAGTTATTTCCATGTGGATGGCTCAAATTTTTAATGGTGGCCTCCCTTGTGAGACTTCTTTTCTCTCTACATACTACTTGTGAATAGGATGAAACCTTACTAGATGAAACGAGTGGGTAGGGACAGTGAAATTGGTAATATAGGGGATATGGATAAGGTGACTTTAGGGGCCATGATGAGGTGCAAGAAAGCTAAGGAAAATTCCAAAATTGAGGAGGTAGGGTGATGTGTTAGCTTGAGGCTTCATGTGATTGTTTTTGAAATAGGTATGGGGAGATGGATTAAATGGGAAAACATAGAGATTTTCTAGTTTTCTTATGGAAATGTAGTGTGAATTTAGGTTTTTGATGGAAACAATGGTAAATGGAACTATGAGTGATAGGGGTTGTTAGGGTAGGGTTTGTAGAGGATAATTGAAGGCTTTAGACAGTGGGAAAAGGGTCTTTAATGGATAAAACCAATCAAGAAAGGGAAACCCTAAAATGTTGTGGAACAAAAACCCTAAGGATAGAAAACACTCATACACTGATGAATTTAATTGAAGAAGGAATTTGAAGTGTACACTTACTAATTTTGGAGGCCACAGAAGGTTTTCACACTTGTTTTGAACCTTTAAAATATGACTTGGAGGGTGAAACCCAAAAACTTAGCACTTTGGAAGAAGCGTAGCACCAATACCTAGAAGCATCGAAATGCCTCCAGAAATGTTGCACTGCTTCCCAGAAACGTCGCGCTGCCTCCAGAAGTGTAGTAAGATGGGTTTCTTTTCAATTTTCTTTAGTTTTCTTCCATGTTTGGAAATGGTAGAGCGCTATAAAGGTGAGAGAGGAGCTCTATCGATCAAGAGAAGATAAAATGAGTAAAATAAATCACTTTTTCCCTTTATAACATTATAAAACATCTTTTGAGAAACACTTTCCTTTTTTGGATAATTTGACAATGTAACAATCTTTTGAAAGAAGAAAAATTGTCTTTTTTAAAATTTTCCTACCTAAGCTAATTCACTTTTAAAGATAACGTGTATGATGTAAATGACCCTTCTTTCGCCTTCTTTATGACATAATTTTTAAATTTATGGTGGCGAAATGAAAGACACATAGACACTGACCTAGGTGAAAGCATGGTGACTTGACCTAAGACTCTAGATGATAATGAAGGACATGACCCATGAAATGAAAATAACCATGAATAAATAGGAGGGGGTAGCTTTTAAACACATTGACATATCCAGTGAACAAAATTTTATTTGAAAACTGAATTGGAAATATAAAATTTTGACCTAGGGCCACTATTAAACAAATCTGAAAGAGTACATTTTGATCCTTGAATATTTGGCACTAACACAATTAATGCCTTTTCCCTAGTCAATTAATTGTGTTTTAATATCTGATTTATTTATAAATATGTATGATAATGTCTTTTGTTTGCAAGTAGGAGGAAGGGAGAGAGAACATTGACCATGTGAAGGGAGCTAGGTTTTCTCAAAGAAGCCATAGGATGGAAATATGGTTTCGTACAAGCTTCAAGAACCACTCAACAAGCTCAAAGGCATGTCATAAATATTGATTGGATATAAGGGCCAACGGCCTACACAAATCTCCATATCATTGCAACAATGTTACCAACAATGATTCTATAGTTCCAAGAACCCTCTGTACTCTCTTCATGTCTTATGTTCTGTCACCTGGTAAATATTCCTCATCATCATACCAATGGTTGTGCAAAGGTTGATTTGGGCATGTAACAATCAATAGAAAAGAGAAAGTAGTGAGGAAGCTCAAGTGCCGTGAGAATAGGTCAAAGGTCATAGAAGGTGAATGGTCACTTCAACTCCATATATGTACCCTCATGCCTCATTGTAAAGGTAATTTTAGAACTGGAGCTGGGAGCGGTATTAGATAGTTGATTTGTGCTTGAGAGCTAGAGGCACTCTTCTCTTGGAAGCTATTTAGGTGAGCTGAAGTGAGGCTAGGGTTTTGTATTGGATAATGGCATGAGAAAAACATGTTCTATTGTTGGGCTTTGATGAATTACAAGATATGTACTTGTATTTGTAGCATGAATAATAAGATCTTATTCATTTCTCAAAAAAATTCCAATGCTTATTCATAGTGGTTGTATTGGTTGTCCAATATTTTCACTAAATTTGTATGTGTGCATTCACACACATAATATGTTATGGATTGGTTCATAGATGTTGTATTTATGTTTTATTTTGAATCTATGCTTACTTATTTCTCGCCATGCTGATGATCTATTCTGAACTAATATGCAATTAACCTCTAGCATGTTCTTGTTTATGTATGTATGATTGGGTTTTCGATTATTGATCCTTCTCATGACATACTTATTCTTATTTTTTTGTGGCTTTCTTGTACCTCTTTCTGATTTTTTCAATCTTGGGCTAACATTGTTTCATTTTTTGGGCATTCCATTCTTGTCCTCACTCTAACACCTTTTCATTTGTAAATCATGAGAGGAAACATTCATGGTGGTAGTCAGACCCACATACCGGATGAGACTCCTATCCCAAATTGTGTGAGGTATAATTGGGACTTCACACTAGGGAGACCCCCTAGTTGTTGGCGAAATCCAACACTGCTAATAGAAAGAAGTAAAAAATTTAAACCTGATAAAGATACTAAAGGTGCAGTTGGCGAGGAAAATAATAGGAAGGAGTGTAAAGAATATAAAAGGAAGAGACAAGAGGAAGAGGAAATATAGAAGGAAGAAAAAGAAAATCTCAAGCAAGGCTCCATGAGGAAAAGAAAATAAGAGCTGAGAAAAAAAATAACAACAAGCTTTGAAGAAACAAAAAGAGGAAGCTTTGAAGAAGCAGAACAAGGAAGAAGAACAAATAAGGATCCAACTTGAAGAAGAAAAGAGGAAAAACCAAGAAGAAGAAGAAATGGTGAATAAATTAGAAGAAGAACTAATTACCCAAGAGATAGGTGATGAGCAAAAAGAGGAGAATCAATCAAAGTAATTTGAGCCCATTGTAGCCGCTTTAAATATCCGACCTCCAACTCCTCGAACATGTGGGAATATTTCTCTCAATGAAATGGGTATACCTCCTGCAGGAGAGGACGTAAAATTGAATATATCCAATTTCACATTTGATCAGCTCGAGCACAAAATCATTAAATAAATAAGTAAATACTTTCCAAATGAACCATATCGATTGATCTCCATCAATACAAAAAGAGAAATTGTTTCAAACACAAAGACCAATCCAAAATAATTTGCTTAGAAAGGTGCAACCTGTGAAGTAGCCATTGAAAATAAAATTTATTTTATTACTCTTAAGGTTGAATTGTTGGAGAAGGAAATGGCTGATGCAAAGAAAATAAATGATCAAATCTTGACGGAGAATCAAAGAGTGTCTTCCATAGGTTCTAGCAGAGAGAGTATGTTATTCACAATACTTGAGGAACTTAAGAAGTTGGAAGACATAATGAAGCAAGTTTATGATGAAATAATAACATTACACAAATTAATGGCCCCTTTATATGAAATCCAAAAGGATTTGCAGGAGAAGATAAGGATTATAAACTTATCTCATATGGCTATAGACCTTATACAATATTTGGGCACCAAAGATATAAATATACTGTCAACATTTCCTAAGAAAGGAATAGTTGATGCTGAGATGGCAAGAGTAGAAGTAAGAATACTTGCGCAAAATTATGATAAGATGAACACCAACATAGCCAAAAATATATCAACTTATATGAAGTCACATGCTAGATTGGAGGCTTTGGTTTGAATGCATGGGATACCTTCAATTGGCACACCTAGAGAGGTGAACCAAAGGCAAGTTATAAAATGAGAGATAAACAAGGACTTAGACATTATAAGACATGTGGCTACTCAATAGGAGTTGAAGGTAACAAAGGAAACTTCTCTTCAATATGTCGTTGAACCAGTCAAGTTTTCATGAAGTTGACTATGTTGTTGAACAATATAAAAGTGGGATTGAAGACAATATTTCTAGATGCCTTGGAGGGAAGGATGAGGTATGAACATGAATTATATCTATCACAAAAGGTCAAAGAAAAGGTAGAAAAATACAAGTCTTGTTACAAGTATATTACAAAGGAGCTCCATGTCATAGTGCTAGAATTACAAATTACTCAAATTTGCACATAAATATGTTTGATTGTATTTTCATAATTTTACCACAATTTTGTAAAAGGAAAAATTTTGTAATTATAAAAAAGGGAAGAAAATAAAAAGACATGTAGAAGTTGAAAAGTCACAAAAAATTCCAAGGTCACATGGAAGGAAAAGAGTCATGAGGTGAGACAAAGAGTCACAAGGGAGATGAAGAGTAACCTCACTCCTTATATATAGACCCTCATAGTTCAAGAAAATAAACTTTTAGCCTTGGATTCTCTTGTTGGCATAGGGGAGAGATTTTTCTTTTGAGAAGCAAGTTGTATCTTCCATGTTACACTATTGGAAAAGTTAAAATGTATTTATCATTGTGCATCTTGGTACTTATACATAATCATGATAATCTCTTTGAGCTAGACATATATTTCATGCATATATCAAAACTTATTATAAGACTTCTCTTTAATGTTTATGGTATGTGTATTTATTCACATGTATTGAAGGGGATGAACTATTTTTTTGTGTTTAATACATATATTAATTTAAATGGTATGTCCTTTATGCTTACATGATCATGTTTATTTGAAAACTATTTTTCAAATCAATTAACAATTCTTCCTTGTATGTGTATCTTTATTAGAGTAGTTCTATCATTTTTATTTTAAAGGATAACATTGTTTACTTTGTTCATGGAAGTATTTTATGCACATTATATTTGTATATTTCACAAATCTAACATTACTTGCATGTATAAAAGGTGATATTGGTTCTCTCTTATGTTATTTATATTCACCAAGAAATATCATAAGTTAAACAAAATGGAAGTTGGTTTGTCATTCCAGATGGGAATCTCACTCTAAACAGTGTAGACTCTAATTGGGACTTTATACCATGGAGATCCCCTATTGTTTTGGAGGATTATTTTGGGTTACTTGTGGTTGAGGTGGAGGAAGCATCAAGGTAGGTGGTTGGGTTTCTTGACGTCTCCATCCTAGAGATGAATTACCCCAATGAGGAGGTTGGTGTGAATATTCCTAGAAATGAGGAATAGAATTTTGGGGATGATAATGCCATGGAGTGGGAATAGAGTAGGATGAAGTTTTAGGATGACACCAAGGTTGAAAATGTGCATTGTAATTTGTATTGAAAGGAGAGAGTTGGTTCATACCTTCTTGAAACTATTTGGGGGATTGTGGCCTCTTCTGATTAATAACGAAAATCTACTCCATACTCCCTTCTACTCCTTGGTATACAAATTTCAAACTTGGAAAAAATGGAAATTTTTTAGTAGAGAAATTTTCTTCATATACATAACATATTTCTATGACATATAAATGACATTGATACCTAGGATGTATTTCAATTCATTTAAGGGAAAATATAGCTAATTCCATTTCCTATTCCTCCTATTTCCTCTTGATCTACAATGCATCCATATGCATAGAAAAGGCATGTACTATCTCAATTTTTAGGTTCTCTAACATACCTCTTATTAGAAAATGTAAACCAAGAAATATTGGATCTTATTTTCCTTAACCTTGATAGTGCTTTTGAATCGTTAGTTATTTTATTTATCTTATTTAGTTAGATATTTCATCAATCAATATCAATAATAGTAATAATAATAAAAGAGGACATAGATATAGGCTCTCATCCAGGGGAAAACCCATCCAAGGGGAAAACCCAAAAACTCTTCTCTTCTTAGAATCTACATCAAATGAGATACAAAGACCCAATCCATAGAACAAGTCCTTCTCCCAGTACCAAGTCGACCCTTCTTCAAGTCCTTTCTTGAATCTACACCAAACTACTACACACTACAACTTCGACCTGCCAGCTACAATCCTGTTACTTGATCTGCAATTTTGCCTTGCAGTTTCTAAGGAAACCCTAGATCAACCTCCTCCTGGGACCTTCCAAGAACAAGACAAATCTTCTTAAGGTGAGCGAGCCCTAGATAGAGTTTCCTTCCTCCCAGGTCCAAGATGATGTCCATCATCATACTGCAACTCAGTTCTGCAACATTGGCCTCTTTCTGCAATCCATAAAACCTATAATTTTGCATGTGTGAGAGATATAGAGTCCAAAACCAAGAAATTTTGTCCTTATTCCTTCTCCTTGACTTTCGGCCTCCTTCTTGTAGCTACCGAGCTATAGATCAAACTCTTTCTTGTATATTGAAGATGTCTATGAGTGTTTCACCAAATGAAGTCGAACTGATCTTTATATAGCCTTCTCAAGAGGTTGAATTCCCTCCTTTAGGCTGACTTTAGAATTCCAGAGCCGAATTGTACTCTTGGAGATTCCAATACTTTCTAGGCTAAAAAAAAATCATTTTACAATTAAAAATTGCTCGGAAGGGTCTTATAAACATGATGTTGAATTCATTGACTCATCATAATAAATATTAATACATAACAAATCCTAGAAGCATGCAGAACATGATTTTACCTAGAAGACCATTAATAATGAGCATGAAACCCATGCTTTAATAATAATAATTTTATTTCGTCTTTTCTTGCTTGTTACATAGGATACACATTGAAATGAGTACAACAATTGTGAAGACTGAAACTAGTTACATTTATCAACACCCCCTCTTAGCTAGGGAGGTATTCATAATTGTAAAACCAGTACAACATCATATCTCAAACTGAAGAGTTATCACAGTAAGAGTTGGATTGAAAATTCATACTGTAAGCATCACTATCATGACCAGCACTATCCTTAAGGCCTAATTGGACACATTATTTTTAATAAAGAGAATTATGTTGGGAGACTTTACCTGTGATACTACACTACCTCTACTGTTGAATTTTGCAACAATAAACAGTGAAATTGGCATCCAGAAACAACATCACAACACCTACACTACTGTGGGACCACAGGTCATGTAGTGATGTGTCCTAGTGATACATTAGTGTGAAATTCAATTTATTTAATAAATTGAATATGTGTCAAATTTAATTATCCCTTAATTAAATTAGACAATAAAATGTAATCTTATTTCATAATCACTTGTAATAGTTAACTGAGTGTGATAAAATTAGTTATCTCATGAATTTTGAGATAAAATCAGTGATTATATGTGTTTTAGAGTTCAAGTTGTAGCTAAGTTTATGAGTTTAATGCATGAGTAATCAGTTAACTCAGTTAGGTGAGTTAAAGTCAGTCGAACTAGTTGTAACTGTTTATTGCACTAGTGAGAGATCAAGTGAAATAAATCTGATTTAATTCACAATCAGTGATCTGCCATGAAACTGATGATTTACTATTAATATCTGCATGCATTTCAGTTCTAATGGAGACCCAGTTGAGACAAAGGTTAAATGGAAGTTAACTATCAGTTGTGATATTAACATGTTGCCCAGATGTAGTTAAAACACCACATGATGCCCATGATACTTTGCACAGTTGAGGAAGGATAAAATTCCTAAAGAATAGGGATTGCATTCATCAGAAATTGAGTGAGAAAGGAAGGCTGAAAACAGGCTGAGAATTGGCTAAGTGTTGGCCCGATTTTTTCCGGATAAGTGTGAGGCAGTTAGCAGAGTGAAATAGACGCTTGTGAGAAGAGTGCATTATGATTGTTTCATGATTCCTTGTAGAGTATACAATATATGATAGAGGGGTTTTGAGCAGAAAGTTTTCCCCAAGAAAATATATGTGTTGTGGTTTTATTTTCTTCTTTCTTTACTTGTTGTAATTGGCAATCATGTTTAATTTCTGCAATTTATTTGTAGAAGGATTCAGTATCTAGCTTTAGTACATTGTTAGATCAGATTGAATCTGTTAGGGTCCTATAATAATAGGGTTCATAATTTTTTAATTGACTTTGATAGTCTTGTAAATGTGTACATACCTTGCTTTCTGCAAGTTGTTTTCCCATATTTTGAAAATGAAAAATAAATAAAAAATTAAAAGAGGGTAAAAATCCTAAAAGAAAGATCAAAGGACTTAGAAAAAATATACCCCAAAAGAAAACAAAGATAAAAATAAGACCTGAAAGTGAGCAAGTCAAAATTCCACTACTATTTACTTTACAACAAGAATAATGATTATGAGCAGATTATCAATAAATGCCATAATCCATGATCAATTAAATAGTTTAATCTTAAATTTTCATTCTTTGAATTTCATGTTTTATATAGAGAATAAAGATATGTCAAACATCATAAACTTGACAAATCAATAGATAATATAGAGAATAAATGAGGAGCTCAACAATTTCATCTGAGCCCTCGGATGAAATAAGGTTAGACTTAGATAGCTTTTATGCTTTAAAAGAAAATTGATTTAGGGTTGCAAGCCTAAATGCACCCATAAAAATGAAGTAAAAATGTTAGAAATAATGAGGGGTACGTAGAAAGTAGTTGTGCTAGCATGTAATAAAGCATCATCGGGAAAAAATTACTAATTTCCCCTCCCCCACAATGATTCAGTATTCTAAATCTTTAGTTAAAAAGACTCAGAGCATTTCTCTGACTTTTGTTGGGACCGGACCCAAGGCTCAATGACTGATTGGTTAAAAATATTGAATTCCTACATAAAACCCATATTCATCAGCATTTATCCTTCATCCATAATCATAATCTCTTTTTTCCTAAGTAAAAACTCATTTTTTACTTAGTAAAACTTAAACCCTAAATAACTAATTTCATTTCCTTTCAAAATCACTCAAAACCCATAAAATGCATTTTATCCTAAGTTAAAGTGTGAAAAAATACAACAAAGACAAGATATGTTTTTATTTGCACTTTAATTAGTGTTAAAACATGTATTTTTCATTTCATTTCATACATTACCCCTTTTTCATATACATTTCTAAACTTGTTCTATTAACTCCCTGTTCTATACCCTCCCGTATAGTATAAAACCCTTTTTATTTAAAATAACCCACAAAAACCTCTATTTTAATGTTTAAACCAATGTTATTATACCCCATGTGATGAAATAATCCCACCCTTATTCCCATTGGTTTAAAATTATCAATAAAATATATAATCCCCACCCCCCTATGGTTATTAAACAAATTATCAAACTTTTAATAACTATATAATAAGAACCGCGCTTGTGCATTGGCTAGAACATTGTTTAAAATGTTTTAATTAAAACTCATATAACATTGCAACCCCCACCATTATATAAGCCTAAGGTTTAAACTTTATTAAATGCATATTTATAAAGTTAAAACTCATCCCCGTCGAATATATAAACCATGGACCCCACTCCATCCTGATGCAACTTCCACATTAGATCTCAACCATTCGCAATCGAAATTCCTAATCCAACAACGGAAAATCCATATCACAAATAAAGTTGTGCGATATCCACTGTTAGGATCCCCGTAGTTTTCAAGATTGGCAAGAACAAACGCTGCAGGGCCTACATCAGAACCACTTTGGAATCATAGGATCTAGCCCTCCTGGATTCAGAGAGGGATCTCTCTATATGTGTTTAGAATGATATGATTTTAAAGCTCATGATATGATATTAGGCTAGTTATAAAGCACAAGGGATTTTTTTTGGTTTTGGTTGGGTAGGATATCATCAAAATAAAGGAAGTCTTTTGAAGGGTAAAGGTGTGAGTAAGTTGAAAGAATGGTTCAGCAGATAGGATAGGTAAGAGACAATATCAATCCATTGGGATATGGAGTCACAAAAGTATTTAATTGCACAACATGTTTCAAGAGTGGTCCATGGGGAAAGTCATCTATATCAAAGGATCTCTTTTGGTTGATTTGTGATATGGAACATTAAAAGTGTTGTGAAAGAAGAAAAGATAATAACCATTTAAGAATCTATTAACTTCACTAAACAAGAAAAGCCTTTCAAAGTAACTGTTTGAAGCAAGCCAAAGGACAAGGAAAACCATAGACCTCTTTGGGAAAACTTTTACTAAAGCACACTTTTCAGACAACAATCCAACAATCTAACAGATTACCTTCAAAAAGAATAAAACATATAAGATAAATAAAAGAATAGCCTACGATCAGGTAAGAACTTTGAATCTGTCCTGCTTTTGGCATACTCTCAAGGGAAACTTTCAAAACAGCTGTTGAAGACTAAACAAGGGACAGGGCTAACCATAAACTTCCTTGATTAGGAATCTACTTAGCATGCAGTGAAAAGATCATTCTAGAACAACATCTCAGGTTTTACTCAGCAAGACATGGGCTCACAAACATTCCTTGACTGGCTATACTCTATTGAAATCATTCCGAAAGTAACAATTAGAAGAAAACATAGAGATAAAGCTTATCAGTGAGAAATAGGGTACTTTTCATTAAATCCTAATCTATATTTCTTGTTCTTTATCAGGGAAAGTGGACAGTATTCAAATATAAGAAAAACAACAATTACAGTAAGAAAAACATCACCATTGACATAGACCAGGATCCCATAAATCAACTTGTATATTTGATGTTAAAACCAGTTACAATCTTCAAGTCCAGTAGGTCTTTACAGCTGCAAACTTCTCATCTCAGCCTATCTTTCTTCAATTTATAATAGAGCTTCAACAGCCTTAGTAACTATTTACATTAAATAAGTATTCAACCAACATTTACAATGGGCTCCTCTTATGATATATATAGGTAAATTGAGGAGGTGGAGTGAAAGGAAGGTCTAAATATTCAATTAGTACAGAGTAAATTCTTCTCGACCTTTGGGAGGCCTAATGGAGAATATATCTAAGGTCTTAACTCTGCTAATTGATTTTTACATTAAATTTCATCTACTTCAGTCACTTTTGTTGAATTTTGAGGCTTTTGGTGGCTGGAAATTACTTTTTGAGCTGTCTTTGTAAAATATCTCTGACGGTGCATTCAATTTGTATTATTTTGAGGTAAATAAGCTGGCAGGTGGCATTTCTGGCTTTCTGGGGATTAATTACTTCAATGATCTAGCATTTTGAAGCGGTCTTTTTCTGATCTATCTGTCTTTGAGACTTTAAACACTAATTTAGACTTTAATTTGTGCTTTAAGGCTGATTATGCCTTTTTGGATCATCTCTGTCCTTCAAACTGTGCTTTATCCTTTAACTGTAACCTATGATTCTTTTCTAATCTTCACTATTTTTATTGTTTGCTGACAGGTACTTTCTTTGTGCACTGGAGGGTTTTGCTATGTAACCAATGCTTATGAAACAATTGGTTAAAAACGTGGAAATTAACCCTTTATGTCCCTTTTTTCTTTGATTGAGACTCAGTGGATTGTCACGCTCGACTCTGAGCCACTGTAATTGGTTGTGGGAAGAATTTATATCCTTTCCGCCATGAAAACCTGTAACACACACAAACTGATAAAATAAAACTCGTGATGCTTTGGTTAAACTGCTTCAGCGGGATTTAGTGGGGGCGGAGGAGAATTTGTGGAGGAAGTGTATGCAGCAGAGGTGGAAAACCATGGTGGATAGATGTAAACAGGGTTAAAACATGTATTATGGCGTGAAGAAGCATTGGTGGTTTCAAAAAACCATGAATGGTTTTCGTGTAAGAAAAGGGTGGTAAGCGGTAATGGGTTTATCGAGCGCGATATGGTTCATTGCTCGACAAGTGGCCTCTGCAAAATTGGCAGTTTCACATTCAAGATGCACGGTGGGGGGAGGGGGCATAATGGATGCGAAATGGTGTGACAGCTGTTAGATCTTCGGGCTAGAGATCTAAGGCTGAGAATGAACATGATGAGAGGGGAGATGCATGGCAGAAGAATGAGGTGGGGCTGAGCTGACGTAAGCTAATTTGTCATGTAGAAGGGAGGATTGAGGTTGGGTAAAATGATGTTCGTCGTTGGATTCTAGTGATAAAGGGTTATAATCAAGGTAGGGGCAAATATATAAAGGGAAAAAGGTGGAAGTGGGCGCGCAATTAGTTTTGGGCTGTTGGATCTGGGGGAGCCAGATCAACGGTGGAGAGGGAGCGTGATGGCACAAAGTTCTCAATGGTGGGAACAGTGGATGAATTCATAGCGGGAGGAATGGGGGTATGGAGGAAAACCTCAAGGTGTGCCTTCGTAGTAAATCTTAGCCGTAGATCTGAGATCTCCCACAGTCAAAAGAGTCAACTGCGAGGGCACTGGGGTGTATGGGCCACTTTGGTTAGATGCCCCCACAGTGAACCTACGACGTTGATCTGGGAGGGATGGACGGTGAGGATTAACTCAACGGATTGGAAATCGGTGGAGAAGAGGGTCCGGGAAGGAGGATTTTGGAATTGCGATGTGCTGATGGCCGATGGGAGAAGCAGGTGCGATGGATGAAGGAGAGCGCAGACCGTCTGATCTGCAGGAGAATGAACGGTCCGGATGTGATTGAGGTTTTGCATATCGGTGGTGAAAAGGGTCAGGGGACAAGGGAACTGGGATCGCCGAGGAGCGATGCACCGATGCGATGGAGCGATGAGTGCGATGGAGCGTGGAGTGCGATGGCCGTCAGATCTTGGGGATGGACGTTCTAGATCTCATCGGATGATCGACATATTGGCAGAGTAAAGGGTCTGGGAACAAAGGAACTAGGATCACCGATGTGTGATGGCTGATGGACTTAGCGCTCGGTCACAGAGTATGGTCTTATGGCAGAAAAGGGGCTCGAGCTTTAAGCGAAAGGGGCTTAAGGCCTTAAATTTTAAAATGAAGGTTTTTTGACCAAAAATGAAGGTTTTTGAAGGATTTTGAGGGTTTCAATAAGGGGGAAAAAGGGATAAAAACCTTAATAAAAGGATTTTACAAGGTTTAAAGGGGAATTTTGAGGAAAATAAAGGGTAAAAATGGGAAAAATGGGTGAAATGAAGGGGTTTTTAGAGGGATTTTTCAAAGGAAAAAATGATGGAAAATGGGTCTGAAAACAATCTCTTTTATAACAGCAGCGTTACTTAGTGGATTTTTGGATGAATTTTATCAGAGGAAAGGATCTTTGGCGAAGGTACACAGCAAGGCTTCAAGAACTCACAATTTTTCTTTAAAACTTGTTTCTTGAAGACTAAAGACCTGTTTTAGCCATCATCAGTTATGAAATTTTTTTATTGATGGCTAACATCCATCATCTCATTTCTACGCGAAATAGGTGGTATTTAGATTTTCTCCCTCCTCCACATGGTTCTTTCTTACTGGATTGTGTTTTTTTCATCCAAAACTACTTACTACCTAAAACAAACACGATAACCACTCGCAGTTTTATACCCTTTGAGCCCAAAACCACAATTGCTTGACTTGACTGCCATTTATTGAGGTGCCAATTAAACCTAATTTTTCTAAAAAACCTTGAAAATGCATAATTTATCCCTTTTGGCACTTATTGATTGTATCCGCCTTTCAGACTCATAGAGAAGAAGAATTTTTCACTGTTTTCTTGCCCAAAACCTACAAATTTCCACCTGTACCTATTGAATATTTCCGAGGAGCTTTGCATTGCTCTAGAAATTAAAAAGACACCATAGAATCTATTCAAAAACCTTTAGAGACATCCTCAAAGCCCTATACCCGCATATAACAGGTATTCCTCCAGAATTCGAACCTGTTATCAATTTTTAAAGACCTTTAAAGAAAAATTTCAGTCAGAAGTTCAAAATTAGTCAAAACAAGCCTATTAAAATATCCAAAAAATAGGCCAAACCCTGTCAATTTTTTTGAAAAAACCCTGTTTTATGCTGCGCACTGTTTTGAATGAAAAAATTAAGTTGATATAGTTTTTCTAAACTGTTTAAAACTTTAAATTGAGCCCAGAAATTCTATGAAGGTAGAAAAAACATCTGTGCCTAATTTCAAAAGATTCTTAGCCCTATTATCCATTGAAAAACTTAGGAAACCCTTGTTTCTTGTTTATAAGTAGTAACTGTCTGTAAATTAAGTTGAAGAGTCCAAAATTGAAAGAAAAACCCAAGGAAAGATCATATTCTGCCTGTTTTAATCCAAGAACCTCTGCCAGAGTCAAAAAATACTTCTGCAAACTGTTTAATCTTACAGAAGAATCCAAAAAATCCAAAAGGCAGAGTTCTATAGTCCAAAAAGCCTCAAAATGCCTAAGCCTACTCTAGCTACATCTTCCAAAATATGTTTACAATATCAATTGTTCATGTGGATATTTCTATATTGGGGAAACATGCAGAACCTTTAAAATAAGATTTAAAGAACATGGGGCAGACATTAGGCTTGGAGGAATTAAAACCTCAGCTTTGGCAGAACACTCGAGCAAAACATGTCACCACATATGCCTCGAATAAGCAGTGATCATTGCCAAAGAAAAACATCATTTCAAACGCAAAATACATGAAGCCTAGGAAATCTTAAAACACCCTCACAACCTAAATAGAGATGGAGGCTTAGAAGTTAGCAAAAACTGGGTCCACGTGCTGTCCTGTTAAAAATCTCACACACTTGAATCGTTGGTCTCCTTGTACCCCTACCCTTCCTTCGTCCCTTTATGACCTTTAAATTGACTTTCACTTTCTCTACCTCATACCCCTTCCCCTTCCCTCTACCCACATGTTCACCTCTAACCCTTACCCTACTCCTTGCCCTTACCATACTACCCTTCTTTAAAATTAATACGTGTAATTATTTAAAAACACCCTTATAAATCTCTTATCAATACCCGAAACCTTAATTAAACCCTACCTTCTGCAAAACTTAGTTTATAGGATCAATTGGTTACAAGCCTTATCTATGGGTTATAATCAATTGACCTTTTCCAAACCTATTTTAATAACTCCTCCATCATCAATATTGTAATACAAAGTACATAGGACCGTATAGTCATAAAATTAGTATAAGGGGATACTAAAACTCTAAAATATCTCTAAAATAAAGCTGCACAACTTTAAACAAAAACAATTAATCTAAATCATTAGCTAAAATAGGATAAAAACTTAGGACTTTTAAACAATGATTTATAATTAATGAATTAGTAGACATTATAATCTCCATAGGATCTTATAATATTAATAAAATCAAATCCTTAAATCTATTAGTATTATCTACTTAGGCCTTTTTACATAATATTAGGATAACAAAGAAAATACTATACTTTGATAATTTTAAAAAACAAAAACTATTAGTATAATTCATAAGCTAAAATTGTATAAAAACTTAGAACTTTTTTAAGGATAAATAATTAAACAAGTAGACATTATAATCTACATAGGGAAAATTAATAATAATCAAACGATTAAATCATTCTACTAGGACCCCCCTTCTGAAAATTAGAATAAGAAAGAAAATACTACACTTTGATTTTATTAAAAACATTGCTTTATGACAATTAAAATTAATTAACAAAATAAAATAATTATCCTAAAATTAGATAAACATAAGACTTTATAAATAGGGATAATAATTAATAATAAAAAATATTAAACATTATTAGCATTATAACTTAAAGTATCATTATAATGATTATGATATTTTTTAAAAAAAAAATAACTAAAAATCAACTAAATAAAAAAAGAAAAAAAGAAAAAAAATTAGAAATTAAAGCATTAAGTTGATATCTGGTCGGCTCTCTTTCTTGTCATTTTTCCACTATTTATTTAACACAAATTGTCTCTCATTTTTGCAGATTTGTCCCGATGATGGGTCTTGCTTTAGACCCGAAACGTAGACTGAAAAATGAGAACTGTGGAGATTCCGAGCTTTGATTCTAAAAATCTACACCACAAAAATCTACAATCCATCATACATCTTCCAAAACTGATATCATTATAAATCCTATGCAACCTCCAGTTGTAGACATTGAGCACACCCCATTAGCAGATATTGACTATAAGATAGCATACCCTATTGTAGAATTCAATTTTTTGGAACTTCACAACTGGTGCTATGAAACATCTTTGGATAATGTTGAAGAAGTTACAATTTGGGAATAACACTCCCCCAAATATGTTGTTCTAGTTAACCACTCATGCCCAGAGGTCATTAGGTTATGCCATCATCATTATATACCTGAGCAAAGAGCAATAGTCAATGCCAATAAAGAATTACTTTTTACCATTACTTCTGAATCCATTAATCAAATGTTACAGCTTAAACCTGATCCTCAAGCAGTTCCTTTGTCCATTGAAGCACTTACCAAGCTGTATATTGGCCTTGAATTTCCTAAAAGATTCCAAATCTTCCAAATATTCATGCCCTTGCATGTAGAAATTCCTCAAATCAATCCTCCATATTCCACTTCAAGATTTCCAAAGGGTTCTATACATGTCATCTCCATTATCTCCTTCATTCTAGGGTACTTTACTGATGAACATAAAGATGAATCCATTTTAGGTTTCCTATCCAATTTCACACCAGGACAACCTCCATCTGTTATCTTTGATTATGCTGGATATATTGTGGACAGTATTCATGACCAATTAGTTAAATTTCCAATTGAAGGAGTGTTTATATACACATCTTTCCTTTTCCATATGTTCTTGTATTTCAACTAGATAATTTTCCATTAACCCTTCAAAAGCTTAACATAGAAGGGAATCCTCTTTTAGTTATTTTTTGGACCTATTTGATCAGGAAAGTGTCCATAGAATTCACCTATGCAAATTTTTTAGACTTATTCATCCATCCATTGATAAAAATATTGACAAATATTGAACAGCCAAGGATAAATGATGATACGAAGAATATTTTACAGTTGTTATAGCATACCAAGACTGGTGATTGGTACTTCTATGAAAAGCACATTGAGATTAGAATGTTTGGATCCAATTTGTTGCCATACAACTTACCCAAATATGTACCAATGAGGATTTTTTCCTTAGAGTATTTTAGGCAAATATTAAACTCTGATTCTATCAATTTCCTAGCAGCAAAGAAGAAAACACAGTTTAAATTTAAGAATGAAGTGGGACTATTCATTTCTAATCATAGAGATGCAAAGGTAGAAGCAGCTAAGCAGTTATTAGAGTACAAGTTTGAAGAGAGTTTTTCTTGGAATTATGATCCACAATGGATACTGAGTAAAATGAGGGTTAAGCATAAACTGACACCCTAGATTCATGAGATAAAACCAGAAATAGAGAAATATGCCAATCAGATTGAGTGGACAAAAAATACTTTAGTAGATGCAGTGAAGAAAAGTGATACTAGTCATACTTTACAAACTGCAGATCAAACAGAAAAAGCCACCAAGAGAGTAAGAGAAGAAGAAACTTATGTTGTTGAAACCATTACTGAAACTAGATTCAAGATAAGATATAATAAAAGGCCCAAAACAGATCCAGTGGGTTAAGAGAAGGTAACCATTGATGTTGAAGAAACAGATCTCCCAGATACCAACATAGAGGCTTTCACTATTATCAGAAATGAGCAAGTTACAGAAAATGTAAATGAAGAATAGGTTGATAATGGAAATACATAGTTAATAGAGAAACATCAAAACCTATAAGCTTCATCTTCACAAACATTTGAAGAAAAGGATCTATATATCAAGGAGAAGTACAAACAAATCAAGTTAAAGAATGAAGAAATAAAAAATGATATTTACTTTCAATGTCTGAAACAAACACCAAGTGTTCAAAATAGACTTTTATCTGCCTTTGATTATTCAAATAAAAAGCTAATCATGTCAGTATTGCAGCCTACAATGAAAAATCCAAAGACAGTGCCATATTACAAGAAGATTGATTTAGAAGTCCAAACATAAAAAATTCATGCTCTTGATTACATAGAATTTCATAGACAGAGTTCAGAGATGTTGTATTCCACTGTTACAACCAAGGCTATAAGTGTTCAGAAAATTCAAAACACTATAAAAAATATGAAAGATCAAATGAAACTTGACAAAGAATCCTTATATGCTAAACATCTAAGAATTAAATCTTTAGAAGAATTGGTCATGCAGGTTGGATATGACCCTGCAAATGTCAAAGCAGCGAAGCAATTAGTGAAGAAGAAAAATGAGGATGTTGGAGCATTAAGGAAAAAACTTAAACTGCCATCAAATGAACATCCTCAATCTAAGGAAATAATACAAGGACAAAATGAGAAGGGTGACATGATGAATTTGATATTTCAGTTGATAGCACAGATCAAAGAAATGGAGATTCAAATGGATAAACTTGTCCATGAAAAAGAAACACGAAAAACACCAAAAATTCCCTCAGTTATTCCTATGGTCACTACAACTATGCCATCAACTCTAGCAAAAGAGTTGGCACCCAAAGAGACACTGGCTACTGCAGTTCTAGTGACATCATCTACTACATTAGCTACAGAGTCATCCATTACATCAGCTCACCCTACAGATGAGGCCAGCAAACTAGTGAAAGCTATGGAAGAAATGTCACTTCAGACAAGTAAAATTAACAGATTGAAAAAGAAGGTTGATAACCTTGAAAATACAAACAAGTTGGCTCACATAAATGCCAAAACACATGAGTAAAAGGCTATTAGACTAAATGAAGAATTGAAGAAGTTACAGAAGGAATTAACCTTAAAGGAACAAATTTCATATGTGAAAAATCATTTATGGAACAAGATCATTGAAGTCATCAATGATGTGTGGCCCTCAATTCAAGTGATTTTTGAATAGAGATATTTACTCAAAGCAACATTAGCCGAAATTCAGAAGAGTAAACATGAACTTGATAACAAACTAGAACAAGCAATAGAATTGATCAAGTTTCTTAATAGCAAAACCAAGCAATATATAGAGGAACTTGAGATTACTAACAGGACTGAAACTATCCTTGAGATAAGGGAAGTCATCACCAAGAAGAACATGATGAAGCAACTTGAGGAGAAGTGTGAGAATATGAAAACCACCATAACTAGGTTTATGGTCAAATTTGAGAATTTGAGGAAAATAAATTTGCCTAATATTTTGGTCATCAATGAAAAATTAATGCCTCAGGAGGATTACAATAAAAATATCAGAGAATTTGCAAAAGACGAAGTTGAAAAATCAGGTGGACAAGGCACTCCAACAAGAAAATTCTTACCCAGAAGTTTTGAGGATTTATTTTATTTGCAGCATGAGATAAGACACTTGTTTGTTATAAAACCAACCTTTTCCAGGTATACAGAGGCAGATGAGAACTTCAGAAAATTAAAGAAGATCCAAATTCCAAATGAGGAAGCTTGCTAGTCATTAACATATTTACTATGAAAGATAAAAAGGAAGAAAGATAAAAGAGGAAAACGGTTTGCTGAATTGTAGTCAAAACAGATTTTTATTTCAGCAGTAAACATATTTTATAGTGGTTAAGGAGTATCCGAGTTTAAAAGAGTATCAGAGATTAAAGAGAATCAATGAAAGAGTTTAAGATAAATCAAATCAGATTTCAAAACCAATTTGAAATATCTAAAGCCAGCAAGAAGGACACTAAGGCAACCAGCTGCACCTTATCCATAATCAGTTTCTATTTTATTTGGATAGATAGGACAACTTGCTGATTTTTTAAGCAACTGTCTCTATTTTTTTGTAAAGATATTTGTATTTTTCTTAGATAATTCCTAGAAGCATTCTAGGATATTTTGTAAACAATTATGTATAAATACTTCACTCTTTGAAGTATTATTGTGGAATAAATTGCTGAAGATTTATATAGTCATTTTTGTTGGACTTGAAGGCTTTTGTGTTGCAAATTTCAAGTAGCAGACTAGATCAGATCAACTAGCATCATATTTTAGGATTCATGTGATGAGCCATTGAAGTGAAGTACTTTCTACTTGCCATTGTTTATATTCTTTGTTTCATGCATCCATTATGTGTTCTAAATTTGAATTAATAAATAGGAGTATTACTTCTGGGTTTGTTAAAAGCACCATGTCTTTATTGTTTATCATTTCTATGTTTTCTGCTGATTTCCAGAGTAGGGAACCCTTAATTGCTCCATATTTCGTTTGACCTCTGTCTACTATTTCTCTTTTCCGGATCAAATTACCCTTCATTTCTCTTTATCCCGATCATATCACTTCACCAAACAGCCTTCCAAGATCTTCATGGGTTATCTATCTTGCCCTGAAAACATTTGACTTCTTGACCTTGATCCTAGCTCTATCTACTTCATTTTTGACTCCTCAGCCCAATGGAAAAACATATTTCCCACCATCCATCTCATTAGGTTATTTTTCCCACCAAATCAATAAAACCAAAACCAAATTTCACAATAAAAAATAGCCTTATATTTTATAAATCAAACAAAGGTAAATATTGTAGAAAGAGCCCTCTCTGAACCCTAAGAAAGTTAGATATTAGAGTTTAAAAGTTTTTCTGTGGTTACCTCTAGTGTTCTTAGACTTTAAACCAAAATATCACAACTTTAGAATTACTAGAGTGATAACATACTGGCGACTTTACTGGGGAACTAAACAATCCTCAGTCATAAAATAAGTCTTAAAGAATTTTTTTCCATCATCTTTTTGCCTTTAAGACTGTTTTGTAAGTTGTGAGTATCATTTTATCAAAAAAATTGTAATTCTGGCTTCTAGGAAAGTTTATTATACCAGGTCTAACCTAGATCCTAAACTTGCTATTATAGTGGACAACCTAGATAGAATTGGAAAAAAGAAAAAACAGATAGAAGATTTAGATGTTAAAATTTCATTAAATAGATTCAATTCATTACCACATGAATTAGTGAGTTTATAGGATATAGAGTTTGATTTGAAATTTGAAAATTATTTGTTCAAAAGAAAATCTGAAATTAATTTAAGTACTGTTGTTTTAGACCCTATTTTTATTTCATTTTTGGAATCAAAACAGAAAAATATTGCATAAAACTCTGAATTAAATAAAGTCAAAAATCAAGACAAACTTGAAGATATTAATGCCACTATTCTTAAAGAAATTGATGAGGCCATAGAATTAGCTCAATTGTTAGCATATACATATAAACCTTCAATTCTTCATTTAGATACCACTATATCATCTATAGTTTCTACTACCATCCAATCTACAGATCCATTTAGCCCTAGATTACCCTTACAGCCTAGAATATTATTTCCTTCATCCCCTACATCCATTTCATCCATTAGTTTACCTTCTACTTTTTCAAACACATCATTCTCATTTCCTATTAGTTCCTCATATAGTTTAGTTTCACTTCCTAGTACCTCCACTTCATCTTTTAGTTCTTCCACTACTTTTTCTAATTCAGCATTCTATAATCCAGTTTCATCAGCTTCTTCCTCTAGTTTAGCCCTAAGCACTTCCACCTTACCTCCTAGCCAAGCTAGAATTCAAGCTATGGATGCTAGGTATGCTACCCTAGTTCTTCCAGGACAACTTCATGACATGCCCCAAGATTATCAAAGTAAAATACCACAATTTGATGCTACTACACAATATATTTCACAGCAGCACATAAACAAAATGACAGATTACTTTGAACTCCATGAGATAGATGAATCAGATGTACAAATGAGGTTGTTTGAACAAACATTAACAGGAGAAGTAAAGAAATGGTTTAAAGGTATTACTGTAGGTAGTATAGCTGATTTAGCTATTTTCCATAGATTATTTTTGAATAAATGGGAAAAGAAGAAAAACCCCCTACAAATATTGTCTGCATTTGATGCAATGAAGAGAGCTCCCAATGAATCAGTACAAGACTAATGCACTAGATATAACATTGTTTACAATTTAATTCCTGCAAATCTAAAACCCATTCCTGACTCTGTCTTGCTCAAATTCCCAGATGGATTTGACACTGACATGGCATATCAATTAAGAGAAAGAAATGCAGAAACATTAGAAAGAATGCAAACAGATGTTGTAGGTGTTGAAGTAAACATTTTAGCTAAGAAAACTAGATTGAGAAATGAGAGGAGAGTAACCATGAAATAAGAAGCCTCTAGTTCAGAAAAAAAATAGATATGTTAGATAAGAATTTAGAGAGAATGATGGATAGATTAGATAACATAGAAAGAAGACCTCAATGAGATAATCAACAACAAATAAGAAATCTCAATTTTAGGAAAAACATAAATTCAGGAAAATCAAAAGAATCAGTCCCAGACCAAACAATAAGACCTCCATTTCAGGAGAAATATGCTGAGAGTTCTCAACACAATGTTGAGGATGATGATACCATAAGTTTTATGGGAATAGATGATAATAATACTATCTTTCTCACATAGGAAGATCAAGGGTTATTTGAACTCCAACAACTCCAATTAGATTCAGGGGAATACTTTGATTATGAACAAGGTTATGATTTTTCCATAAACGAAGTTCACAAGAAATATAACCTTGGGAGTAAGAAAAATATTGAACCTTCTACTAAGAAAACAACAGAAATTGAAAATAAGAAAACAGTAGAAGCCCCAACCACAAAAGTTCTGCAAATTCTCCCTAGGGAAAATAGGCAAAACTCTAGTTCTTCCCAAAAAAATTCTAATCCTAAAATTTCACCAAGCCCTAAGATTGTTGACATAACAAATGAAGTTTCTCAAGCTACAAAATATTCACAAAAATTTGCTGCTGCGAAAGCATCCGATTCTATTAAAACAACAAATTTAGATCCTAAAACAACCACTGCTGATCCAAAATCAGCAGATCCAAAAGCTGCCACTACAAAAATAGCTTCTAACAATTCTAAATCTGAAAAAACATCTACTGCTTCACAAACCATTCCTAAAAACAAAACAAAAAGCAGTAAGACACAAGAAACTCAAACTGAAAATGAAAACATAGCTGTAGAAAAAAAATATAAACCAACACAAACTATAGTTACCAAAGAAGAGTTAATTAAAATAAGTAAATCTCAACCTTCATTCAACATACAAACTGAAATTGCAAAGTAAAAAATACCAATTCCTTTAACAGAATTGTTAAAAAATTATTTTTATAAATCGACCATCATTGAAACATTAAACATAAATGATGGAGAAGACTCCATAAACTTGAATGATGATCAACCAGAGTTGATATTTGGCCCAGATGTAAATGGAAATCATCAAGATGGATCAGTTCCTCCATTTTACATCAATTTAACCATTCATGATCAAATCTTACATAGCACAATGTTAGATTTAGGAGCTTCACATAATTTAATTCCCAAAGCCATAATGGAAACCCTGAACTTAGACATTACAAGGCCTTACAAGGATTTATTTTCATGCGACTCAAGCAAAGTAAAATTCCTAGGATTAATCAAAGATTTATGTGTAACACTAGTTCAATATCTTGGTAAGAGTATACTTATGGACATTGTAGTAGCTGATATCCCACCCAAATATTGAATGTTATTATCTCGCTCATGGGGAGCAAGGTTACAGGGATCTCTACAATTGGACATGTCTTATGCTACTATATCAGTCTTTGGTCAACCTAAGAAGTTATATAGGGAAACTTTAATGAAATATATGGTAAGTAATGCAGCAAGATCAATAAATTGCCCAATTTATGCTACATATACTGACCTAGATTCATTCATCCTATGTAATGTTGAAACCGATAAAGAAATCAAGACTGAACTAAAGGAAGAAAAGAAAACACAAAGCACTGATAATGTATTTCATGAATATTTATGGAATTTAGACTTTTATGGCTCAGTAAACAAGTTAGGAGAAGGAGCAGGAGTATGGATAACTAATATAGAGAAAATTCATGCAAAAGGTCATGCTTTCAGACTGAATTTCAAATGCACAAACAATATGGCGGAGTATGAAGCCGTCATTTTAGGACTCCATATTATTAAAAATTTAGGAGGAAACAGAATAGTAATAATGGGAGATTCAAATTTGATTGTAAAACAAATTAAAGGTGAATATTCTATTTACAATCCTAGATTAGGCCAATATAGAGAGACTGTACTAGAATTGATTGATGATTTATTGGAATGTAATTTCTCTGCAATACCAAGAAGGCAAAATTTACAAGCACATTCTTTAGAAACATTTTCTAGCATTTGCAATATACCTTTTCAGCCTAATCATATGTATACTGCAAAAGTAAAGCACAGACCAATAATCCCAGACAACCTCAATATTGGCAGATTTTTTCACAAGATCAACAAATTTATCATTTTATGAATAATGAAGGTGAATTTTAGAACTATAAAATAGGCATTGATTGTACCATAGACCAAGATTTAGACAGTAACATTGATTTGAATAATGTAGATGTAAATAAATTAAAGTTTGCTAGACCAACTAAATTCAATCAATCAGATATAGATAAATTAGAGAGAGTAGAAATTGATGAGATAATTGATGATGAATCTGAAATATTAAATCTCAAAGATAATTTATTACCAAAAGGTTTAACTCCATTAGAATATTTATTTGACTCAAATGATGTTTCTAGAAAACCCAAAATGGAGCCACTTAGATCTGACATTGAGGAATGCAACATAGGCATAGAACTGAAACCCAAAATGATCAAACTTTCTAAAGCCTTACCTCAATAGGAAAAGGAAAATATATTTCTCTTTTTAAGGAATTCCAAGATATTTTTTCTTGGAGTTATGAGGAATTTAAATCTTATGACCCAACATAATTCAACATAAAATTACTATAAAATAAGATCAAAAGTCCTTTAGACAAAAGTTAAGGAGAATAAACCCTGTTTTGATGCCCTTAATAGAAAAAGAAGTTAAAAGAATATATGATGCACAGATAATTTCACCAATCGGATATTCTGATTGGGTTTCTAACTTAGTTCCAACCAGAAAGAAGACAGTATACATTAGACTATGTGTTGGCTTTAGAAATCTAAACAAATTATCCTTAAAAGATAATTATCCTTTACCAAAAATGGATCATATTTTATAAAGAGTAGTTGGATCTTCTAGGATTTCTCTTTTAGATGGATTTTCAAGATACAACCAAATTTCAGTCCAACCAGAGGATCAAGCCAAAACAACTTTTACTACTCCTTGGGGCACTTTTATGTATGTAAAAATGCCCTTTGGTTTAATGAATGCAGGGGCAACCTTTCAAAGAGCTATGGATATAGCCTTTACAAAGGAAATTCATGAATTCTTGGCAATTTACTTAGATGACATAAATGTATTTTCTAAGACTGATTATGAACATTTGGATCATCTTAGACAAGTTTTTTTAAAATGCAGAAAATTTGGCATCTCATTAAATTCTAAGAAAACCTTATTTGGATTAGAAGAAGGCAAGTTACTAGGACACATAATTTCTAAGGAAGGAATTAGAATAGATCCTACAAGAATAGAAGCAATTCTTAACATCAATCCACTAAGAAACATAAAAGAGTTAAAAGCCTTTCTAGGTAAGATTAACTTTTTAAGAAGATTCATATCCAATTTAGCTGAGATAATTAGAGAATTAAAAAACATGCTAAAAAATGACTCGGTTATTAAATGGACTGTTGAGGCCAAACAATCTTTTGAATCCATCAAACAAGACTTAACAAAAACCCCAGTCCTTATAAGTCCTGATTTCAAAAAGGATTTCATCATTTTTTCATTTGCTTCAGAACACACCATTCTTGTAGTTTTATTGCATAACAATGACCAGGGTTATGAACAACCCATAGCCTTCTATAGTAGAACACTTAGAGATGCATATTTGAAGTACAATATCATGGAAAAACAAGCCTTAGCTTTGGTAAAGGCCATTAAAGACTTCAGAGTTTACATTCTCTATTCTCACATCATTGCCTATGTCCCAAATGTTGTAGTAAAAGACATTCTTACTCAGGATGGTCCTTATGGAAGAAGAGGAAAGAGGATTTCCACTATATTATAATATGACATAGAGATAAAACCCACAAAGTTGATAAAATATCAAGGTTTAGCCAAACTTATGGTTGAATCAAATTGTCATGCCCTAGACATAAATTTATTGCCCAAATAGATGATTAGGAAGAGATGGCGACTCTAGAGATCAGTGAAGCATTTTCACACTCACCATGGTACACATATAGTATATTTGTATTACTAAAATTACATGCTCCTCCTGGTTTATCAAGAACAAAAGCTAGATTCCTAAAGCTTAAGGAAGTAATAATTTGTATTTTAGACAATGTATTTTTTTGGAAGGATCATACTGGGATTTTACTAAATTGTTTGTTAAAAGAAGAAGCTGACAAAGTATTACAAGAATTTCATGCAGGTGACTGTGGAGGACATTTATACTGGAAAAATACTGCAGACAAGATCTCAAGAGCTAGTTTTTACTAGCCTACCTTGTTTGCAGATGTCAAAAAATATGTGACCTCTTGTCACAAGTGCTAAATCTTTGAGGGTAAGAAAAAGCTGTTACCCCTCCCCTTAAATCCCATCTCTATAGAAATTCCATTTCAACAATGGAGTCTTGACTTCATTGGAGAAATTCACCCCCCATCATCAACCCAATACAAGTGTATTCTGATATCCACTGACTGTTTTACCAAGTGGATCGAATCCATACCCTCTAGGCAAGCCACATATACTGTCATTATCTCCTTCCTAGAAAGTAACATTCTTTCAAGATTTGGATGTCGCAAAAATATAATTATTGATAATGCAACAACATTCAAATCTAAGAAAATGATTGACTTTTGTCATAAATACCACACTACCCTAGGTCATTCTACTGCATATTACCCTCAAGGTAATGGATTAGCTGAATCTTCAAATAAGAGCCTTGTAAACATCATCAAAAAGTTATTGGAAGATAACAAAAAGACTTGGAATAAGAAGTTAGTCAATTCCTTATGGGTAGATATACTTACAACAAAAAAATCTATTGGTATATCCCCTTACCAACTTGTCTATGGAATGGATGATGTTTTTCCATCATCCCTAGGAGTACCAGTAATGAAGATTATCCAAGAGTTACAAGTTGAAACAAATGACATTCAAATAAGGATCAATCAAACTATTCACTTGCAAAAAACAAGGGAAGAAGTTTATATCAAGTCTCAAGTTATTCAGGATAAGATAAAGAAATTTTTTGATAAAAAGAGTAAAGAAGATGATTTCTACATTGGAGATAAAGTGTTAAAATGGGATTCAAGAAGAAAATACAAAGGTAAACATGGAAAATTTTATTTTCTATGGAGAGGACCTTATGTGATTTATGGATATAGAGGTAATAATGATTTCTACCTGAAAGAAATGGATGGATCAGTTATGCTATATGGACCAGTAAATGGAAGAATGTTGAAGCACTACTACTCCCCTAAGATAAAAAATACTTAGTTTCATTTACTTTGATCATTGTACATATACATTGAAGATTTTAGATTGGATTGGATGTTTTCCTAACAAATTTGAAGCCCGGAGAGAAGGCCCTAAGCTTTGAGAGGTAAATATCATAAGTATGAATAATTACAGATATCAGAAAGATACTTACAGGGTCATCATTGTCAAAATTCAAAGGCTACTAGTCTTAAAGTTCTTGACATTTCACTAGGAAATGCCATCCCCAAGTGGAGCCACTGTTAGGGTCCTATAATAATAGGGTTCATAATTTTTGAATTGAATTTGATAGTCTTGTAAATATGCACATACCTTGCTTTCTGCAAGTTGTTTTTCCATATTTTGAAAATGAAAAATAAACAAAAAATAAAAAGAGGGTAAAAGTCCTAAAAGAAAAATCAAAGGACTTAGAAAAGATAGACCCCAAAAGAAAAAAGAGTTAAAAATAAGACCTAAAAGTGAGCAAGTCAAAATGCTACTACTATTTACTTTATTGCAAGAATAATGATTATGAGTAGATTGTCAATAAATGCCATAATCCATGATCATTTAAACAATTTAATCTTAACTTTTCATGCTTTGAATTTCATGTTTTAGATAGAGAATACAGATATCTCAAACAACATAAAATTGGAAAATCAATAGATAAGATAGAGAATAAATGAGGAGCTCAATAGTTTAATTTGAGCCCTCAGAGAAATAAGGTTAGACTTAGATAGTTTTTATGCTTTAAAAGAAAAATTATTTAGGGTTTCAAGCCTAAATGCACCCATAAAAATGAAGCAAAAATGTTAGAAATAATGATGGGTAGGTAGAAAATAGTTGTGCTATTATGTAATAAAGCATCATCGGGCAAAAATTGCTAATTTCCCCTCCCCCACAATGATTTAGTATTCTAAACCTCAAGTTAAAAAGGCTCAGAGCATTTCTTTGACTTCTGTTGGGACCGGACCCAAGGCTCAATGACTGATTGGTTAAAAATATTGAATTCCTACATAAAACCCATATTCATCAGCATTTATCATTCATCCATAATCATAATCTCTTTTTTCCTAAGTAAAAACTCATTTTTTACTTCGTAAAACTAAAACCCTAAATAACTAATTTCATTTCCTTTCAAAATCACTCAAAACCCATAAAATTGATTTTATCCTATGTTAAAGTGTGAAAAAATACAACAAAGACATGCTATGCTTTTATTTACACTTTACTTAGTGTTAAAACATGTATTTTTCATTTCATTTCATACATTACCCCTTGTTCATATTATTTTATAAGCTTATTCTATTAACTCCCTATTCTATACCCTCCTGTATAGTATAAACCCCTTTTTGTTTAAAATAACCCACAAAACCCTCTATTTTAATGTTTAAACCAATGTTATTATACCCCACGTGATGAAATAATCCCTGCCCTTATTCCCATTGGTTTTAACTTATCAATAAAATATATAATCCCTGCTCCCCTATGGTTATTAAAAAAATTGTCAAACGTTTAATAACTATATAATAAGACTCGCGCCTATGCATTGGCTAGAACATTGTTTAAAATGTTTTAATTCATATAACATTACAACCCCTGCCATTATATAAGCCTAAGGTTTAAACTTTTTTAAACGCATATTTATAAAGTTAAAACTCATCCCTGCCGAATATATAAACCATGGACCCCACTCCATCCCGATGCAACTTCCACATTAGATCTCAACCGTTCGCAATCGAACTTCCTAATCCAATGACGGAAAATCTATATCGCAAATAAAGTTGTGCGATATCCACCATCTCACTTCTACGTGAAATAGGTGGTATTCAGATTTTCTCCCTCCTCCACGTGGTTCTTTCTTACTGGATTGCATTCGTTTCATCCAAAAATTCTTACCGCCTAAAACAAACGTGATAAACCCTCATAGTTTTATACCGTTTGAGCCCAAAACCACCATTGGTTGACTTGACCGCCATTTATTGTAGGCGCCAATTAAACCTAATTTTCCTAAAAAACCTTGAAAATGCATCATTTATCCCTTTTAGCGCTCATTGACTATATCTTCCTTTCGGACTCATAGAGAAGAAGCATTTTTCACTGTTTTCTTTCCCAAAGCCTGCACATTTCCACCTATACCTATTGAAGATTACCGAGGAGCTTTTCATTGCTCCAGAGATTAAAAATACACCATAGACTCTATTCAAAAACCTTTAGAGACATCCTCAAAGCCCTATACCCACATATAACAGGTATTCCTCCAGAATTTGAACCTGTTATCAATTTTTAAAGACCTTTAAAGAAAAATTTCAGTCAGCAGTTCAAAATTAGTCAAAATAAGCCTATTAAAATATCCAAAAAATAGGTCAAACCCTGTCAAAATTTTTGAAAAAACCCTGTTTTATGCTACACATTGTTTTGAATGAAAAACTTGAGTTTATATAGTTTTTTTAAAAATTTTAAAACTTTAAATTGAGCCCAGAAATGCTTTGAAGGTAGCCAAACCATCTATGCCTAATTTTAAGAGATTCTTAGCCCTGTTATCCATTGAAAAACTCAGGAAACCCTTGTTTCTTTTTTATAACCAGTAAAGGTTTGTAAATTAGGTTGAAGAGTCCAAAATTGAAAGAAAAACCCAAGGAAATATCATATTCTACCTGTTTTAATCCAAAAACCTCTGCCAGAGTCAAAAAATACTTCTACAAACTGTTTAATCTTGAAAAATAATCCGGAAAAGCCAAAAAGCAGAGTTATGTAGACCAAAAAACCTCAAAATTCCTAAACCTACTCCAACTGCATCTTCCAAAACTGATATCATTATAAATCCTCTGCAACCTCTAGTTGTAGACATTGAGCACACCCCATTAGCAGATATTGACTATAAGATAGCAGACCCTATTGTAGAATTCAATTTGTTGGAACTTCACAACTGGAGCTATGAAAAATATTTGGATAACGTTGAAGAAGTTAAAATTTGGGAAGCACACTTGCCCAAATATGTTGTTCCAGTTACCCACTCATGCCCAGAGGTCATTATGTTATGCCATCATCATTATATACCTGAGAAAAGAGCAATAGTCAATGCCAATAAAGAATTACTTTTTACCATTACTTCTGAATCCATTAATCAAATGTTACAGCTTAAACCTGATCCTCAAGAAGTTCCTCTGTCCATTGAAGCACTTACCAAGCTGTATCTTGGCCTTGAATTTCCTAAAAGATTCCAAATCTTCCAAATATTCATGCCCTTGCATGTAGAAATTCCTCAAATCATTCCTCCATATTCCACTTCAAGATTTCCAGAGGGTTCTAGACATGTCATCTCTGTGCTCTCCTTCATCCTGGGGTACTTTTCTGATGAACATACAGAGGAATCCATTTTAGGTTTCCTATCCACTTTCACAACAAGACAACCTCCATCTGTTATCTTTGATTCTGCTGGATATATTGCTAACAATATTCATGACCAATTACTTAAACTGCCAATTGAAGGAGTGTTTAGATACACATCTTTCCTTTTCCATATGTTCTTGTATTTTCAAGCAGATAATAAACTGCCAATTGAAGGAGTGTCTAGATACACATCTTTCCTTTTCCATATGTTCTTGTATTTTCAAGCAGATAATTTTCCATTAACCCTTCAAAAGCTTGACATAGAAGGGAATCCTCTTTCAGTTATTTTGTGGACCTCTTTGATCAGGAAAGAGTCCATAGAATTCACCTATGTAAAGTTTTCATACTTCTTAATCCATCCAAATATTGAAAAATATTGAAAATCCAAGGATAAATGATGATATGAAGAAGATTGCACAGTTGTCAGAGGAGACCAAGACTGGTGATTAGTACTTGTATGAAAAGCACACTGAGATTAGAGTGTTTAGATCCAATTTTTTTCCATACAGATTACCCAAATACGTACCAATGAGGATTTTTTCCTTAGAGTATATTAAGCAAATATTAAACCTAATTCTATCAATTTCCTAGCAGCAAAGAAGAAAACATAGTTTAAATTGGAGAATCAAGTGGGACCATTCATTTGTAATCATAGAGATGCAGAGGCAGAAGCAGCTAAGCAGTTATTAGATTACAGGTTTGAAGAGATCTTTTATTGGAATTATGATCCACAAGGGATACTGAGTAAAATGAGGGTTAAGTGTAAATTAACAGCCTACATTCATGAGACAAAACCAAAAATAGTAAAATATGCCAATCATATTGAGTGGACAGAAAATACTTTAGTAGATGTAGTGAAGAAAGGTGATGCTAGTCACACTTTACAAACTACAGATTAAATAGAAAAATCCATTAAGAGAGTAAGAGAAGAAGAAAATTATGTTGTTGAAACCACTTCTGAAACTAGGTTCAAGATAAGATATAATAAAAGGCCCAAAACAGATCCAATGGGTAAAGAGAAGGTAACCATTGATGTTGAAGAAATAGATCTCCTAGATACCAACACAGAGGCTGCCACTGTTATTAGAAATGAGCAAGTTACAAAAAATGTAAATGAAGAACAGGTTGATAATGGAAATACAGAGTTAATAGAGAAACAACAAAACCTAGAAGCTTCATCTTCATAAACAACTAAAGAAAAGTATCTAGATATCAAGGAAAAGTACAAATAGATCAAGTTAAAGAATGAAGAAATCAAAAATGATATTTACTCTCAATATCTGAAACAAACACCAAGTGTTCAAAATAGAATTTTATATGCCTTTGATTAATCAAATAAAAAGGCAACCATGTCAGTATTGAAACCTACAGTGAAAACTCCAAAGACAATGGCGGATTACAAGAAGATTGATTTAGAAGTCCAAACAGAAAAAAATCATGCTCTTGATCAGATAGAATTTCATATATAGATTTTAGATATGTTGTATTCCACTGTTACAACCAAGGCTACGAGTGTTCAGAAACTTCAGAATACTATCACAAATATGAAAGATCAAATGAAACTTGACAAATCATCCTTATATGCTAAATATCTGAGAATTAAATCTTTAGAAGAATTGGTCTTGAAGGTTGGATATGACCCTGCAAATGTTAAAGCAGTAGAGCAGTTAGTGAAAAATAAAAATGAGGACATTTCAGCATTAAGGAAACAACTTAAATTTCCATCAAGTGAACATCCTCAAGCAAAGGAAATAATACAAGGATAGAATGAGAAGGATGACATGATGAATTTAATCTTTTAGTTGACAGCACAGATCAAAGAAATGGAGATTCAAATGGATAAACTTGTCCATGAAAAAGAAACACCAAAAACACCAAAAATTCCCTCAGTTATTCCTATGGTCACTACAACTATGCCATCAACTCTAGCAGAAGAGTTGGCACCCAAAGAGCCATTGGCTACTGCAGTGCCAGTGACATCATCTACAAAATTAGCTATAGAGTCATCCATTACAGTAGCTCACCCTACAGATGAGGCCAACAAAATAGTGAAAGCTGTGGAAGAAATGTCACTTCAGACAAGTGAAATTAACAGATTGAAAAAGAAGGTTGATAACCTTGAAAATATAAACAAGTTGTCTCAAATAAATGCCAAAACACATGAGCAAAAGGCTATTAGACTAAATGAAGAATTGAAGAAGTTACAGAAGGAATTAACCTTAAAGGAACAAATTTCATATGTGAAAAATCATTTATGGAACAAGATCATTGAAGACATCAATGATGTGTGGCCCTCAATTCAAGTGATTTTTGAACAGAGATATTTAATCAAAGCAGCATTAGCCAAAATTCAAAAGACTAAAGATGAACTTAATAACAAACCAGAAAAATCAATAGAATTGATCAAGTTTCTTAATAGAAAAAACAAGCAAGAGCTATAAGAACTTGAGATTACTGACATGACTGAAACTATCCTTGAGATAAGGAAAGTCATCACCAAAAAGAACCTGATGAAGCAGCTTGAGGAGAAGTGTGAGAATATGAACATCACCATAACTAGGTTTATGGTCCAATTTGAGAATTTGAGGCAAAGAATTTTTCCCAATATTTTGGTCATCAATGAAAAATTAATGCCTCAGGAGGATTACAATAAAAATAGTAGAGAATTTGCAAAAGAGCAAGTTGAAAAATAAGGTGGACAAGGCACTCCAACAGGAAAAGTCGTACTCAGAAGTTTTGAGGATTTATTTTATTTGCATCATGAGATAAGACACTTGTTTGTTATAAAACCAACATTTTCTAGGTATACAGAGGCAGATGAGAATTTCAAAAAATTAAAGAAGATCCAACTTCCAAATGAGGAATCTTGGCAGCCATTAACAGATTTATTATGAAAGATAAAAAGGCAAAAAGATAAAAGAGGAAAACAGTTTTCTGAATTATAGTCAAAAAAAATTTTTATTTCAGCACTAAACATATTTTACAGTGGTTAAAGAGTATCCGAGTTTAAAAGAGTATCAGAGATTAATGAGAATAAGTGAAAGAGTATAAGATAAAGCAAATTATATTTCAAAACCAATTTGAAATATCTAAAGCCAGCAAGAAGGACACTAAGGCAGCTAGCTGCACCTTATCCATAATCAATTTCTATTTTATTTGGATAGATAGGACAACTTGCTGATTTGTTAAGCAACTGTCTCTATTTTGTGTTAAAGATATTTCTATTTTCCTTAGATAATTCCTAGAAGCATTCTTGGATATTTTGTAAACAATTATGTATAAATACTTCACTCTTTGAAGTATTATTGTGGAATAAATTGTTGAATATTTCTATAGTCATTTTTATTGGACTTGAAGGCTTTTGTGTTGCAAATTTCGAGTAGCAGACTGGATCAGATCAACTAGCATAATATTTCATATTTCAAGATTCATGTGATGAGCCATTGAAGTGAAGTATTTTCTACTTGTCATTGTTTATCTTCTTTGTTTCATGCATCCATTATGTGTTCTAAATTTGAATTAATAAAGAGGAGTATTACTTCAGGATTTGTTAAAAGCACCCTATCTTTAATGTTTATCATTTCTATGTTTTTTGCTGATTTCCAGAGTAGGAAACCCTTAATTTCTCCCTCTTTCGTTTGACCTCTTCCTACTACTTCTCTTTTCCGGATCAAAAAGCGCTTCATTGCTCTTTATCCCGATCATTTCACTTCACCAAACAGCCTTCCAAGATCTTCATGGGTTGTCTATCTTGCGCTGAAAACATTTGACTTCTTCACCTTGATCCTAGCTCCGTCTGCTTGATTTTTGACTCCTCATCCCAATGGACAAATATATTTCCCACTATCCATCTCATTAGGTTATTTTTCCCACCGAATCAATCAAACCAAAACCAAATTGCACAATCATAACTAGCCTAATATTTTATAAATCAAACAAAGTTAAATATTATAGAGATAGCCCTCTCTGAACCCTAATAAGTATAGATCTTAGAGTTTAAAAGTTGGCCTGTGGTTACCTCTAGTGTCCTTAGACTTTAAACCAAAATCTCACAACTTTAGAATTACTAGAGTGATAACAGAATTCATCGATATACATATGTTTGTATAATTACTACATGGTATCGGAGAACAGGAAATAACTATAGTCAAGGAGAAGCTGAGTTTGTGACTAAATAGAATTCGAATTTGCAAAAGTATTCTTGGTGTGATAGGCGAATCAGGATCAAAATGGATTTCAGTGGCTTGAGATTGGAGTATGAACTCGAGGGACAATGGGTCTCCCATCATGTGAAAAGATGCACCACTATCCAAGTACCACCCTGATCCCATTGCACTTGACACCATGCATGCGATCAGCGAAAAGTCGAACTCAAATTGTGAGGCCAAAGCCTCACCAGCTACAGATCGTGAAGCCTTCTTGTTCTTCTTATTTTGTGGAAAATTAGTGGCATAATGTCCATGCTCGTGACAGTGAAAACACTTCACTCTGGACATGTCACGCTCCTTTCCTTCTTCGCTTGTCTCAGATTTGGAATAGAATTTCTTTCCATTCCCCTTCTTTGCCTTACCAGCCAAGGCACAATTTTCTTCATCATCTTCCTTAGATGAAGATCCATCCCTGGTATTCCTCCTGAATTCTTCTTGCACCAAATCCAACCAAAGTCCTTCCCAATCTGGTAGCTTCTCCCTCCCATTGATAGAGTCCTGATAACTATGCCAACTTTTGGGAAGTCCTAGAAGAGCGACGCTCACCAATTCATCATTCGCGACAGTATTTCTGATGCTCGCAAGATCATCCCGACATTGGACAAAATTTGTTAAATATATCGGAATAGTGTCACCTTTCTCCATTTTGATTTTCCTGAGCTTTGTTAGATGATCCAAAAAAATAAAAATATTATCATAGGTTATAATTTTTAATAAAATAATTATTAATTTAAGATATTAAATTAATAATTATTATTCTAGAATATTTATTTATGGAGAAAATTTAGAATTAGCATATTGTTGTAACTAGATATGACTCTCCAAAAGTGTCGTATCTTAGGTTAGTTATTTGGGATAGAATTTAATGTAAGTGAACACTTTTATTTAATAAGTGATCCATAATTTGTGGTAGTTAGGACATTGAGCTTATAAATAGCTCATTGCAAGAGTGTTTTGGTGTTAGGGTGTAAACTCTTGCATAATTCCATATGTAATTCTTTTTTCTGATTAATAATATTACGTGTCTGAGGACACTTTGGTCATTATTGTGGTATCAGAGCTACGATAATGCTAGGAGGAGGAGATTCCAGCTCTACAAGTTCTTGGAAAACTCCACTGAATTCATCAACAAAAGAAATTGGTATGCAATCAATTAAATTTTTTTAGAAAAGAAATTTAATTGTGCTTTATTTCTAAAAATTTTAAATCTGAATATGCGCTCTTTTTTAAAATGTCCTGAATCCTGCATCCTGAATCCTGTACATTTCATGGAAGCCTTATCATTGAAGACTATGTTCATTGGCTGTTTAAAATGGCAAATCGATACAGATATCAATCAAGCATAAAGTTGGTTTTATTTTTATTTTTTTATTTATATGGATACGAGCTATCACTGGCTGAAATTTGTATGGTGAGATTCAATTTGTTTTTAAATTCAAATTTTCTGCTGTAAATTGCTTCCTCTTGGACGTGTGTCAATCTTTGTATCAATGTTGTTGAATGTCGTAGGAAGATAGGAAAGTAGTGCAGATTGCAAAAATATCAACGCAGATTACTAGAAAGACAGAAATTGGTGTTCTCTTGAACATGAATGTAAAATTGGTCTGACAGTGCTTCTACAGCAGTAAATGCCCAACGTGAACCACAATCTCTGACATGTTACTCCACATTGCAGACTATAACTCTCTCAGGAATAAGTAATTGTGACAATTGATTGCTTGATTTACATCTGCAACTAGTCCTGTGATAGTCATGTCGGATTGAAGAGATAAACCCTTGGACCTACGTGTTGCGTGGAGCGATAAAAGAACGGCAAGGAGTAGAGCGAGAAAGGACCTGTGTGTTTTTAAATCAACAATCAAATTTCTCTTTTTATGCAGCAGCCACACCATTCGCAAGAAATAAAACAACAGATCTCAAAAAACAAACCGGAACAGTGCTCCTATGCGTCTTGTTTCAGATATAACTGATGATGATTTGTACTTGCACATGATTCAGATGAGTTTAACTGGAAAAGAGGACACATATGACGCAACAGCCTGTGTGGAGAAATGAGAATTTCCTACCAAGGCATTCTACCAAACATTTTAGAGCACGTTCGGAGCCCTTGGAATGACATTTAGCAGGATGCTTGGTTGTGTAGGTTATTAAAGTGAGTTTGATCCAGTTGTGACAAGCCAAAGAAGTTGATCTGTTCAAAGGAAGGCATAGCCACTGCCACCACAAAATCACATAGGCCAAAATCATATATCAGAATATCTATTCGTTGTCAGTGTTCAAACTTCAGATTGAGTTGCAATAAGTTGGTAAGTGCTCTCACTCGGTCGTGAAGAGGCCTTGGGAAATATCACTATGAAGAGATTGTGCCAAGAGTTAAAAGTAAATCAGGTTCAAGGAAACCACGGCCGAGAACTCCCAGGTTCTGTTCTAAGATTGTAGAGACCGAGGCTATTTTTTTTACGAAAAATATTTTTTCATGTGTGCACTTATTGGAGTTATATTTTTTTTAATTTTAATTGAATCATAAGGTGAAGTAGCATTTTTTGAAGAATATTCTAATATTTATTGGAGTAATAAGGGTATTGTTGGAGTAATAAGGTTATTTGTAAATTTTTTGGAGTAATAAGGATATTTTTTCTTTGTAATTTGTTTCTGGAGTGATATTGTAACTCAAAGTAATTTTACTTTGAGGGGGGGTAAATTTTTTTTACCAGATTGTGCAAGAGCATCATTGTAAAAGTAAAATTTTGAAAGTTACCGTGTAAATATTTGAGAAATTGACTAGAGCCAAGTGCAAAGCTCAGTAATTTTTCTCCTGTTTCAACAATTATTCGAGGGTCAAGGTCAAGCCCCTATAGTTCATTTTTTTGCATCGTGTGTTGTGTGTTGTGTTGCCCATCTTGATATTCTGAGCTTGATTCATGGTGTGAAGTTTAAACACTACAATGTCTAAGTTGATTAATTTCTTTTCTGATTCCGACAAACTTGAAGGCTCAAAATCTTACAAAACATGGCAACGCCTCATTGAAAGCACTCTCATTTATAATGAATTGTGGCATGATATATGCGATGGAGATGTTAAGCCAAATAAACCTACAGATGCAGCTGCACTAGCAAAATGGGAAGTTAAAAATTCCAAAGCATTAGCTCTCATTAAATCTTCTGTCAATGATGAAATGTATGTCCATATCGAAAATGTTAAAGATGTATGGTCTGCTTTGAGAACTTTTAAAGAATTGTTTGATACTCAGCCTGAAAAAAAAAGAGTTGACCTACAATTAAAATTGTTGCATCAAAAATTGACTGAAGAAGGAGATATTCTTGAATACATCTCCAGACTTAAAAATATTGTTACACCATTTTTTTGGTCATCTAACCTATTATTATTAGATGAACCCAAGTACACCATGTAAGACCAATTTTACCCTAAGTAAAATTTCTTTCACCATATAAAATAACTTATTTGGTCATATTTAACCCAAAACAAGGAAATTAATTAAATAAATCCTTATTTATTTAATTATTTCCTAAAAACAAGTTATTTAAATCATTATTTAAATAATATTCTTAGTTAAATTTGACTAAATCATACATAAATAATTAAATAAACCATTATTTATTTAATTATATTCCCATAATTCCCCTAAAATGATAAATAAATCATTTATTTATTTATTATTTATAAATAAGGGAATTGACCCAAGTCAAGAATCCTTTTCCCTCCAACAAATATAATAAAATATTCCTAAAAGGTGCTTCTAGAATTCGATTAATAATATTTTATTCATGCACCAAGTTCTAGACCGCCCCAATATTTTGTTATAAATAGGGGGGTTTTCCCCATTCATTAGTCACCTTCATTGCATTAGATCACTCTGGATCTACTCTTGGTCACCATTTTCCATTTTTGTTTTATGAACTCCCATTGAGTTCCATGTTTGTTTTTCTACACCAATAAGAGAGAGGAATTCCAGATCCGAAACACTGAGGACTTTCAAGAACCCATCCCATTGAGGAGAACCGGAAAACACCTTTCTTGTTTTCCTCTCAGGTGCCCCATTCTTTAATATAATATAAAATTCTTTTATTATCTCTTGTCTTGTCCATTGAATGCATGGAGCCATATTATATTTTATCTGCTTAATATCTTTTATGCTTAGATCTGAATTTGTGCAGCAACTTAAAGATATTTTGTAGCCATAATCGATGTTAGGGATATTTTTTATGCGTAGCTAAAGTGATATTTTACGATGAAAGATTCATACTAACAATTGGCGACTCCAAACGGGTTTTCTTTTGCGACCGCTGTCGTTTTATCTATTCCTCCATATCCAGTTGTTTCAGACCCTAGGGTTTCTCTTCCATTTTTTTTTTTCCTATTTTTATGGTGATTTTCACCCCTAAAACCCTTAAATAGTTAATTTTTTAACTTCCGTGTGTTTATGGCCTTATTGCGCAGGTGACAGACATCAGCCGCAACTGAGACGACAAATTTTTCTGAAATCTGCTGCCGAGAGAGTTGGATCTGTAGGTCGCACTTATTGGCCCAAAAAGTGCGACCTGAGCCTCAGGATGCACTTTTCTGCCCAAAAACTATGACCTGGACCAAAAACAGGTCAGAATCTGCGACCTGCACTTTTTCTGCAAATTTTTTCAGCACTTTTTTTGGGTTTGTCTGAAGCTTCTGTCAGGGTTTTCCAGCCTCTGTCTCTGCCCGTTTGGACCTGTTTCTAATCTGCTTCACTCAACTAAGAGGGAATCTTTCCCCTTAGGGCTCTAGTACCCTCCAATTTTTTGTGGACGAGTCTTTGCTGTTTCAGAAGTCTGAATTTCCAGAGTTTCAGCCCTCTTTTTCTCCGATCTGATACCTCCTTTTCAGATCCCTTTAGATCAGCTCTTCTCCCTCTCAAAAACACCTCATATCATTTTTTTTGGGTTCATTTCTAAGGCCACTGCCTTGTCTCTTCTATTTTTAGCTGATCTCCTCCTTTTTAACAACAACCTTACCTCTGCCTATTTGCTGTTCTCTGCACCACTTTTCAGCAGATTTACCCTTTAGATCCCAGTCCCTCCAGACCTTAGATCTATTGGCCTCTTTTCAGCATGCTTTGCCTAGTTTTTCCCTCTTATCGACTAGTTTTGAGATACCCGCCTTCTTGGGTTAGATTGCTGCATTTTTATTTGTTAATTTCTTATTCTTTCAGTTTTACTTACTGTAGATTTCTTTTCCATTATGCAGCACACCTTTTTTTACTCTTAAAACGTCTGGGTTTAAACAATTAAAATTAACGCATGCCACACACTGACCCTAAGTGAAGAAGCGCCTGGTTAACACAGCCTGGCAAAGAATTTAAAATCAATTGTCACTGCACCTCTCCGCCCTTGACCTCACTTGATTTTGTCCCTACCCTTGTCAGTTTTTTCTTCTTCCCGTCATCATTGCGCCCCCAAGGCACCTTTCTCGGAGACTTCTTGGTCTTCACCCTCAGTCTCCACTTGGTTGACTTCCTCCTTCCCGTCGTCATCGAGTAAGTCCTCCCCCGAGTCCGCACTCTGACTCTTCCTCTGATTGTTTAGGTTTTCCCCCTACTCCTGGTTCTCCCCCTACTACTTTTACCATGTCTACTTCAGGGCCTACTACCAGCAACAACCCTAGTACTACTGCTGGGTCTGTTTCCAGTGGAACCACCTCGGGACCTACCTAGACTGCCCCATTTCTCCCTTATATGGCTGGCCTTAGTCTCCCCGATTTCAATCAGTTAATCAATGATCCTATCCGCCACGATGTTAGTTGGCCTTCTATGCCAACCAAGCTCCCCTCTAACATTCCCAAGTTCGAAGGCCTTGCTAGTGAAGATCCCTCCAGCCATATTTGATCCTTCCATATGTGATGTTCCTCCAATTCCATTACCGACGACTCCATTTGTCTTAGATTGTTCCAACGCACACTTACAGGCGAAGCTTCTAAATGGTATGTTGAATAGGCCACCTCCTCCCATACCACTTTTGTGACCATTGCCCAAGAATTTTTATCTTATTTCCAGCTCCCTCTCCGATACGACACTGGTACCGAGCTTTTAACCTCCTTCTGTCAATCCTCTTCAACCTGCCTTTCCGCTCATGTCCAGGAATGGCGACGAAGATGAAGCTTATGTCGAGCTCCTCCCTTTGAAGATCGGGTTTATATGGACTGGTTCCTTCGCTCTCTCTTACCTCCCATTGGCAAAGATGTCGCCTCCCATTTCCCTCAAATCGAAGAATCCGCCCTCCAAATAGCCTTGAAATATGACCTTATTTATGCTCAATTTGGTTATATTTATACCATCCTTCCTGACCTTCCAAAACCCGGTGGCCCTAATGCCTCGGGGGCATCTCACTCTGCCGACGGTATCATTGGAGCCCTGTCACATACCTCTACCCAACCTCTTCCGGGCCATGTTTTCCCCCCAGGGGCTAGCCCCACCGGTACCTTTCCCCCTCCCGGTAGCATGTATTCAGGCTACGGCATCCCCACTCCTCCTGATTACCTCACTGCTGCCCACCCCACCCCTTATCCATTTCTGCAACTTGGTGTCCCAGCTCCTCCATCATTTGGACCACCCACTCCCTTGCCTTTTCCACCCCTACAACCGCACTTACTTCCCCCTCCAGGGCAAGTCTTTGCACAACAGGGGGCACCTAATTTTCTTCCTTCTCAAAGAAAGAGGAAAGGAAATCAATCTTCCCCTGGTACTCGTGGACCCAATCCTTCAAGTATTGATCCTCACACTACTAACCAGCCACCAGGTTCTCAGCCCAAGCCGGACAGGCCTCTTCGCACCAATAAGCCATGTTCGTGTTGCGGTGTTTATGGTCATTACACTCATGATTGTCCCTTATTACCACAAATGCGACAGATGTGGGATTCTCAGGCCACCGTATGGGGACAACACTCATCCCCTACTATCCCTTCCACCCTAGCTACTTCTCAACCCGCGGTGTTTACCGATCCTTTCCCTCAACAAGGATTCATGGCCACTCAACCACCTCATGCCCCAGTAACCACTCAACCTTCCCCTTCTGGTTCCTCTAATTACCAGATTCTTATGATGGCCTCCGACCCACCTCTCACCGTCGACCTCAACCTTCAAACTCGGTCCCGTCAGTATTCCACACCTCCTATTCCATCTATCTCCGATTCTCCTTCGTCAGGTCCTACAGAGCCTCTATCGACACCGTATGGTCCCTTGCAACTCCCTCCGCCCAAAGCCGAGGTTCATCCCAAGACTCCTAAGGGACCATTCCACCGAAATGCTGCCTCTGGTCAGGTTGCCCATTCATACAACATAGTAGATGATCTCGCCCAATCTCCTGCTGCCATTTCAACACTGGAACTTCTCCAGTCGTGTCCTTCTCAAAATAGGGCTCTCCTATCTACCGTGGGCGCTGTAGATCCTGCAGATGACCAATTGACTTTTTTCGACACCCGTCAGTCAGACCATCCCCCTCTCCCTCCTTCGGTTGCTTTCCAAATCCCAGTCAAAATCCGAAACGCCAATGTTGCTCGGTGTATTATTGATGAGGGGGCATCTACCTGCGTAATGTCCGCTTCGGTTTGGAAACAAATTGGATCCCCTGAACTGGCCCCTTCCACCATCACCCTTCGTGCATGGGATGGCCATGCCTCCCAGCCCATTGGCCTATTCCGTAACTGTCCTATCACCCTTGCTGGCAACACTGTTTGTGTCGACGTTGAAGTTATCGACGCCCCTCTTGACTACAACATCCTTTTAGGGCGTAGTTACACCTATGCCATGTCTGTCATCCCATCCGCAGTCCACCACAAGATGTTCTTCTCTCATAATGGCAAGATTGTCACCATTGACCAGTTGACTTACCATGAACCAAAATCTCAGACCTTTCCTGAGTCCATCATCTCTACTGTCACCAACAAGAAAATTGTTGATTCTTTGACCAGTGTTTCCCTCGGCGTTTACAAAGACTCCTCCTTGCTTGGCACCTTTTTCGACTCCGCCCCCGTCTCTGATCCTTACTTAGCAAACGTTTGCATGATGCAATAATCTTGGGCCAACCTTACAGAGCCCACTTTGGCTAGTCAGCAACCTCATCCTCAACCAGCTGCTAGCCCTTCGCCCCCGTTAGCCACCCTCCTTCCTTCTGAATCTTCTTCTACCACCACTCCTCATGAGTCGATTTCCCCTGAAATCAACCCCCTTGGCACCATTCCTCCTGGCCATTTCCATGCTGGTCAAATCCATTTCCTTGCCCCCCCTCCCGGAGCTTCTTTGGTCCCTACCTTGGCCACCCTATCCCTACCCAACTTGACCTTGGGTATACTCGTCTGGTATCTTGACCCTCCAGCCACCACTCCGCCAGGTCAACCTAAACCATATATTACCTTGACCCCGGTTCGACCAATCCCCACGACCTCTCTTGCCACACCAGTACCTCAGTCACCCCAACAAGCACCACCTCCTGTTGCAACCACTTCGAGTAAAAATGGCAAAGCTTGCAGAGGGGCATCGAAGGACAAACCTACCTAACCCAACCCTGCCCCTCCTTGGCCTCCCAAACATCCCATCCAGTGTGCTCGGTGTGATGTTGTTGGTCACGCCACTCATACTTGTCCTGAATTACCACCTCTCAAGACCATGGTTAATGAAACGTTTCCCGAATCCGACATCCCAGAAGTCCATGTCACCATACCGGATTCTATCCCAAAACTTAAGAACTTGCGCACCAATCACCCTTGTTCTTTATGCAATTTCCATTGCCACTATACCCACCTTTGCCCCTGCCTCGTCGAGTATCGTGCTGCTTTAGCCACATACCGCCAATTCGAAGCCACCCTCGCCCGTAATCCTTCTTCCCTCACTCTGGACCACCTGTCTACCACGATTACCATTTCTCCTCCTGATACTGAAATGATCGACACTTCAGCTACCATTTCCTACCTTCCCTCATCACCGCGATTCTTGGATACCAACCCCTTAGTACCTTCCCTCGACGCTTCGCCTCATCATTCAACTTCTCACTCTGTCACCTCACACGACATCGTACCTGTGAGCCCTTCCCATCACAATCAAGAGTCTCATCCCTCTACCTCCTCAGGTCAACCTCTTCCATCCTCTCTTCCCATCTTCCAGTCCGATGAAGATATCATGGAAGCCATGACCAACCCTGATTTTCCATGGGACGATATGCACCATCGTGCCTATTTCCTCCCACATCAATCCCATGACCAATATGCCCTCGAATACAAAGAATTCATTCCTGATAAAGTTGATTGGTTCAAAAACCCCATCCCTACACCTGATGCTTTCGAAGAAGGAAATATGGCTAATATCTCTCCCACCATCAAAATCGACATTTTTGTTAAGCCAGGTATTGAAGAACATATCACCATGGGCGCCCAATGCACTCTGGAAGAAATTGAAGCCTACACAAAACTCTTCAAAGAATTCTGTGATGTTTTCGACTGGTCATACTCAGAAATGCCCTGATTTGATCCTGCCATTGTCGAACATCACATCGACACATGGCCTGATGCCGTTCCAGTTCGTCAAAAGTTGAGACCCATCCATCCTTCTAGATGTGAATCCATCAAAGCTAAAATCGACAAGCTCTGACAGACTGGTTTCATTTACCCCATTGAATATACCACTTAGGTGTCTAACCCAGTTCCCGTCCTCAGAAAACAAGGCACCATTCGTGTTTGCACTGAATTTCGCGATCTGAACAAAGCTTGTCCAAAAGACAACTTCCCCACACCATTTATTGACCAAATCATTGATGAGTGTGCGGGGCACGAGATTCTCTCCTTTATGGATGGCTTCTCTGGATACAACAAAATTGTTATCCGTCATGCTGATCAACTTAAAACCGCGTTCATTAGTCCGTGGGGCACTTTTACATACCGAGTCATGCCATTTAGCCTTAAAAATGCCGACGCCACCTTTCAACGAGCCATGTCGTATTGCTTCCATGACTTAACCCATATTATTCTTGCCTATTTAGACGACCTTACCGCACATTCTAAACATCGGGCCCAACACCTTCATGACCTGCGTACGATTTTTCTCCGATGTCGCAAGTATAACATTAGCCTTAATCCTTTGAAATGTGTCTTCTGTGTTCCCGCCAGTCATCTCCTCGGCTTCATCGTGTCTAAAGACGGGATAACTCTCGACCCTTTGAAGGTTCAAGCCATTCTTGAACTTCCTCTGCCCCGTACCTTACGCCAGCTACAAAGTCTCCAAGGCAAAGCTAATTTTCTTCGCCGATTCGTCCCTGACTACGCCACTACCTCACATGGCTTCCTTAGACTTCTTCGATCTCACACCCCTTTTGTCTGGGATACATACGCGCAAGAGTATTTTGATGCCCTTAAGCATGCTCTCAAATCCACTCCCTTGATCCATCCCCCCGACTTTGACCAAGATTTCATTCTATACATCTCCGCTTCCACCTATTCGGTTGCCGGTGTCCTTATCCAGGAGGATGATAACGGTGCCGAACACGTGATCTATTATGTCAGTAAGAACCTTGCTGGTCCACCTATGTCCTACTCGCATGAAGAAAAATTAGCACTAGTTGTCGAGCTCTCGGTCCAAAAATTGCGTCATTATATCCTCATGCGTTCCACCAAGGTTGTGACTGATACCAACCCCATGGCTTTCCTATTGAGTCGCCGCATCCTCAATGGGAAGTATGCCCGTTGGGTTGTTATTCTCCAAGAATTCGACCTTGAATTTTTCGCCCCAAAAAGTAAGAAAGGTTTAGTCCTAGCTGAACTCATTTCTGATTTGCCTACCCAGACGCAAGATACTCCAATTAATGACGCTCTTCCTGATGAAAATTTGTTTGCCATCACCACCGACGATCCTTGGTACGGTGATATCCTTACTTACTTGCGAACCCAAAAGTTCACCCTTCACCTTGATCGTGATGCTCGACGACGTATCCGACACCAAGCCTCTCGCTACCTTTTAATCGAAGATGAACTTTATCGTCATGGTGTAGATACTGACTTTTGTCGTTGCCTCACCCATGCTGAAGCTGGCCACCTCTCCGACCTTGCCACCGCCCAAAAAATCATGCGTGCTGGGTATTTTTGGCCTTCTCTCTTCAGTGATTGCATTGAAGCAGTCAAACATTGTTCCAATTGCCAACATTTCGCCCCCAAGGCACGAACTCCTCCCACTCCTCTCCATCCTGTCGTCACAGCTGGTCCTTTTTTCAAATGGGCTATCGACTTTATGGAATGTCGACCTCCCTCTACTGGTAACCACAAATATATCATCGTGGCGATTTACTATTTCACTAAATGGGCCGAAGCTATGCCTACGTTCAACAATACAGCAGCCACTACAGCCCTTTTTTTCTTTAACCATGTCATTACTCGCTTCGGTGTTCCAAAAAAGTTAGTCTCAGACCATGGCTGACATTTCAAAGATCAGATTTGGCATGAGCTCTCCTCCCTATTGGGTTTTGAACACCAATATTCCTTTTCCTATTACCCCCAAGGTAATGGTCAAGTTGAGGCAGTCAACAAAATTCTCAATACCATGCTTCAACGCACGGTGAATAAGCACAAAACCAATTGGAATCTCATGCTCTTCCCTGCTTTGTGGGCATATGGTACTTCTATTAAAACCACCACCGGTTTCACTCCTTTCCACCTTGTCTTTGGCGAGGAGGTTATCTTACCAATCGAGTGTGAAATCCCTTCCCTTCACTTGGCCGTCGAACATCTTCCTGATACCCAACCTCTAGAACAACGACTTATCATGCTTGAGCGTGCCTCTAAAGACCGTCGTGTTGCATTACAAACTCTCGAAGCAGCCAAAAAGCGCACCAAGGCTCAGTATGACCTAAAATTACACCCTCGCACCTTTCATGAAGGTGACCTTGTTCTACTATACGACCAGGCCCACGATTCCCTAGGTCATGGGAAGTTCGACTCATTATGGCTAGGTCCTTACATCATCAGTAAAGATCTTGGGAAGGGAGCATATCTTTTAGAGGACTTTGAAGACCACCCCCTTCCTAATCCTCGCAATGCCCTCTATCTTAAGAGATATTACCCTTAGCATTTCCCACTTGAAATGCATGTTTTATCTCCTTGTAGATAGCCAGCATAGGTTTGTTTTTCTCATTTGCAACTTCACCAGGACACATGTTGCCCACGAAGTCTTTCTTTCCCTCTTCTCCAAAATCGGATTTCCTCACTTACAACCCTTTTCTTTGGGGCACCGCTTGGCCTCCATATTTATTCTTGTTTGTGTCGATTTCTGTCATGAGATACCATTTTGTACTCATGCTTTTCGGGTCCCCCTTGGACCTTTCATCTTTTCTTCATCATCATTAGCATCTATTTGTTCGTCACTCTACTATTTTCCCTCGTGCCTTAGTTGGGGTTCCCTTATTTCCTCACCTATGGCGGACCTACTTCTGTCGACATCAGCTCCTTCACTCTAGAAGTCAGGTCTAGGGGGCAGTATACCTTGGTTCGAGCTCTTCCTATCATGATCGTGATATATACACTTGATGGTCCAGTGATGAAACAACAGCTATTGGTGATTCCTGGGCATGTGTGAGATGTCTCAACCCTCATGAGGGGGTGGCCCTGCAGGTAGCCCCCCACATGCCCAAATGGCTTCTTCATTTCCGCCCTTGATGCAGCTCCTCTCATTTGATGATATCGGCCTCAACCTCTTACAACGCCTCTTCGATTTTCATGTATCAGTCAGAGTTTGCGAGCCCTTCCCCGTGTGTAGGGGGAATTTGGGTGTATTTGTATCTCATGTACTACCATATTATTGTATAAGTCCTGATGATTATTCCAGGAATCACATGTATGTGGGATTCATCATGTTATTTATCTGGCTCATGTTTATGCCAGCACATGCTTCATTATTGTGTTCCGTGGTTTTCCGGGCACCTTATTCTTTGTACTTTGTCTCGGCGGGCATAGGTATGCCTCCCCCGCCGCCTTTAGCACAGGTACCACTTCATACACTAGAGACTTGTTGCACCTGAAAGTCTCATCTCCTCAGGTTCTAGTCCTTTAGCACATCAGACAACATTACACTTCTCTCTCTCACTTCCCTTTTGATATCTAGTGATTGAGTTCTTACAACGTACTTCGTTCATAAGATTTTCTCCTAACACTCGTACGTTGGGGGGCAATCTGTTACACTATTTTTTTGGTCATCTAACCTATTATTATTAGATGAACCCAAGTACACCATGTAAGACCAATTTTACCCTAAGTAAAATTGCTTTCACCATAGAAAATAACTTATTTGGTCATATTTAACCCAAAACAAGGAAATTAATTAAATAAATCCTTATTTATTTAATTATTTCCTAAGAACAAGTTATTTAAATCATTATTTAAATAATATTCTTAGTTAAATTTGACTAAACCATCCATAAATAATTAAATAAACGATTATTTATTTAATTATATTCCCATCATTCCCCTAAAATAATAAATAAATCATTTATTTATTTATTATTTATAAATAAAGGAATTGACCCAAGTCAAGAACCCTTTTCCCTCCAACAAATATAATAAAATATTCCTAAAAGGTGCTTCTAGGTCGATTAATAATATTTTATTCATGCACCGAGTTCTAGGCCGCCCCAATATTTTGTTATAAATAGGAGGGTTTTCCCCATTCATTAGTCACCTTCATTGCATTAGATCACACTAGATCTACTCTTGGTCACCATTTTTCCATTTTTGATTTGTGAGCTCCCATTGAGTTCCATGTTTCTCTAGTTTTCCTACACCAATAAGAGAGAGGAATGTTAGATCTGAAACACTGAGGACTTTCAAGAACCCATCCCACTGAGGAGAACCGGAAAACACCTTTCTTGTTTTCCTCTCGGGTGCCCCATTCTTTAATATAATATAAAATTCTTTTATTATCTCTTGTCTTGTCCATTGGTACATGGAGCCATATTATATTTTATACGCTTGATATCTTTTATGCATAGATACGAATTTTTGTAGCAACTTAAAGATATTTGTAGCCATAATTGATGTTGGAGCTATTTGCTATCACGTAAACTAAAGTGATCTTTTCTGACGAAAATTCATACTAACAGCTAACAAATGTTAAGCAGGAAATTGTTAATGCTGGTTTTCAAGCAGTAGATGATATTTTATGGTCACAATTTTAATTTTTGGACTTCCTTCTTCCTACACACATTTTTTGGAAACTCTACAACTTACTGGAAAGTTAGAAAAGCTAAAGTTTGATGAGCTCTGCGAAATGTTGACTCAACATGATAAAACTTTTGGGAAGAAAAAGAAAGTTTGTGAAGATGTTTTTCTCACAAAGGCCAGTACTAGTAACTCATCAACTGACAGTTCTAGAAGCAGAGGCAGAGGAAATTTTAATCAGAATCAAGCAGCACATAATGTACAAAGTCAAGGAAAAAGCCAAAGCAGAGGCAGTGGCAAAAATTCAGGGAGAAGTAATTTTCAAGGCAGAGGCAACAATCGAGGAAGAGGAAACAATCAAGGAAGAGGTTATTTTCAAGGCAGAGGAAATAATAATCAAGGTAGAGGACAACCTCAAAATAGAAGTCAAAGCAGAGGCAGAGGCTAGTCTCAAGGAAGAGGAAGAGACTTAAGTCAAGTTGTGTGTCGAAGATGCAACAAAATTTGCCATTATGATGCAGATTGTCGCACATCTATCAATAAAATTTCCAAGTTTCAACAGCCTTCAGCACAATTTGCAAATGATCAAGATCAAGATGATAATGACTGAAAATATGTCTTCACTTCTTCACTAGCATTCCAACTTTCCTCCTATATTAAGAGTGATTATAAAGATGCTTGGATTTTGGATTCAGGAGAAACTCAGCACATGACCTGTAGACGAGATTTATTTTCGAATTTTCAAGAGTTCCATCTTAATTCCATCTTTCCAGTAGATGATACAAAACATACGCCTTATGGAAAAGGTGCAGTTAAAGTTTTTCTCCCTGACATTAGAGAAAATATGATTTCCAATGTCTGGTATGTACCCACCTTTAAGAAAAATTTGTTGTCTTTGGTCATGATTTGACAAGCAGGACATCAAATAATTATGGAAGATGGCTTAGTTAAGATTACTTCAGACAAACAAAACTTCCAAACAGTGATGACAGGATATGAAGACGGAAAACTGTTAAGGATGAAAGGGACAATTATTCCAAGGCATTCTGATTTTGCAGGGGCAGTTACTACAGGAATTTCACCTATAAGATTATGGCATGTAAGATATGGACATTTGAATTTTTATAGTCTTTCTCAATTTCAGAAACAAGGGATGGTAAAGGACTTCCAACTTTCAACAAGGAAAATGCAAAATGTGAAGCCTGCATTTATGGCAAACAGAGTCGAGAAAGTTTTCCAACAAGTTCATGGCCCGCAAACAAGATGTTGCAACTAGTTCACAGTGATGTGTGTGGTCCACTACAAACTTCATTAGGTGGTTGAAAATATTTCTTACTATTTATTGATGATTTCAGCTGAATGACTTGGGTTTATTTCTTGAAAAACAAGTCATAAGCATTTGAGAAGTTTAAAATGTTTCGACAACTTGTTGAAAATGAATCCAAGGAAAAGATAGGTACTCTTAGGACAGATAATGGGGGAGAATTCAATTCAAATTAATTCAAAACTTATTGCAGTGAAAATGGCATCAGAAGGAATCTTACAAATGTTTACACTCCATAGCAAATGGAGTCGTAGAAAGGATGAATCGCACATTGTTAGGCATGGTGAGATGCATGTTAACTTTCAAAAGGTTAAGTCCAACATATTGGGCAGAAGCAATACATACAGCTATCTATCTAAGAAACAGATCTCCAACTGCTTCTTTAGACAGAATCACCCCTTATGAAGCTTGGTTTGGTTTCAAACCGAAAGTTAAACATCTTCGAGTTTTTGGATCCATATATTATGCCTTAGTTCCGAAAGAAAAATGATCTAAGCTTGATTCAAGAAGTTTGAAATGCACAATGATTGGCTATTCAGATGAAAAGAAAGGGTATAGTATTTTGACCAATGGAAAAATTATTGTGAGCAGGGATGTCATTTTTGATGAAACAGAAAGTAAGAGTGCTGAAGAAATCGAAAATCTTCTTCACAAGTTAGAAACTAAGGGTAGTAAAAGAAAAGGAAATATGCAAAGTCAACCAACTTCACCAAATTGGTATGAACTTGATTTTCCTTCCTCTGAAGATGAGTCATCAAGTCCATCTACTTCAACAAAATCATCTGGGTCTTCTAGCAGTTCATCAGCATCTCCAAGCAGCAGCAGTTCTTCTGACAGTGATTCTCCAGACTCTCCACCTAAACGACGAACATCGGTTTACATTAATCCCCTTTACAATGATGGAGACTTCTTAGAATCTCAAACAAGTGAGCAACAACTTCCAAAATGAGCAGTTCAACTATTGAAAGATGTAAAGCCTGATGAACAAAATAAAACAGGAACAAGACAGAAACACAGAAGTGAAGCAACTTTCGCCTTGCTAGCACATGATTTTACTGAATGTTCCACATACAAAGAAGTAGTAAAACATAAAGAATGGCAACGAGCCATGATTGATGAATATCGAGCAGTAATTGATCACCACACTTGGAAACTAGTTGATTGTCCTACAAATGTTAAACCCATTGGATGCAAATGGGTTTACAGAGTTAAGTACAACCAAAATGGCAAACTTGACAAGTATAAAGCAAGAATTGTCGCTAAAGGTTTTGCGCAGCAGGAAGGCATTGATTATGAGGAAAATTTTGCACCTACAGCTAAATGGAACACCATCAGGTTAACACTTGCATTGGCCGCTCAGAAAGGGTGGAAAGTTCATCAAATGCATGTCAAAAGCGATTTTCTCAATGGGGATTTACAAGAAGATCTCTATATGACACAACCGCCAGGGTTTGAAATTGAAGGGCAAGAACATAAAGTCTGCAAATTGATCAAGGCTTTATATGGATTAAAACAAGCTCCCCGAGCTTGGTATGCAAAGATGGATGAATACCTTCAAAAAGTTGGTTTTCAAAGAAGTAAATCTGATGATACTTTGTATGTGCGCCAAAAAGGAAAACATCTGGTCATTCTCATTATGTATGTCGATGATTTGATCATTACTGGCAACCAGGATTATCATATTGCACAAGTCAAAAAGGAGTTACAAGAAGGTTTCAAAATGACAGATTTTGGATTACTTCACTACTATCTTGGAGTTGAAGTCTTCCAGTGTCCACATCATATTTTCATTTCTCAGAGTAATTATGCCGCAGAGGTTCTTCAACAATTTGGAATGTAGGATTGTAAGCCTGTTCTTACCCCCATGGAGAAAAACTTAAAACTTTCAAAATTTGAAGGGGGGGAAAGGTGGACAGCACTACTTACAGACAGTTGATTGGCAGCTTGATTTATTTAACAACCACTCGTCCTGATCTATCTTATGCAGTCAGTATTATTTTACATTTCATGCAGGAACCACTAGACAGCCACTGGAATTCAGCCGAAAGAGTTCTTCGATATATCCAAGGAACAAAATATTTTGGTCTTCTTTACACAAAGACTAAAAACTTTGTACTTGGTGGCTATTCAGATGCTGACTTTGCTAGAAGTATTGATGATCGAGCATCAACATCAGGTTACTTAATGAATATGGGGTCAGAAAAAATATCTTGGAGTTGTAAGAAGCAAGCTACAATGGCCACTTCTTCAACAGAAGCAGAATATATTTCAGCATGGGAAGCATCATGTGAAATTGTTTGGGTGCGCAGAATTTCGCAGGACTTGGGCATTTCTCAGGCAAAAGCTACATCATTATTCATTGAAATTCAGTCAGCCATCAAACTTGCCAAGAACCCGGTGTTTCATTCAAAGACGAAGCATGTGGACACAAAATATCATCATATCAGATTGCCAAAGATGTCCTCAAGCCAGTGTATTGTCCTTCAAAAAATCAGATCTCCGACATTTTCACGAAACCGCTTAGCAAAATAAAATTTACTAAGTTCAGAGATGAACTTGGTATCTGTTGTAATGAATTTTTGGATCATAGGGGGGAATTTTAGATGATCCAAAAATAAAAATATTATCATAGGTTATAATTTTAGAATAAAATAATTATTAATTTAATATATTAAATTAATAATTATTATTCTAGAATATTTATTTATGGAGAAAATTTAGAATTAGCATATTGTTGTAACTAGATATGACTCTCCAAAATTTTCGTATCTTAGGCTAGTTATTTGGGATAGAATTTAATGTAAGTGGACACTTGTTATTTAATAAGTGATCCATAATTTGTGGTAGTTAGGACATTGAGCTTATAAATAGCTCATTGCAAGAGTGTTTTGGTGTTAGGGTGTAAACTCTTGCATAATTCCATATGTAATTCTTTTTTCTGATTAATGATATTACGTGTCTGAGGACACTTTGGTCATTAAGCTTTTCCTTCACTGCCAATTTTCTATGATCACTGCTGTTCTGAAATAGATATTTCAAAGCCTTCCACATTACAGATGGAGTCACTTTTCCATGGATACTTGAGACAATGTGGTGTCATACTCCCTCTAGTAATATCCTCCTCACCCTTGCAACCTTCTTTTGTCAAGCATCAAGATTTGCAGCATCTGTTATAGCAGGTTTGGGAACATCATTATCAATGAATTCTTTCAACCCATTGTCCTCTAGTTATTCCTATGGTCTTTTCACATGATGGGAGACAAAGAAATTTTCAGTAGCTTAGAGGAGAAGGACCTCCAGATGCATATCGAAATGGGTGACGATGGTAGGTATAGCACTACTGGGATTGGTACAGTTATTTTCCAAAGACAGTCATGTAAACCATTTTTATTAAAATATGTAATGCATGTATCCGGCTTGAAGAAAAATTTAGTTTCATTCTCAATGTTGGAGGATAGAGGCTATGTTTTTTTTTTTAATGAAGGACAAGCTTTCCTTCGACACAAAGAAATAGGAAAAGCCAATAATATTGGGATTTTTGTGAAGGATCTCTATAAACTTGATGTAGATGGCTGCGCATCATTGATGGGTAAAGTAGAAAAAGTGGTGAGACGGGATGAGGGTGAGTTACACCATGGAGCTTTGAAGGTCATGCAACATATTTCTACGGGTCTTCCAAAGGGTACTCTTGCAAAGATAGACACGTGCAAGGGATGTACCATGGGGAATTGTGAGAAATCCATGAGATTGTCCCTTGAGAGGGAGCTTGATTTTCATGCAGATGAGGAACTCTTGGTTCCAAAGAATGAACCTCAAGATGTAAAGCAACCACATGCAGAGGATCATGGAGTGGCAGAAACCACTCAAGAAGAGAAATTTCAAGCAAGATGGGTAGAGGGATTACATGTAGCCATACCTCCAAGTGTGAGGTGGGGCGATGTGAAAAATTAATCCCAAGAAGAAATTTGGGTAGGGTCCTAGAGATGGTGTGTCTCATGGATCCAACCTGGCTACGAGGAGCCCATAATACAACAATAGCAGGATCAGTTAGATTGATGCAGTTAGATGATAGATGTGAGGAGGACGAAATTAGAGTGACGGTGTCGATCTTTTGGAGCGCGGATCGTGTTAGCAGTGCAGAGTGCATGGATGCAGATGTCAAAAGCGTAGAGAATATAGTAGACATGTGCAGTAGCTAGGAGCAGCTAGAAGACTATGATGAAAGAAGAATTATACTGATTCAGTTGTTTGGAGGCTATTAAGTTTCGAAAGATTTTCATGGAAAGGTTGCATGTGCGAGAAACACTAGAGAAGTGTTGCATGTCGCATGCAAGGACATTCCTTTCATGTTGATAGGGATTGTTGAAGTTTGCAACAAGAAGTAGTGAAATTGGCATCCGGAAACAACATGACAACACCTACACTAGTGTGGGACCACATGTCATGTAGTCATGGGTCCTAACTGTTAGCCACCTATAATAATTTTTCAAAGCAAATAGGTGGCAAAATCTATGTTCAAGCCCTCAAGCGAAAATTTCCCTTGAAAATTTATCATCCTTGAAGCCTTGAGATGTCCTTATCCTCCAAAATTATCTTCACTGTTGTTTCCATTGATGAGCCCTACTATTTTGTGAAAGAGACTGCTTTCAAAAAGCCTCCTTTTTCTCCTTTTCACTCCCACAAAATCCCCATTTTCATCCTTGTTTCCTTCAAAAAATCCCTCAGAAAACATCCTCGTTTAACCTCTAAACCATCCTAAATCCCTTTTTAAACCTTATATGTCCCTTTATTTGGTTTGAAAATCCTCCCTTTTACCTATCGGAACCCCTCCTTTGGCCTAAAAATCCCTGTTTTTTGGCCTAAAACACCCTTTTTGCACTATAAAGTTTTTTAGCCCCCAAGGGCTTATGGCTTTAAAACCCCCGGTCTCATATAACCTTAGCCCCGCAACCGAGCACTAAAGAGCCAAAAAACCCTCAAAATCCCTTCAAAAAGCCTAAAAAACAGTCTTCCGCTCCATTAAAAGTATGAAGTTACCGAGGGCTTAAGGTCACCCGCTAGCCCCGATCCTTTTCCCTCCATGGTACCACACCCAAGCGCTTATCCCCAAGCCCTCCTTTCCTCATATTTCTTCGCGAATGCGCCCCTTCCCTTTGTTTTTTCTTTTCCCCGACGATATGGTCTGGAGTGAATATAGACCATTGATCTACACAGATCAATGCCCATCGTGCCTTATCCCTCCACTCGTTTTCATTTTCCCATCCCTTCTCCCCATTTCAAATCTCCTCTTTTCTTGAAATCTCAACCGTCCATCTAAGAAATCTTACAGTCGGGACTTAACCCGATGGCCCAAACCTTTCCACCCTGTGACACATTTGCACACGTCACCAAGGGCCCCACTGCTTCATCCTCCACACATCTTTGGACTCATCACGCATCACCCACACCATCAGATCTTCCACCCATCATCCAATGGCTGAAAACCATTTTCGTGTAATTTTTTTTCTCCCTTCCCAGTGTGCATCTTTTACGTAATAAAGGTGGTTTTGAGAATCCACATGGCGATCACTGAGTGGAATCGTGTTCGGAAAGTGAAAACCGCCTTCCCCCCATTTAGCCACGTGAAAACCATTCCTGTTTTCTGCCTTACCGCCCTTTGCAACGCAACTTTAGCTTTAATCCTAGTCGTCGATCTCTGAGATCGGACGGCTCTTATTATATCACAAACTCGTTCACTTGCTTTTTAACATTTCTTCCAAATGACTCCATCGAGCGATCCCCACCGTTTATTTTTCTAATCTAACAGCCCAAATTTAATCTCGCCCCCATTCGTCTACCATCCATCTAACCTCCTAAACGACCTCATCGAAAAATATCAACCGTAAATCACCATGATCTAACGGTCCACAATGCACGTCATACCCAAACTCCCGTTAGACCTGTTTTCTCCTTCCGCCGTGATTTTAAGCCCATTTTCCGTTAAATCTAGTTTTTCCCCTTACTGCATCCCCACAAGCCTCTAAAGGAGCCTTCCCACTCCCGCTAGTTTTTCAATGAGTTTTTCATTTTTTTTCAGGTTTGAAAAGGTGGTGAACCCATACAGTCTCCACGGTTACAGTCATGGTGATATATAGTGCTGAGAGAGTATCTCAGAGTCGAAGATCGTAGAAGACACCACTAAGGAGGTTTAAAAACATGTTTTATTGAAATATCAATGTTAATAACCCAGACATAAACCCTCTGGTGCCTCTGTAACCTGTATATTCACACAAACAGGTCAGAAATAAGTTTAAAGTGTATCAGAAGAATATTAAAGGGATCAGCGCATTGTATTTGAAGCCTAATACACAGTTACAGACATAAAGGACATAGGTGAAGAATCGAAGATGATCAAGGAGGCTTAATGAAGTCTAAAGCACACATCAAGCCATGTCAGTGGTCTAATATCAGTAGAATTTTCTTTTCCTAAGAAGGACAAGTTCCCACAACATTCTCTATTCCACATCGAGCCCATAACAGTTATTATTCTGAAAGAAATCTCCTAGGACTATCAGTGCATTGGTTATGAAGTATGGAAGACCTGAAAGGAAAATCTTCACCCTTTCTTGTCACAGAGGATAAACAGAGTACTACAGACCAAAGAGTACTTCAAGAACATACCCTTGGATTTATTATCAATCTGACAAAGACCCCTAATTCATCTAAAGAGTACTGAAAGTTAATGTAAAGATATTAAAACAGGATGGGCTTCACAAACACTTCTCCCTCTATTTTAATGAATCATTTAAGTTCTATATACCACTACTATCACTCTTTCACCTATAAGCACCCATGAAAAATAAATTGTAAATGTTGGTTGGTTGGTTATTGAAAAAACATTGATTGTAATTTCTTTTACTGAGTTAGAGTTCTGCGAGTAGTGGTTGTAAATAGGCTGGGAGATGATTTATGGATGATATCAAGCTATTGGACAAGAATGTATGTGACTGGTTTTTCTCTTCTAATATGACAAGCATGTTCATCGGATCCTGATCTAAATCAGTGGTGATTTGTTCCTTCTTTGTTATTGTTTTCCCTCTGTTTTACATCATGTTTTAGTTTCTCTGATAAGAAACAGTAATTTTAGCTTAGGATATACTGCTACAAGTACCCTAATGCTTCCTGCACATTCTTATCTTTATGTTCTCTACTATTCGTGTATCTTAGAACAAATTCAACATAATTTAACCAGTATAGTCCATGCTTACTGATGTATGAATTTAGAATTTGTTTCTTGGATGTTCTTGTTTGGTTTCATCTGAAAGAATTGGGAAACTAGGAGATTTAGAGTTAGCCCTATCCCCTAGGTTCCTTTTCCAACAGTTAGCCTTTCTAATATCCCTTTGAGTTGAATGCCAAAGCAGAGGAGGTTAAAAGTCTTTCTATGATCTTAGAATTCACTCTGTGTTAAACTTAAATGTTTTCTATTGTCTAAAAGTAGTCAGGAGGGCTATTGGATTGTTGTCTTCAGAGTTAGCCTCATTAAGAGTTTGGATCATAGAGGTATAAGGCATGCCCTATCCCTAGACTTGCTCCGAAGTGGTCACCTTGGAAGGTTTTCCTTGTCCGTCCCATTCATTTCCTTATTGTTTCATCCCATACTATCATCTTAAGAGATCCTCTATTTTAGCTGACTAGCCCCTTGAAAGCCTTGGATATTTGAATTGCAAGTAAACCCTTTTATGACCCCATTTCCCAATGGACTTGTGTTCTCTTTGAATTATCTCCCCATTGCCAAAAAAATCCTTCTCTACTCATTTCTTTACATTTATTTAACCCTTCTTTCATGTTTCCCAACCAACCAAACAAACAAAACAAAAACCCTTGTGCCCTATAACTAGCCTAATACCTTAAATTGAACATCAAAGATATATTATTCTTTTCTTTTATAGAGAGATCCCTCTCTGGATCCAGGAGGGCTAGATCCTGAGATCCCAAAGTGGTTTGATGTTGTCTTGTCATTTGGTATTTCCAAATCTGCCAAATCACAGGAACCCCAACATAATGGCGACTCCGCTGGGGAAAAAAACCAATTATCCTTGATTCGATATAGATTTCTGATGGTGGACATCAGCCTGATTCAAAACATTTTAAACCCTCCACCTGGTGACTCCACAGTTCCTAAATGACCAAAATACTCCACTGGTGATCAGTAGGCCTACTGATTATCTCTATTTTCACAAGACTCCACTGGGAGACCAGTTTCATCACAACATCATCCATACTAAAGGAAACTCTGAGGATTAAGTTTCTTTGTTTAAGGATAGTTTGCCACTTAAATATTGTCATATCTGGCTAGATTTCTCCTTTTTGGATCTGAAACTTAACATTCTGGCTTCTAGAAGAATCCACACTAGAGCTTATCCTGATCCAAACCCCCATGAAATAGTTGACAATCCAGAAAGAATTATTTGGAAGTCTCTCGCATCTAGGGATCCAACTATTGTCAAACCCATTCATAGAGCGAACTCAGCACCTGAAAACCTTGCATCTCTATCAGATACTCAAGTTGACTTAGATTTACCAAGTAATTTACCAAGAACTAAGTCATTCAGTGGTATAGATCAGACAGACTTTGAGCCTCCAAGTTCACCACCACACAATGGTCAACGTATAATTGACATAGAGACCCCTCCATCCACACCTCCTGATATCCACTTCATTCATAACTTGGGTCTCTCTCACCCTAAATCTGCTCAACAATTTGTTGCTGGTCCAAGCAGTTCTGCCATCCACATACCTGCTGTCAAAGCTACTCCTTTCCCCCCAAAAAACATTATCATGGCGGCATGGTATGCTCCCCTAGTATTGCCACAGCTTTTGGCTCCTTTACCCAATGACTATTAATCTAAAATTCCCCATTTCACCGGAAAAGAATCTACCACAACTCAAAAACATGTAGATAGGATGGAAGATGCTTTTGATTATATGGAAATAGAATATGAGACCATTAAGATGATAATATTTGCTCAAAGTTTAGGAGGAGAAGTAAAAAAGTGGTTTAAAGGCTTAACTCCTAACAACATCAATGACCTTCCCTCTTTACATCAAGCTTTCATAAACAAATGGGAAATCAAAAGCAACCCTCTACAGATATTAGCAGAATATAAAGGTCTTAAAATAAATCAGGGAGAGAGTGTTCATGATTACTCCACCAGGTTTAACAGTGTCTACAATGCTCTTCCACCCCACATGAAACCTCCTCAAGGAATGGCCTTAGTGAAATATCTTGAAGGTTTTGATGCTGACATGGCTTATCAACTAAGGGAGAGAGACTATTCAACTCTAGAAGACATGCAGAAGGGAGCTGTGAGTGTAGAAGCAAACTTAATTGAAAAAAGAGCTAGGATGAGGGTTGAAAAGAAGGTAACATATAGGGAATATTCCACAACTTCTACATCTAATTCCAAATTTTATAATCTAGCCAAAAACATGGAAAGGCTAGAAAGAATGATGGAGAAAATGGTTGTCCAAACCAATAATCAGAATAGAAATCAGTCTCAAAACCAGAACCAAAACTTTAGGAGAAACACTCCTCCCAATAGACAAAGGGACTCTGACCAACAAATCATACCTCCATTCCAAGAAAATTTCCTTGATGAGGATGAGGGAATAACAGAAGAATTAGAGGGAACTGTTATAAACATGATGGAAGTGGATAACCAAGATCACACCTTTTCCTCATAAGACAACTAGACCTCATACACATACTGGGATGAGGAAGGGTTAGAATCTGAAGACTATAGGTTAGGTTTCGAGAATGCCATCATGCAGGTCCGAGAACAATATGATCTCAGAAGTAAAAAGAACCCAGAAGCTCCCAAACCAAAAACCTCTGAAATCACCATGAAGAAAAGACCTGAAAAGACTCCTAAAGGGACCGCCGAAAGCAACAAAATAGCAGCTGAGAGTTCTGGAAAAAACAAGGACAAAGACATCCAAACCATTGATAAACCAAGTCAAGAAACCAACAGCACTAGCATTGCAGCTAATGCTCCTGAAAAAACAGTTTCAACCAGTGTACACAGTGAAAATCAGCAAGCTGATTTTGCTAATAAAACAGTGACCAACAAAACAGAATTGAACCTTTCAAAGAGTCAGTCTCCTTTCAATCTGGAGAGTGAAATTGCCAAAATCAAAATTTCTGTCCCTCTCACTGAGTTGGCCACCCAAGATGCATATAAATTTCAAATCTTGAAAGCTTTAAGCTTAGGAGAAAACATTGACTTTGTCAACTTAAATGATGATCAACCAGCTCTTTTGTTTGGCCCAAAAATTTAAGGGAAATTTCAGGAAGGAGTAGTGCCTTCTTTCTATGTCAGTCTAAATATCCATGAAAAAATCCTACATAATGCTATGCATGACTTAGGAGCTTCACACAACCTCATGACAAAAGTGATCATGGAAAAATTAGGCCTAGAGATAGCCAGACCATATAAGGATTTATATTCTTTTGACTCTAGAGGAGTGGAGTGTTTGGGCCTGATCAAATATATCTGTGTAAATTTGACCCAAATCCCAGCCAAGTGCATGGTAATGGATGTTGTAGTGGCTGATGTACCTCCTAAGAATGGTATGTTGCTGTCAAGATCATGGGGTGCCAAGCTGCAGGGTATAATGCAAATGGACATGACATATGCCACTATCCCTGTTTTCAGCCAGCTTAGAAGACTATATAGGGAAGCACACATGAAATTTATGGTAAGCAGCCCAGAGAAACCATAAAATTCTCCTCTTTACTTTGTCCATACAAACCTAGACTCTTTTATCCTTTACAATGATGAGTTTACAGATGAGCAAGAGCTAGAGAGAAAAAATTTAAATAGCAGATTAGAGTCCACAAATCTAAACATAATGGCAGCTTTGGATACAGAGGAAAACAAGAGAGAAACATTTGACCAATCTGCAGAGTTAGAATATCAGACCCAAGACTGTCGAGAGCAGATCACCCATCAACCTGCTGACCTCAGGAAACAAGATGACAATAGGGATGAAACTGATAACAAATCTACAAACAATCCCCTATGGAGCATGAGCTTTGATGGGTCCTGCACTAAAAGGAATGCAGGAGCCGGGGTATGGTTGCACAATATTGAAAATAATTATGCTGAGAGTCATGCCTTCAAGCTAAATTTTAAATGCACAAACAACATAGCAGAATACGAAGCCCTCCTCTTAGGGCTGCATCTATTGAAAAAACTAGGATCTAAGAGGATAGTTGTTCATGGAGACTCAGAATTACTCATCAAACAAGTAAATGGAGAGTACACTGCTAAACATCCTAGATTAAGGACATATAGAAATGATGCCATGGATCTTTTGAAAACATTTGTAGAATATGAGCTTGTGTTTGTCCCTAGAAGTCAAAACATACTTGCAAATGGATTGGCCTTCGCTGCTAGTTCATATCAGAGACCACTCAGTGACAAAAAAATCATTGTCCAAAAAAAATACAGACCAACAGTACCAGATAATGAAAAATATTGGCAGGTCTTTGAGGGTGACAAGAAGATAGAGAATTTCCTACTTTCTAGGAATGAGTTTGAATTAACTGATTCAAATTTTAAGCTCAGTGAAGACAGTTTAGATAAAGAGCCCCCTGATGAAGAAAAACCATCCCCTATTGCAGAAATAAACATGCTGACCAGAAAATTTGAAAATCAAACTAGGGAATACATGAACTTATCAATCCTGATTTTACTAAAGATTTCCTCATATTTTCATTTGCATCAGACCATACTGTGGCTGCTGTCTTATTGCAGAAAAATCAAGAAGGGAAAGAGCATCCAATTGCATTTTTTAGCAAGGCATTAAGAGATGCACCTCTGAAATATAATATCATGGAAAAATAGGCCTATGCCTTGGTAAAGGCCTTGAAAGACTTCAGAATTTATATTTTACATTCTCATATTATTGCCTTTGTGCCTAACATAGTGGTAAAAGACATTTTGTCACAAGATCCAGATGGCAAAAGGGGCAAGTGGATTGCTGTGATACTAGAATATGATTTGGAAATCAAACCCACTAAACTCATCAAGGGTCAAGGCTTAGCACAATTAATGGCTAAATCTAACTTACAAGCCCTTGACATAAATATGGTAGATTCTTTGGATGAACAGGAAGGGTTACTAGCTCCCATTGTTGAAGAACAGTTCCAAAACTCACCTTGGTATGCAGATATCTTGTATGTGCTTGTAAATCTTAACGCTCCTCCTGATTTATCTAAGACAAAGGCAAGGTTTTTAAAATTGAAAGCTAGAAATTATTGCATTTTAAATGAATTTTTATATTGGAAAAATGCCAATGGTTTATTGCTTAAATGTTTTCCTGAAGTTGAGGCAGATAGAATCAAGCATGAGTTTCATGAAGGAGAGTGCGGAGGCCATCTCTACTGGAAAACCACTGCCAATAATATCCTTAGAGCTGGTTATTACTGGCCCACCCTCTTCCAAGATGTCCACAAAATGATAGTTGCCTACCACAAGTGCCAAATATTTGAGGGCAAAAGAAAACTCCTTCCTTTACCTTTGCAACCAATCACTGTTGAAGCTCCTTTTCAACAGTGGGGCCTGGACTTCATTGGAGAAATCCATCCTACTTCATCTACCCAACATAGATGGATACTCACAGCCACTGACTATTTCACCAAATGGATAGAGGCCATCCCTTCTAGGAATGCCACAGACTCAGTTATCATAAAATTCCTTGAAAACCATATCCTATCTAGATTTGGCTGCCCTAGGAAAATTATCACTGACAATGCTGCTGCATTTGGTTGCAAAAAGATGATTGATTTTTGCCACAGGTATCAGATTGCACTTGGTCATTCTACTGCTTATTACCCTCAAGGTAATGGGCTAGCAGAATCATCAAATAAGATTTTGGTGACCATCATCAAGAAGCTGTTGGAAGAGAATAAAAAATCATGGCATAATAAGTTAGTGCAAGCTTTATGGGCAGACAGATTGACAACAAAGAAATCCATTGGGATGTCTCCCTATCAGTTATTCTATGGAGCAGATGCGGTGTTTCCTACCAGCTTAGGAGTTCCAGTGATAAAATTGGTCCAATAAATACAGTCAGAAGAAGATAGCATGGTAAGGAGGATCAATCAGACCATTCATCTCCAGCAGACAAGGGAAGAAGTCTACAACAGAGCTCAGAAAGTGCAAGAGAACATCAAAAATTTGTTTGATAAAAGGACAAAGGCCTGTGATTTCAAAATTTGGGACAAGGTACTCAAATGGGACTCTAGGAGAGAGGATAAGGGTAAGCATGGCAAGTTTGACAGTTTATGGCAAGGCCCTTACATCATTCAATCTACCATTGGTCCCAATGCATTTTTTCTGCAAGAATTGGATGATACAGATCTATTTGGGGGTCCTGTCAATGGTAGGATGCTCAAGCATTATTACTGCTGAAGTTCAGAGTAAATTTTTCACTTCCATTGTAAATATCATTGATTTGTTTTGTTTGGAAAAAGAAAAATAAAAAAAATATAAGAAGAAAGGTTCAGACAAGCTCAAATCTTGAACCTTTGAGGTTCCAAAAGAATGGCTCAAATCAAATCAAAACCTGAGCCAGAGAAAGTGAAAGGCTGGTTCTAACATGCTCAAAACTTGAACCAACAAAGAAAGGAAGAAGAAAACATCTCAAAAGGGTCAAAATCAGAGCTGGAATGAAGAAAGGAAGATGACTCTAACAAGCTCAAAATCTAAGTCACAAGAAAAAGGAAGGATGCTCTTAATTTTCAGAATTTCGAGCCTTCACAATTTTGTTTCAGTTTTCTGCAAAGTTTCAGTTCATGTACAGCTTGTCTTTATGCCATGGACCCACAACAAATCAGACAGCCTAATCCTGTTTTGGCTATGTTTCAATTTCTGTTTTAGAATGTAGAGAATGAAAAACTATCAGACAGTTTAATCCTAGCAGATAGTAGCTTAGGTAGAGAAGCTATGAGTCCAACTGTTTAATCTGGTCTCATGGAGGAATAAGGGTAGAATTAGATTATTTTTTTCTTTCAATAAAAATAATGATGAAGAAGGTCTACAAGTCTAAATGCACCTTGAAGAAAAAATGTTAGGACATGTAGGATGTGTAGGTAGATGTTTGGGAAAATGTTTCTGCCAATAAAATGTCCATCATGTTTGTAGTAGCTGATCAAAGAAGAAAAAGATGGTCAAGTACCAGGCTCTGGCCTACTTCCAAAGATTATTTCTGAGATTCTTGACACCTTCAAGAAGATGTCATCCACATGTGGAGCCACTGTTAGCCACCTATAAAATTTTGTCAAAGCAAACAGGTGGCTAAATATGTTTCTGAGTCTTCAAGAGAAACATTTCCCTTATAAATCTATCATTCTTGAAGCCTCCCTGTGTCTTCTATCCTTTAAAGAATCTCTACTGTTGTTTCCATTAATGAACCCTGGTGTTTGTGAAAGAAGTTGTTCTAAAAAAGGCCTTCATTTTCTCCTTTTCACTCCCACAAAATCCCCATTTTCGTCCTTGTTTTCTTCAAAAAATCCCTCAAAAAACATCCTCATTTAACCTCTAAACCATCCCAAATCCATTTTTAAACCTTATATGTCCCTTTATTTGGTTTTAAAATCCTCCCTTTTACCTATCGGAACCCCTCCTTCGGCCTAAAAATCCTTGTTTTTTGGCCTAAAACACCCTTTTTTGGACTATAAAGTTTTTTAGCCCCCAAAGGCTTATGGCTTTAAAACCCCCCGTCTCATATAACCTTAGCCCCACAACCGGGTGCTAAAGACCCAAAAACCCTCAAAATCCCTTCAAAAAGCCTAAAAAGTAGTCTTCCGCTCCATTAAAAGTATTAAGCCCCAGAGGGCTTAAGGTCACCCGCTAGCCCCGGTCCTTTTCCCTCCATGGGACCACACTCGAGCGCTTATCCCCAAGCCCTCCTTTCCTCATATTTCTTCGTGAATGCGCCCCTTCCCTTTGTTTTTTCTTTTCCCCAACGATATGGTCTGGAGTGAATATAGACCGTTGATCTACACAGATCAACGGCCATTGGGCCCGTATTTCCACCCCATCATCTCCCCTTCCCTTTTCTCCTTTCAAAAACTCTCTGCCCCATCTATTAATCTCAACCATCCGATCACACAATCCAACGATCAAGACGTAGCACGATGAACCAATATCTGTTCACTACGCGACAAGACAGAACACGTCATCCCTGACCCCACCACTTCTTCTGCCAGCGCAGCTCTTCACCCATCGCATATGATCTGCACCGTTGGATCTGCAGTCTCTAATCTGATAGTTGCCAATGTTTTTCGCATAATTTTTGCGCCTGAGAGTTAACACTGAAAAATTACGCGAAATGGGCGGTATTTGGAGGGACACGTGTCAAAAGGTGTATGGAATCGTTTTTTTTTGTGGATACCGCCTCCCCCCTTTTTGTGCGCGAAAGCCACTTCCGATTTTCTGTCATACCGCCCACCTCCTCGTAACGTCATTTCCACTTTAAATCACAGCTATAGATCATCCTGATCTAACAACCCACGTTATATCGTGATATCATTTCATTGTTTCTCATCTGTTCCCCCAATGACTCCATCGAGCAATTTCCACTGTTGATTATTCTAATCTAACAGTCCACAACTCGCGTCGCACCCAAACTCCCATCAGACCTGTTTTCACCTTCCCCCATGATTTTGAGCCTATTTGCCGCTGAATCTAGTTTTTCCCCTCACTGCTCCTCCATCCCCACGAGCTTTGGAAGCAACCTTCCCACTCCCGTTGGTTTTTTTTTTTTTTTTTTTTTTTTTTTTTTTTTTTTTTTTTTTTTCAGGTTTCAAAAGGTGGTGAACCCATACAGTCTCCACGGTCACAGTCATGGTAATATATAGTGCTGAGAGACTGTCTTAGAGCCGAAGATCGCAGAAGACACCACTAAGGAGGTTTAAAAACATGTTTTTATTGAAAGATCAATGTTAATAACCCAGACATAAACCCTCCGGTGCCTCTGTAACTTATATATTCACACAAACAGGTCAGCAAAAAGTTTAAATTGTATCAGAAGAAGATTAAAGGGATCAGCGCATTTTTTTTAAGCCTAATACACAGTTACAGACATAAAGGACACAGGTGAAGACCCGAAGATGATCAAGGAGGCTTAATGAAGCCTAAAGCACACATAAAGCCATGTCAACGGTTTAATATCAGTAGAATTTTCTTTTCCTAAGAAGGACAAATTCCCACAGCATTCTCTATTCCACATCGAGCCCATAACAGTTATTATTCTGACAGAAAGCTCCTAGGACTGTTAGTGCATTGGTTATGAAGTATGGAAGACTTGAAAGGAAAATATTCACCCTTTCTTGTCACAAAGGCTAAACAAAGTACTACAAACCAGAGAGTACTTCCAGAACATACCCTTAGAGCTATTTTCAATTTGACGAAGACCCCTAATTCATCTAAAGAGTACTGAAAGTTAATGTAAAGATATTAAAATAGGACGGGCTTCAAAAACACTTCTCCCTCGGTTTTAATGAATCATTTAAGTTCTATCTACCCCTTCTATCACTCTTTCACCTATAATAACTCATGAGAAATACATTGTAAATTTTGGTTGGTTGGTTATTGAAAATCACTGATTAGAAGTTGTTTCACGGAGTTAGAGTTCTGTGAGTAGTAGTTGTAAATAGGCTGGGAGATGATTTCTGGATGATATCAAGTAATTGGACAAGAATGTATGTGACTGGTTTTTCTCTACTAATATGACAATCATGTTCATCGGATCTTGGTCTAAATCAATGGTGATGTATCCCTTCTTCGTTATTGTTCTCCCTTTGTTTTACATCATGTTTCATTTTCTTTGATAAGAAAACAGTAAATTTAGCTTAGAATATATTGCTGCAAGTACCCTAATGCTTACTGCATTTTCTTATTTTTATGTTTTTTGCTAATTGTGTATCTAAGAACAAATTCAGCAAAATTTAACGAGTATAGAAGTTGGTTTGTCCATGCTTACTGATGTATGAATTTAGAGTTTGTTTCTTAGATGTTCTTGTTTGGTTTAGCTGAAATAATTAGGAGAATAGGGAGATTAGTGATTAGCCCTGTCCCCTAGGTTCCGTTTCCAACAGTTAGCCTTTCTAAGATTCCTTTGAGTTGAATGCCAAAAGAAGAGAAGGTTAAAAGTCTTTCTCTGATCTTAGACTTCATTCTGTGTCAAACTCAAATGTTTTCTATTGTCTGAAAGTAGTCAGGAGGACTGTTGGATTGTTGTCTTCGGAGTTAGCCTCATTAGGATTTACGATCATAGAGATATAAGGCATGCCCTGTCCCTAGATTTACTTTGAAGTGGTCACCTTGGAATGTTTTCCTTGTCATTCCCATTCATTTCCTTATTGTCTCATCCCATACTATCATCTTAAGAGATCCTTTGTTTAGATGACTAGCCCTTTGAAAGCCTTGGATATTTGAATTGCAAGTAAACCCTTTTATGACCCCATGGCCCAATGGACTTGTGTTCTCTTTGAATTATCTCCCCAATGCCAAAATCCTTCTATACCCATTTCTTTACATTCATTTAACCCTTCTTTCATGTTTCCCAACCAAACAAACAAACAAAACAAAAACCCTTGTGCTCTATAACTAGCCTAACACCTTAAATTGAACATCAAAGATATACATTTCTTTACCTTTATGGAGATATCCCTCTCTAGATCCAGGAGGGCTAGATCCTGAGATCCCAAACTGGTTTGATGTTGTCTTGTCATTTGGTATTGCCAAATCTTCCAAATCACAGGAACCACAACACTAACGATACATTAGTGTGAAATTCAATTTATTTAATGAAATTGATATGTGTCAAATTTAATTATTCCTTAATTAAATTGGAAAATAAAATATAATCTTATCTCATAATCACTTGTAATAGTTAATCGAGTGTGATAAACTTAGTTAGCTCATGAATTTCGAGTTAAGGGTAGTTGTTGAGGCTTGCAGAGTGATTATATGTATTTTAGAGTTCAAGTTTCAGTTAAGTGCATGAGTAATCATTTAACTCAGTTAGGTGAGTTAAAGTCAGTTGAACTAGTTGTAACTGTTTGTTGCACTAGTGAGAGATCAAATGAATTAAATCTGATTTAATTCACAATCATTGATCTGCCATTCAACTGATGATTTACTGTTAATATTTGCATGCATGTCAACTCTAGTGGAGACCGAGTTGAGACAATGGTTAAAGGGAAGTTAACTATCAGTTGTGATATTAGCAGGTTGCCTAGATCCAGTTAAAACACCACATGATGCCCATGATACTCAACGCAATTGAGGAAGGCTAAAATTCCTAAAGAATAGGGATTGCATTCATCAAGAATTGCGTGAGAAAGGCAGGCTGAAGACAGGTTGATAATTGGCTAAGTGTTGGCCCGATCTTGTCCGGATCAGTGTGAGACAGTTAGTAGAGTGCAACAGACTCTTGTGAGAAGAGTGCATTGTAATTGTTTCATGATTCCTTGTGGAATATAAAATATATGATGGAGGGGTTTTGAGAAGCACGCATTCCCTGGGAAAATATCTGTGTTATGGTTTTATATTCTTCTTTATTTACTTGTTTGATTGGCGATCGTGTTTAGTTTCCGCAATTGATTTGTAGAATGATTCGATATCTAGCTTTAGTACATTGTTAGATCGGATTGAATCCATTGATATACATATGTTTGTATAATGTCTACATCTACAGGGTACATACCCCATTCAGATGTCTACAAGGTATGTCATTTTAGGAATTTATTATGTTATATCTATAATCTTGAGTCCCGAAATAATATCATTCCTCTTCTACCAATTTTATCTTGGACACCTATCACATCCTCAAAGATTTTCAGTCCCTTTACTTTCTTGGATGTTATATCCTCAAGAAAACCATAGATTCTTATCCATTCCTCCACCATTCTCTCTTCCTCACCTGAAGAGGATAATGCACATTACTCCCTCTCAAACTTAGAGGACATCCCTATTCCCTTTTAATATTGAGAATGGAACCTTGCTCCTATACAAGGAAACTCCTTTCATCCCTCTCAATGTCAAAGGATATCAATACTTTCTTTCTATTTGGGAAGTCATCATCACAAACCTTACAACTTATCTTCATAAGAGTATCAACTACCACTTTTTCATGGTTGTTTGACTCCCTCTTTCTTCAATATCACCGAGATTTCTTTCTTTCAAGGTATCATGGAGCCACCTTCTCTCTTTGTTCTTGTGAAAGGTTCGAGGCCAATATTTTTTCTCATCACTTTCTTCTTTGATATGAAGTCATTACATTAAGGCTTCCCAAATTTCAAGTTGATCGTAGCTTCTTCTTGAAAGTGATCTTTCTTTGACCTTAAGGTTATCTTCTTGCACTGTACCTTTCATTTTCAAGATGTCCATATCTTGACTTCTCAGTTGCCAGGTACCTGATACAAGTTTTCCCTCAATATCCTTCATTCATACGGTTGATTTTTCCTCAACTTCCATCATATATTCCTGCAACATCTTCTAGGTAGCTAAATAATATGATAACTAGATAACCAATAAAAATGAAAATTAGACTTACCTCATCATGATACCTTCTTGTTCCATCAACATCCTCATCAACCATCTCCACTTGAAGCTTCATTAATCATGCATCCGAGTGTCAAAGGATCGAACTTGATTACCAAGTTACAAAATTTTCTTATGAATATTATACTGGATGTTAATCATTATTTACATATTCTAGAGAAATTCCTAATCTTGTATTCATCTTAAAATGAGTCAAATCATATTCATTTCAAGAATCATATATCCATATACTTAAGCATATTTTATGCCCAATTTTCTTCAATAAGATTTTTGTAAATATGAATCTTATCCAAAGTTTTATATCCAACATGCATTCATATGTTTTCATCCGATCATCTAGTTATTTATATATATCTCACAATGAGCTTTCATCCTAACCCATTACATTATTCCATCCCTTTACCAATATTGATTACACATTATATGGAATGTATACTAATCTTGTCATGATAATTTTCCCAAAGAACTTCCAAAATAATGGTCCTTTCTGAATCATGATGATTCAACTAAGCAGGATGACAACTTCTAACATAATGTTAGACAACATTTGAATGATCAATATGAAAAATGTTTTATCTATCCATTTATATAGATGACCTCTACAAAGAAATTTAATTATGTAAAATTATAGACATGCTACTATCATATGCTTCTCTCTATTATTCTATGCAAAACATACTATACTAAAAGAAATATTAATTTTCTCATAGAACCTGGCAATCAATGAACCTTCTTTAGTAGTAAAGATCCTTCATTTCTCCCTTCTTCACCTTCTTCTCAGGTTTCCCCACAACTTCGGCTACATGAGATTCACTCCTCTCCTTTCTCTTAAAGTTTCCAAATTCATTTAATCCAAAACATTCCACTTTGGACATATATTTCTTCTTGGACTTGCTAAACTTTTCCTTCTTCAGCTTCTTGACTCAAGCTAGAAAGGCTTGATATTTCTCATTTCATCCAATAATATATTTGACCTTAACCATTTATTTCTCCAATATAAATTGTGGCCACAACTCTTTAAAGGGATTTGAATCCTTCTTGGAGTAAATTTTTGTTACAAAGCTTGCTCTATTCTAGTGGAAATGAATTCATTACATAGATGATTGCTTCAGAATTAGTGATAGTTTCTCCAAGTCCCTGTAGGTGGTCTATTAGTTGAGAGACTCTTAGGAGAAAGGATTCCACATATTCATACTTTGAATTCTTAATTTTTTACAACTTATTCCTTAATGAACACTTTTTTTCCTATTGTACTTACCGAATATATGTTCACTAGCTTGTCATACATGGCCTTGGAAGGCTTTAAATTTGCAACAAATGGAACAAGGTAATCCTAAATTGATTCAAAAATGATCTTTTGAGATATTACTTCCCCTTTATAGTTCTTGTGTCTTATCTTTCTTAGGTTCAGTAACTTCTCTAGTAACATATCCCATTACATCTTACTTTGTGAGTATCAAGTTAGTCATTTTCTTCCATGCTAGATAGTTTGAAGGCCCAAAGAGCTTATTTCTCTCCTTATAGAAATAACCCATATGACTTGAAGATTAAAATATAGTGTAATAATATGGTACTTACTTGAGATCACAAATTTTATTTATGATCTCTTCAACCTTCTTGATATCTTCAAGAATTTTGGATATTTTTCGACGACGTCCTTGAAACATGTCCTGTAGGATTCATCCACCAGCAGCTTCCAAGATTGATGCCTTGCAAAGAGACTTCCTTTTTGCAATATCAACACCCTCCTTACGATATTAATGTATTCTTGATATTATTCAATGTAGAAAGCCTAGATTAGAAGGGTCTTCTACCAATTATCCTTTAACCAAATCCCTTAAAGAGAAAATTTTGTAGTCTTCATATCCTTTCTAGTTTCCTTTTCATGTACCTTTCTTGCTCTCCTTAGCTCTGATAACATGTTAGAAAATGTAAAGTGACAATTATTAGATCTTATTTTCCTTAACCTTGATAGTTCTTGTGAATATTTAGTTATTTTCTTTATCTTATTGAGTTATATTTTTCATCAAACAATTTCAAAAATAGTAATAGTAATAAAAGAGGAAACAAATGTAAACTCTCATCCAGGGAAAAACCCCACCAAGGGGAAAATCCAAAAAACTCTTCTCTTCATAGAATATACTTCAAATGTGATACAAAGACCCAATCCCTAGATCAAGTCCTTCTCCCAGTACCAATTCATCCCTTCTTCAAGTCCTTGCTTGAATCTACACCAAAATGCCACACATTGCAACTTCGATTTGTCAGCTACAATACTGCTAATTGATCTGCAACTTTGACCTTCCAGCTACAATACCGCTACTTGATCTACAACTTTGAACCTATAATTTTTTCCTTGTAGCTTTTGAAGAAACCCTATATCAACCTCCTCTTGGGAGCTTCCAAGAGAAATACAACTCTTCTTAAGGTCAGTGAGGCCTAGACAAATTTTCCTTCCTCCCAGCTCCAAGATGTTACCCTTCGTCCTATTGCAGCTTATTCCTACAACTTCAGCCCCTTTGTATAGCCCATAAACCCTATAACCTTGTATGTGTGAGAGAGATAAATCCCATAAACCAATAAATTATTTCCTTCTTCCTTATACTTGAATTTTTCTCTCCTTCTTGCAGTTACCTAGCTATATATCAAACATTTTCTTATATATCAAACTTGTGTGTGAGTATGTCACCAAATGAAGTTGAACTACTCTTTATATACCATTATCAAGTGGTCAAGTTCCCTCATTTAGGCCAACTTGATAATCTCAGGGTTGTTGGAATTATGGTGTTCATGTGTTTATCTAGTTGGTGTTGGAATTGGTTTCATGATTGTAGCTAGCTCATGTTGGCATTTATGTCAACCCTATGTACCCTAGTTGTTGTATTAATGCCATTCTTGTAGCATGGTTGCAACTAGTTGTGTTGGCATTGAGCCGATTGAGCTAGAACTGATGTCAACCTTGATGGTCATATGATGGTATTGTGTGGTTGATGGTTCCTCATGTGCCAGTGGTGTTTATGTTCTTGTTCATGACCTAGTGCAAGAACCTAGTGCGAGAACTAGAGGATGAATTGTTGCAGTTGTGTGATTGGATTTATGATGATGATAGATATGTGCTACGATGTGTTGTATGGCTATTCAGATGTGTTGTATCTTTTTCAAGTGTTTAAGGATAGTAAATGATTTTTTTGCAGTCATGTCAACTCTTGTTTGTTGGTTTCTAGGGAAACTTGGCAGTGGCACTTGGGAGACATGTTTGGCCCATTTGTAGAGGTGTCAAAAGACATGACAGAGGTTTGGAGGCATGAACATGAGGTGAAAAAGGTGACTAAATATGTGTTAGATGTTCATTTTCTAGGTTCTTTTTTTTCCCCTTATACTCTTCCCTAACCGCAGGGATGCAGGCTAATGCATGTGGTTGGAAGGCTCCAACCGAAATTTGGCAGGCTTGTGAGTGTGGTTAGAACCAAAATTTGGTAGGCTTGTGAGTGTGGTTATAACCAAAATTTTCTAGTTTTTTGGGTGTGGTTGAGGCTTAAAAGAAAATTTCCTCTGCATTCCTCATGCACATCTGTAGTATTTCGACATGGAATTTCCTAGAAGGTTATAAAATAATTGAAAAAAATGTTGGAATTGCTTGGAAAATTCCTCTTATATGTGTGAACGCCTTAAGTGCACAAGTAGTGGTGATAGTGTTTGGATTTCATCAACTATTTTCACTCTTTATCCCAGTACAAAAGTGAAATCCGCGCTGTATGTTTTATATTCTTCACTTTGGAGTTGAGAATGGTTGATTTAGTATGTGAGAGAGAAGGTGTAGATAAGTAGAAGAATGCTTTAGACCTAGTGGAGAGTTTAGATACAATGTATATGAGTTCTAATGTCAACAAAATGAGGAGATCTAATTGTTTAAATAGAGTATTGATGCAGAATTTCAGATTGAAGATCATAGATGCAAAGAGTTGTAGCATAGTTTCTTGGTAGATATGGAGATATTTTTATAGCTCCAAGTTTGTGACTCCTAAGTTTTTTTTGCAGGTTCTACCGGTGCATTTGGAAGATAGATATTATGTCTTATGTTGTTGATTGCATTATGAAAAAATTATATTTTGGAGTGAGGGTTTGATGTTATGGATGAATGTGAGATTTATTTTTGTTGTTGGTGATATTATTGTTTAGTTTGTTTCGGATGGATTGTGTCGACTATTTTCTTAAGTAGAGAGGATGTTTTTGGTGGTGTTTTTGATGATATTTCATAGAGAGTCTTGCTACTTGAGTTTGTATTACATATTTTAATCGAGTTGAGAAGAGTGTCTTGGATATGGTGTGAAAATATATCAAATGAGGTCTACTTAGTGTAGAGGAGTAGTGACTTCATGAGAGTGGAGCAGTGATTCCATAGCATTAGCGAAAGGAACACTTTCTCCATCTAATAAAATTTGGATAATCCAATCAAATTTGGGAAAGGATCATTGATCGTGGTGGAATTCAAGATATGGTTTTCCATAGATCTGTGTGAGAACATAGTCATCCAAGTTGATTAGTATAATTGAGTCTCATGTCTCATGGGGTTTAGCTAATTATATATGAGGTCGAGTTTCCTAGCTAATGGGAGTTAACAAATCTATTTAAAAGACCATTGCTTGACATAATAGAGATTCAGAGTAGTGCAATAACAACAAGGGTGGTTTTTCTTTCGGAAGGGTTTCCACCATATATCTTGTGTCTCATGTGTGATTGATGTGTTATGCATGTTTATTGTTTATGTTACTTCTTATGGTTTTGGTTTATGCTCATATGGTGCACATATTATGAATTTTTATTAGCTATCGGTTAATATACGATTGATTCAGTACAGAATTTTTAATTGGTAAAAATTGTATAATAAGACACATTACTGATTCAACCCCCCACATCTTAGTAGTTCTCGATGTTTCCAAAAATTGGTATCAGAGTGGGGCTCTTGGTTGCAGCTTGATTGTTGGAGAGTAGTCCTAGGGCTTGCTGACAAAAAAATGATTTTTATTTTCTATTCTTTTTATTTTTTTAAATTTTTTTTTCATAATGACTTCTCAAGGAGTGGTTATCCTCACTACTGCAAATTTCAAAGTATGGCACAAAAATGTTAAATCTCAGTTTTTGTCTGGTGGATCTAATATTTGGAGACTGGTATGTGAAGGTTGTGGCAAGGATCCACTTGTACCTAAAATTTCCTTGTAGGATACAAAAGATGCATAATCTACCAAAATCTTCATGATGATGATTTGAAGAAGCTATTAGGTTTTAAATATGCTAAAGAAATGTGGGACAAGCTAGAATCCATATTTGGAGATGGTACCAACAACAATAAAGAGAATGATAAAAAGAGAAACAAGAAGAAGGGCCTTCAAAATCAAGAAGCTCAGCCACAAGGCTCTCATCTTCCTAGTGCAAGTGGTTCAGTGAATAATGCACAAAAATAAAAAGATCAAGAAGAAAGAATATTGCAGCAAAATGAATCCAAGGGTATAGATGCTAATGATTTTGTTTTGAGTTACAAATTTTAGGATTTAGATTTTGATCATGATGAAATTCGTAGTGAAAATGAGAATTATATTAAGGTTCTTAGAGCTAAGAATAATAGACTAATAGGTGTATATAAGGATCAAGAAAAATTATTGTAGATTTGTGATGATAAGGAGGCCAAACTCAAGGAGGAGATCATAAAGATTAAATTTGTAGAATTAGAAAGATTAGAGGAAGGCATGAGGAAGAAATACAAAGAGAAGGAATATCGGTGTGAGAGATTAGAAGTTGAAGTGATGTCCTCTAGAAAACAACTAAAGATGAAGAAGAGAATTGTAGCCTTGGAAAATTTTCTTGAGATCCAAAGATCACCATTGGATAGATCTAGTCTTGGATTTTAGAAGGGTGATTCTAGTTCACATGAAGGAATAAATAAAAAAGGAAAACTGAATAATCATGTAGTGAAAAATGCCAGTAGTAAAAGTAGCAAAGAAATAAACCAACAAAAAATATAAGAGCAGAACCAATAATAACCAAGAAGAAAACCACAAGGAACACCTAAATTTAGAAAATATCTCTCCAAGAGAGGAATATGGCAGGTCTACAAAATTTCAAAGGAACCAAAGTCCCTTTGTTTCTTTCGTGCATAAGGTAGAATGTTACAACTGTCACAAGTTTGGTAATGTTGTAGATAATTGCAGGAGCAGAGTGTATAGATCTAATCGATGGAGCTTATAGCAGTATCAACAACCAAGGAGATTGGCCAACATGTACAATTGTGCTTTTAATGGTTATTGTTACTAATATAACTTGTTTAGCCATAAGTAAATTGATTGAAAATCTAACTAATGGAGGAGAAGCAAATTGCAGGCAAGGTAATATTTGGCATGAACAATATGATATTTTATCCTCTTGCTTCTTATCTTGGCCATGTGGAGTGCTATACATGTTGAAAATGCAGCAAGAAATTCCTAATTTATTTTTCCCTTGATTAAATGAGGAGAAATTTTAAATTCCACATCAACAGACAACTTGAATGAGTTAACTGAGGTGATATAGTTTTTATCACTCAATTATATTATTTAATTCAAGTTGGGGGCATGAACTTGAGTTATGTACAATTATTCCTAAATTTTAGGAGCCTAGTTTGAGTTAATTTCAGTTGTAACAATTTGATTCAGTGAAATTGAGTTATGGTCAGTTAAACTAGTTCCAACTGTTGGAGGAACTAGAGGAAGGTCTAGCAGTGGGGTGTAACTTCAATGTTCAACCAGTTAACTGATCAATCAACCTAAATTAACTCATGTATGCATCGAATTCGAGTTACCCAGTTGAGAGTGGAGTTCAAGGGAAATGTACTATCAGTTGTAAACTATTCCAAGTTCTACAGGTCATGCATTCAATCAGAGAAGGACCCAAAGGAATTGTACAATCCATATTGAGGAATTTCCTAAATAATAGGGGATAATTCCTTAAGTAACAACGCAACGAAATAAGAGTTTGGAGGCTTGAAATATTGGCTAAGTACTGGCCAAGTTCAGTCAGTCATGCAAAGGATAGAAGATATAGGTGCAGGTTGAGCTCAAGGTTGAGTAGATCATATTGTATTCATCCAAATTATTCGATTAGTGCAATACAAATAGTAAGGGGTTTTCAGCAATTTATTTCCCCTAGATAAATCTCTATGTATGTGTGTTGAATCTTTATGCTTGTTATTGATTTTTGTTCTCGATCGTGAATTTTCTTTCACAGATCAACATAGCAGATTATAATTTTGTGATTTAGTAAATTTTATGGACACTTTAAGATCTACACATTAATTTCTACATGGTATCAGAGATAGATTCACAGTAAAGAAGAGAATTCAAATTTGTTATTGTAGGAGGATTCGAGGTTTCATATCAGGCTGCAGGATTTCTTCAGGACTGAGAAGGTGACTTTCAATTGACTAAGGATTGAGTATGCCCTTGTGGGAAGCTCGAATTATGTTTCGTGGAAGGAATAGATGGAGACAATACTAGAGGATAATGGGTTGAAGGAATACATTGATAATGATGTTTTGAAACTAACATAAAATAATGTAGAGAATCTAGCAGAATGGAAGAAGTGTGTTTCCAGGGTGAAGAGAATTATATTGGAGGGAGTAGGAGATAATATTGTCTCTAATATCCATGGGAAAAATACTCTGTATGAGATGTGGCAATAACTGACAGATTTTTTCTAGAATAGAAATGACCACAGAAAGTTGGCACTCAAGGACAAGATTTGAAACATCAATATGAAAAAGAATGAAACAATTTTGTTATACCTAAGTAGGTTTACACAGTTTTGTGATGAAATTTGTGGGGTTGGTGTTACTGTCTTGGAAGAAGATCTAGTATCTATAGCCCTATTGGGCCTTCCCAAGAGTTGATATTATTATCAATATTCCATAAATGGTAGAGCGGAACTACCACAATGGGAGAAGTTATGGTCTGATCTTATGCAAGAAGAAATAAGGCGAAGAAACATAGATAAGACCTCATCCAAGGTTGAGGACAAGGATAATTTTTCCTTGGTTGGAAAGGAAAATAAATGGAAATGGAATAAATACCAATCCAAAGTAGATTTGAGTCAAGGGGTTAAGAAGAAAGACTTTTCCAAAATCAAGTTCTTTCACTATCATGTATTCGGGCGCTATGCCATGAAACATCCACACAAGAAGGCAAGAAAGAAGACTGCAAGAGGAGAAGCAAGTGAAGCCTTGGCTTCACAATTCGAAATTTATTTTTCCCTCATTGCATGTATGGAATGCACTATAATGCGTAGTGTGTGGTATCTCGATAGTAGTGCCTCATTCCATATGATGGGGGACAAATATTTTTTTAATTATTTGGAGGAGAAGGATCTCTAGATGCATGTTGAGATGAGATATTATGGGAGGTATAACATGGCTAAGATTGGCACAATCACCTTTCAAAGGGAATCAGGCTCCCCTCGCAAGTTCAAGGATGCGATATTTTTACTGGGTCTAAAGAAGAATTTGGTTTCCTTCGTAGTGTTGGAAGATCATGGCTACGAGGTGATATTCAAAAAAGGAAAGGAATTCATGTGACACATCACCATGGGACAAGTGAAGCGGATCAAAGTTCGAGTGAAGAACCTCTACAGTTTGGATGTGCAAGACTATCTTGCTTTGAGAAAAAAGGAAGAGAAGGTGCAATGCTCAGATGCTATTGAATTATGGCATATAATACTTGGCCATTTGCATCATGGAGATTTGAAGATCATGCAGGAGATCACCACAGGCCTCCCCAAAGGAGAACTAGAGCATCAAAACACATGTAAAGGGTGTACTTTGGGGAAGCACACAAAATCCACCTTCTATGATCGGGATAACAAGGCACATACAATCTTTGAAAGGATGCACTCTGATGTTTATGTGCCTTTCTCCACAACCTCCTCTTACAAGAAAAAATATTATGTTATATTTGTAGATTATTTATCACTTAAGTCCTGGATTTTATTCATGTAGAAGAAAGACCATACATTCTCCAAATTCCATGAGTTTAAAGCATTTATTGAGAAATAAACTAACATAAAAGTGAAGGCTCCCAAGAAAAATAATAGTGGTGAGTACGTGTTGAATGAGTTTAGAAATTTATGTACAAAGGAAGGCATTTGATGGGATTTTAAAACACCCAATAACCCACAAAAAAATGGATTGTTTGATAAGAAGAACAAAAGTATTGTAGGGTTTTCATTGGCGATTTTGCATGACCAGAACCTACCTTTTCACTTGTGGGCCGAAGCATGCAACACAACAGTATATTTGCAGAATAGGATTCCTTATATGATTCTTGGCATGGGCACACTAGAAGAAGTTTTTCCAGGGAAGAAACAAAATGTGTCACACTTAAACATCTTTGGATTGTGTTGGATTTTATTCATGTAGAAGAAATACCATACATTCTCCAAATTTCTTGTGTTTAAAGAATTTATTGAGAAATTAACTGGTAGGAAAGTGAAGGCTCTCAAGAGAAATAATAGTGGTGAGTACGGGTTGAATGAGTTTAAAATTTTATGTGCAAAGGAAGAAATTTAGTGGGATTTGAAAACACCCCATAACCCACAAAAAATGGGGTGGTTGATTTGACAGCACCCCATAACCCCAAAAGTATTATGGGAGTTTCATGGGTGATGTTGCATGATCAAAGCCTACCTTTGCAATTGTGGACCGAATCATGCAACACAATAGTATATTTGTAGAACATGAGTCCTCACATTATTCTTGGCATGAGTACACCAAAATAAGTTTTTTCAGGGAAGAAACCGGATGTGTCACACTTCAGGATCTTTGGATCATCATTTTATTGTCATGTTTCCAAGGAATAAAGGAAAAATATAGATATAACAACTGAGTTGGGAATATTTGTGGGGTAAACTAATACACCTCACAACTATCGGGTGTTCCTATCATCTCTCAGGATGTCAATTTTTCATATATATGTGAAGTTCTATGAGGAGAAGGAAATGAGTTTTTATCTTGAGAGGGAGCTTCAATTGCATACAGATAAAGAGATTTTGACTCTAAAGGAAGAACCTCAAGAAGTTGTGGATAAACCACAAGTAGAGGTGCAGAGAGTGGAGACAACCACTCAAGCAAAGACATCCTGGGATGGAAGGAAGCGAACCAGGGAAGATGAAAAATTATTACAAGATGCTAGAGAGAATTTGGGGGAACCCACATCACATCGCATGAAGAGTAGGTCACTTGATCAATACACTAGCTACATGACTCTGATGAGTGAGCTAGTAGAGACAGAACCAACCTCATTTGAGGAAGCGGTAGAGAAACTAGTATGGGTTGGTGTTATGGTAGAGAAGTATGACGCCATTATTATAAAAAAAAATTGGGAAGTGGTCCCAAGACCAGCAAAAAAATTGGTGGTAGTTTTGAGATTTCCTTACAAGGTAAATTTTATGCAACCAACTCATAAAATAGAAGAAAAGATAGATCAACAACTTATAAATCAACCTCTTCAAGGGGGAAACCCCCTTTACATTACATAAATGAACATTTATTGGATGGTTCAAATGATAAAAACCTACTTTATATATATATATATATATATATATATATATATATATATAGGAGTCTAATGGTTCCCAATGTAATCATAGCCTACCTCACAATAATAATTTAAGGGCACAAAAATAAAAATAGTGGGATTATATGGGTCACAATGATAACACTATGGGGACTACATGGGCACAATAATAACAATAAAGGGGATACAATAACAATAAAAATAAGGGGATACACTAGTATTATATTGACCTAGCATGCCCTCTCCTTCAAAATAGTGTTGTCCTCAACGCTTGAGTATTTTTGGATTCATCTATATAACATTCTCATCCTCCCATGTGGAATTTTTAGCAGGTAAGTTCTTCCACTTGGTGAGATATTCTAAAATTGACCGATTTCGTAGCTTTCGAGTTCTTGTTTGTTTGACTACTTCAGGTTCCAATATTATTTTTCCTTCCTCATCAAGTTATGGAAATATTGTTTGAACTAGGAGTTTGTCACCTATAACCTTCCTTAAGCATGAAACATGGAAAACTGGGTGCACTTGGGAATATGCCCGAAGCTCCAATTCGCGTGCCATAATGCCAATCTTTTGCAACACCTTCTAAGGACCTGTTGAGGCCTCAGAAATCTGTAACAACAACAAGGGGGATAACCACCTGGTCTGGACCTTAAGACAACTCCTTTTCTGTTTGGGATAGTGGCTCCGACTGGATATAATGGGACTAGTTTCCCAGATTTGGGTTTTTTGTTTGATTGTTGGGTTTCTCTCAAAGGATTTACATGAAGAATCACTAAAAACTAAAACAAATTAATTCTAAAATGAAAAAAATTGAATTTAATCCTAATTTAATCTAACTCGGGAAAATACTAGTTTAATGCAATCTAAAATGATATCTATTCAATCTGTGATGATGAATATCATCACATATTTAATAGAGTTATCACTTTGTAAGATGATTCTCTTGAAAAAATAGTTAATCAAAAGAAAATGAGAAATATATCGCATATATCTTTTGATAATATATAAAACAAACCAATTTCTATCTTTATATTGTACAATAGTGCAACTAATATTTCAGATAAAAATAATCGATTTCATATATAATTCATAAAAATTGAATTCATCACTAATATTCAAAAACAGATTTAGCATACATGATAATAGTACCAGATGTGTATTGTTTTGTTCATCTGATCACTGATAATAGGCCACATTGAACTCCTCTATCAATAATTTTTTTAAAGAATACAAAAGTGCATCATCATTGATCAAAAAAATGATATATATAACTGAAAAGGCCGTGTTCCATTACTTTATCAAGGCATTCACAAACTTACTTACAATTAAGCATTCTTTGCAAATGTTCTCAATAAAATTCTGGACCCTTCTCTAAATGCATGAGAAGGGTTTAACTACTAAACTAGCTACAAACTAAAATTAAATTATTACAAAAATGTAGAGGAGGTTTCAAACATCCTTCCTCTAAAAACTTAACTTAAACAATAATCTAGGAATTTTGAACTAACAATCCTAACTTTGCAAATCCTGCCTTTCTTTCTGAGTGTGATCATGAAGTTAACAAATATCTAGTATTTCTTTAAGCTGAGCTAGCTGTAATATTCGTGACAGAATCTGTCCCTTGAAAATAACATTTGAAATTACTGACTGAGATCTTTTTGCTGAATCTGTAAGATACTGAAGAGTTTGATGTTGATGGTAAGGTTTGATCAGAAAATTCCACTAATTTTCTTGATCAAAATTATCAACATTTTTGATCAATTCCTCTTGTGTATCTTCTCTCTGTCTCCACTTTAGTTCTACTCCCTTTGTTCCTGAAAACACATTAGACATGTTTTCTTTTAGAAGTTTCGTTTTAAATAATTGATCACATATAGACTGAATAATCTCATTTGATTTCTTTGATGTCTTGGTTGCTTCTTTCTCTGCTTGATTAATTTGTGCTCTCCATTCTATGAATAGCAATTCTTTGTGTAGCTTATCTATTTGTGGTAGATTAGCTTGTTTTCCTGTGTCTGAAATTTTCCAGTGAATGTGTTCTTCGATTTTCTTTTCAAGTCTTTCACATTCCAATTTCTGAATTGCTATTTGCTGAATCATTATCTTATTGGAATCAAAATAAGAATCAATTATAGAAGCTTGCTAAAAAAACATTTCTTGTTCTTTCTTTAACATAATATTTACATCAAGTGCTTCTTTGATGAATTGTTCTAACCGTGGTTGATTCTGTAATTCATCCATTACTTTTTCCAGATATGCTTGCTTTTCATTAAGCTCTATCTGAGACTTCAATTTGAGGTTTTCAATATCTTCATGAAATTGAGCTGTGCTTATTTTAATTTTTTCAATGGACTTGGCTTTCTCTTCATTTAGTAACTTTTCTAATTCTTGTACTTTGGCTTCCTTTTGTTTCAACAATATTCTAACCTTAGTAGCTTTATCGACAGTAGAAGTGGCATATGCTCTTGCATATTGTGATAACTTGGTTAGATGTTCAGTGGGATCATCTGAGGAATCCTTCTAAATTACATCAACTAATTCATATGTTGGTTTTGGATTTGTTTCATCAATCCTTCTTCTTTTATTCCTTTTAACCACAACTTTGTAGCTAGGACTGTAGAAAATGTCTAATGACAGAATATCTTCAATCTACAGAGCTATCTGATCTGTAGGGTAGGCCAGTATGATTTCTTTGTCATGTACTGCTGGAACTCTTTGTAGTGGATTAACAGTTTCAACTATTTTCTATGAAGGTTCTGGTGTTTAAAAACATGATGTATGATCAATATTGGGATTTACTTTTGAATTCTTTATTGCTTGAGAAAATTCTTCCCATTCATTCACTAGGTCTCTCATTTGAGAGGGCTTGGATTGATCCAACATGCTATGAGTATGTTTAACTGTTTCCAAATTTGATTTTGTGCCATTGTTCTTTGTTTTCTCCAACACTTCTATCTCTTGAATAATTTGGTCAATTTCTGAATTTTCTTTCTTAGATTCGGATTCCTCAGATTGATCTAAATTTTCAGACTGCTGCTATGATTGACCTGATTCATTTTCAGATATATCTTTCATTTCATCATCTATACTAACACTTGGAGTGTGTTTTTCATTTCCAATAGTCAACAGATTCAAATGAACCTTTTCTAATCTGTTGTTTCTATATGTTTGAAAAGCTTCAGCACCTTCTTGACTTAATTGACTAGAAACGTGTTTGATAACATTAGAGAAATTTTCCATGCCTTAGAAGAAATCATCAAATTTATCTTCTTCCTTTACAAAAGGCTTCATTTTTAGCTCTGTGATGTAATTTTTAATCACATAATTGGGATCATATAATATTCCTGGCATAAATGCCAATCTCAACAACTGAATCTTAGGAACTTCTTTGTATGTATGGCCAATATTATCCAGAGCAAAGGTGCCGCACTATAGAGGGAAAGTAGGCCAAATAGCCTTTTTACCATCTTTCAACTACTTTGTGACACCGTTGAAAAGATGATATGCTATTTCTTTTACAAGTAATTTGTCTGGAACATAGTAAGGTAAAACATGGGGAGAAGCATAAGTCCCAAATACTCTAATATATGTGAATTTTTCTTCAGCAAACCATTTTTCTACGAGAAGAATATCTACATTGGCTTCTTCAGAAACCCTTGGAGCATTTTTGTTGAAAATCATTTGATGCATGAGAAATATGACTCCATAGTAGATTTTATAGAAGTGTAAGTGGAACTCAGAATCCCAGAGTTCTCTATGGTAGATACGAATCGGGGTAGGGTTTTTGGTGGTCCATTTCCAACCCATCGTAGGAAAATTAGAAGTGAAAAAAATGGCATCTATGACATAAGCAGACATATAAAACGGAGGTATTTATCTGAGAAAAACACTTCTTTTATTCCTATATTCAGTGATATGCTTGGCTAGGCAATTGGATAGAATGTCTGCCCAATTTAGGATAGAAGAATTGACGATTGCGCAATTAAGGCAACCCAATCTCTTGAAAATCTAGTACTATTAGGCTTGGAAAATATTCTACACAACATATCGGTGGCATAACAATAAGGATTAGGAATTTGTGCAATTGGGTACGTACCAGACTTGTCTTGCTTCAATTTCCCTTCATTTTCCTTCCATTCATGGATGACTTTGATAAGATCTAGATGTTTTACTTTGAAAATTTTCACATACTTATTGTCGTATCTCTGCTGTGGGGTTGGTAGATGATACATTGGTGCTAAATCTTTTTCTTTGAAAGAACCCATAATATCTCCTCTCGAATTCTTGAAAATTCTATTTTCAATATTTAAGTGGTCAATTGCCCACTTGACCATATCTGTATAAGGAAGAATATTTGTTCTCGCTGCTATTCTGTGAATGTGCGAGCATGCAACATCGAAAAGGGTTGCATTAGAGGTAGAATCAGTGCCTATAGTAGAAAATTTGTCTATCACCCTTGGTCCTTCATCTTTGAAGAGTTTGTACATTTCCTCCCATGATGAACTACCACAGTCTTTGTTGCAGAAGGTGTCTGAAAATAATGAAGACATATCTGCGTATTCTATAGAGGATGTTTGAGAAATTTCCTTGCCTCTTTTGCTCATTTTTAACTTCTTCAACCAAATAATTGATTTCCTGAGAGCAGAGGAAATTTAGCATATAAGGAGTCTCATAAGAGTAAATCAATCATTTATTTCTAATGCACGTGAGAAGATGTCAATCTATCAATCATCTTTCATAATTCCTAATTTAATAGATCACATGGCCTTGCACGTAAGATCTATCGACTGTTTTAAAGCCATTAAGATTTTACATTCCATTTTATATGACATAAGTTGTTTTCACACGCTGACTTCATTTAATACGCATTTCGCAATTATTTCTTCTAATATTTCGTGATACTTAATCTTTAAAGGTTGCGAAGTGCGATCTGCGCAAATCGCAGATCACAACTTTCATAAGATAACATTTGAATGTATATTATAAGTTGTGAACTCTGCGAAATGCAAAAAAACTTAAAGTGGACGCAGCCGCGAAAGGTTTTATATTACCTAGTTTATCTGTATGTCGGGTCCGCTGGTATCGCGACTTATATCATTTTCTTCTTATGGCTTTGTTGATTAATTAAAATGTTATACGAAAAGGAAGAATGAAACAGTGATTTTGATTTTTTTACAACGTTTTTTTAATTATTTGCTTTAGAAAGGCTTCGAGCGCATTTTCACAGTTCCAAAATCTTACGTTTTATAATTCTTTTTTGAAATAAGATATGTAATATGCGATGCGCTTTTTATAGGAAAAGAACAAAAATTTTATTTTCTAAGTTTTTCTGTTTTAGGAAATAAAAAGAATTTCCTATTTTATTTTTAAAGGGTCCCTATTTATAAAAATAAATGGGGGGTTGTTGTATAGCACAACAATTGGCGATTCACTTGGATGAACCAGATGTCTAATAATTTTTTTTTGAAAATTCTGAACTTTTTTTTGAAAACAAAATATTTAAAGGAAGGAAATTTCAAATAAATAATATCTTTTCCAAACAATGAAAATTTCTTTTATTCATTTATTCATGAGAATTACTCTATAAATATATAAGTATGAAAATCTGTATCAGTCCTTACACTTAAAAAATGATAAATTAAATAACCTTTGCAGATCAGTTTTATATAAATTTACTCTTTTTTTCATAGATAGAGCCTCTGTTCCGATAGGAAATTTTAAGCTTTTGGGAGGGTTACCTTTTACTCAGCTATGATCCATATTTCCATCCAATATTTCTCATAATTTTCATAAGTAAATTCTAATTTATGAAAACTTTTTCTTATATATTTTTATCTGCTTAAAAGCCATTGTCTTGGCTTGGTAACCAAATAATGACAACGCCATTCAAAAATAGTAATTAAACTGATCAAGCTAGCTCTTGATGAGACCCCTTGTCTTTATGATGTAATCTCAAGTCATTACACTGTTATGGTAGACAATATTAGTAAAGTCAGTTTCACTATTTCTTTATGAACATGGTAAACAAGCTAGTGATGAGACTTATTATCTTTTAAGCTTTTCTTCAAATCATCGCTTTTTATTTTCTTTTGAATTCCTTTTAAAAACATACAAGATTTTCCGGATGGGATGAATCATAGGTCCTTTTAAGATACTGGATGATAATGTCGAGTTTTAAATTGTCTTTCTGCAAGAAGGTTTCTTACTATATTAAATTTTTTTTTTCTGGACTGAGAAAAGAATATTCAAACTATATAAAAATGAGAGTTCATCAAAACAAATAACTGTTTTATTGAAATTCCATTTTTTAGAAAGATATAATCAATCTATCTCTCTAAATCTTTCAATTTTCCTTCTTTAACATTTTCATTTTTTTTCTTAAGTCAAAAGAAAGTTATCTAAGTTTTTTTTTGAAAGGCCAACTATTAGTACTAATCAAGCTTTTATTTTTTGCAAGAAAAAAATATATTTTAATATACAAGGATAGAAGGGATTACCTCCTATGAGAAATATTTTTTCAAAACTTTCCCATTAACAGGCAAAGAATCCTTTTTTCCTGCTAAATCTTGCAACATAAATGTTGATGGGCCTCGTTTTTCAATTATTTGAAATGGACCTAGCCAGAGTTTTTGAAATTTTGTGTGTTTACCCTTTTCCTCATGCATTTTGTCCCACTTCAATAACAAATCACCAATTTGAAACTTATTTGGACTGGCAGAAATTGAATCAAAGGAATCTTTTATTATTTGTTGATGATGTATATGAGTTTGTTTGGCTTTTTCTCTTTCTTCTTCTAATTTAAGAATTTGATCTTGTATAAGTTGAAGGGAAGAGGAAGGATTCTCTTCAATAAAATGTACTAAAGAAAATGATGGTATTGTTACATTTGTGGGTAAAATTGCTTCTTTCCCATAAACTAACACAAATGGAGAAGTACCTATTGAAGCTTGTGGGTGATTCTATCTGCCCAAAGAGCAAATAGTAGTGCTTTATGCCAATTTTTATGATTTTGTTCTACATTTTGTTTAATGATTCTGATAAAGTTTTTATTTGTAGATTCAGCTAATCCATTACCTTGCAGGTAATAATTAGATGAGTATTTTAATTTAAAACCTCTTTTCAAAGAAAATTATATCATGGAATTTCCAGAAAAGTAAGATGCATTATCAAATATTAAAGCTGACGGGAGACCAAACCTGGTGATTATAAACTGATTAATAAAATCTGTAATACTTTGTGTATTAACCACCTTCAATGGGATAGCTTCTAACCATTTTGTGAAGTAATTAGTTGCAGTTAGAATATACCTGTGTTTTTTTGAAGAGTTAGGAGTTATTTCACCTATAATATCTAACCCCCATTATTCAAATGGTTGTTGGATATTTACTGGCTATAATGGAAATGTTTCTTTCCTTTCTCTTCCTGCTGCAGTTTGACATACTTTACATTTTCTTTCATATTCATGTGCATCTTTAAAAATAGTTGGCCAATAATAACCAATATGCAATATTTTATGAGTTGTACAATGTTTCCTCCGAAATGACCTCCAGCTGGTCCATCATGTAATTCCTGCATTACTTTTTCAACTTGAGTTTTTTCTAAACATTTCAATAATACATAATCATAATTTCTCCTAAATAACACATCATCTATGAGTTGATATTGATTTTCTTTAAGTCTCAGAGCACACTTTACTGTATAGTTGAGATATAATGGAGCATATCCATTTTTCAAGAAAAAATTCAAATCAACATATTGTGATTGTGAATCGTTTAGGCTTACCTCGGATAGTTGTGTTTCATTCGATTGATCTTCTTCTGTTGGTAAATGAGAGGATCCGGTTAACATCCTGCAAAGACCCTGTCCTTTAACAATTTTAGCTGGATGTATCTCTACATCATATTCTTGAAGTGTCGTAACCAAATTTTCTCTCTTTTCTCCTATTTCCCGTTGAACTAATAATTGCCTTACTGCTGAGTAAGGTACTATTATTTTAGTATGTGTTTTTAGGAGAAAAGGTCTGAAGTGTTTCAAAGCTTTAAACAGAGCATAAGCTTTTTTTTCCACAGCTAAATAATTTAACTCAGCACCTTGAAGGTTAGAACTAGAAAACACAATCGGTGCTTCATTGTTTTGATTATTTAACTGTGTCAAAACTACTGCGTATGACGTATCAGAAGAAAATGTATATAATACAAATGTTTTAAGAAAATCAGGAGTTGTTAAAGAGGGAGCTTCAATGATGGATTTTTTTATGAACTCAAACAAATTGCTCTCTTATTTTCCCCATTTAAAAAATTGAATTTTTCTTGATCATTGATTGTAGGGGTAAGATGATTTGGGAAAAATCTGGAACAGACCTCTTTATAAAATTAATTTGTCCTAAAAATGATTGCATTGTTTTTTTATTGTGTGGTAAAGGAATATTTTCAATTTCTTGAATCCTATCAGGATCAATATGGATTCCTTATTTAGAAATGATGAATCCCAATAATTTACCTTCTGATAAGGTGAAATAACATTTCTTTGGATTCAAGGAAATACCATATTTTCTACATCTTTCAAAAATGTTTTTTAGGTGATTAATGTGATCATTTTTATGCTTAGAATAAATAGTAATGTCATCTGCGTATATAACAAATGATCTATTGATTAGTCCTCTGAAAGCTATATCCATATCACGTTGAAATGGAGCACCATCATTAATTAGTCCAAAAGGCATTTTTTGATATGCATCAGTTCCCCACTTTGTTCTAAATGTTGTCTTTAATCTATCATCTGGGTGTACCTTGATCTGATTGTACCTTGAAAATTCGTCAAGAAAAGACATCAATTTAGATCTTGCAATTTATTGTAATATCTGTTCCATGGTGGGTAAGGGAAAATTATCTTTCTAACATAATTTATTTAAATTTCTAAAGTCTATGCAAATCCTAATGTCTCCATTATTTTTTTCTAACTGGAACCATGTTTGACACCCATTTTGAATGTCTAATGGGAAAAATGACTTTGGCTTTGAGCACTTTTTTTTAATTCAGATTTCATTTGACTTTCTAAATCGGGATGATTTTTTCTCGATTTTTGTTGAACAAGCTTATCATATGAGATCATAGGTATGGTATGCTGAATTATGGGAGTATCATATCTCTTAAGATCTGAATAATCCCATGCAAATATATCTTTATATGTTTTCAGCAATTTAATGAATTACATCCTTTCTTCAGGCTTTAAACCAAGACCTAAGTTGATATTTTAAGTTTTTTTCTGGTGTACCAAGATTAATCAATTCAAAATTTAAAGTAGAACTTTGAGTTTTTGAATTGGTTACCTTCTTAAACCTATCTTTCAGATCATATAGATCTTCCATTTTGACTACAGATTTGGGAATTGAATTAGTATTTGGTTTATCTTCAATTTGTAAATTATGTTCATGTTCATCTATGATCTAACCTTCATAAGATTTGTCAGATGTAGGAAAGTCTACTATATCTGCATCATTATTAAATACTCTCCAATTTGTTACATTGTCAGGAATGGAAGGCTTAAAAATTAACTGTATTGAAAATCTATCTGGGCTAAATTCTTCAACTGGTATGAGTCTAGATGCTACATTAGCAAGTAAATCAACACTTGCATTTTGTAATCTAGGAACTCTAGAGATATTTAATGCAGTAAAATGGGAAGTAAGATTCTGAGCTAAGGTTTGATAATGTTTTAAATGTCTCGAAACACAATGAATCATATTTCTGACTTGTCTAACCATTATTTCAGAATCTCCATATACTTGCAAATATTTAACATTCAATTCTATAGCTTTATACAGACCTTGTATCAATGCTTCATATTCAACAGTATTATTTGTACACTGAAACTTTAGTCTACAAGCTAGCATTGTCTTCTCTCCTTATGGATCAATTAAAATGCAACCTGATCCTGCACCATCTTCTGATTTTGAACCATCAAAGTATAGAGTCCAAAATAAGGATTGTTTTGGAATTTGATTACTAAGATTAAAACATCTAGAAGCATATGTTTGAGAAAAGTTTTCACTTTGAGGAATAGCAGTGTTTATTGAAAAAGGTGAAACTTGAGCATTGAATGATCAAACAAATGATTCAGTTGAATAATTTCCTATGATATTATTGGTGAAGGCTACAGGTTCATTTTCTTCTTCTAGTTTAGTAATTGTATGTTTAATGAATTTTTCACATTCAATTCTGATTTGATTTGGTTTTCCATTGTATGGTAACCACATGTGTGACCAATCAGTAGCAAAATATCCATGTAACTTTTCAGAACAATCCCTTCTTAAAATAAGACCATAAAATTCAGGGATGTCTGCGACCAAGATATCAATTACTTGCATTACCTTTGGATTAGATGATAACCTAAAGGATACTGATGTAATGTCCCCAATTTTTATGGAACATTAATTTTTTCCATTCTCACTTAGGAGATAGATAAAATGGGTAGGAGACCCATTAATTTCATGAATAAGGAATAAAAATCCTCTTAGCATGAAGGGGAATCATTTTTGGAACTTAATTTCACACCTCCATGTGTGAAAGGAGGCTTTTGCAAGAAGGCTAGGTCAAGTTTGACCAAGTCAAACTACGCAAAAGATGGAGGTGTGGCTTGCTTGGGAAGCCAATGCAATTGCTTGAGGAGGAAGAAACCCTAATGTGTGGGGTCCACAGCCAAGGAGCCTTCATTGGCAGAAAAGAAGGAAATAACAACCATTAGCTCATTCATGGATATTTTGAATTGCTTGCTCTCTTCAGTTGCTTAAGTGAGATAGCTGTGTTGTTTAGCACAAGGGAACTCCTGTTTAGGATTCCCTCCTTCTTGAGAAGCCTCCTGAAGGTTTGTTCTTCAGCTCCTCCACATTTTGTTTCAAGTCCAAGGCATTTCCCTTCAGTATAGCATTTTTAGCAGTGCAGGGAACATTGTGTTGGTGGGTTGCAGTGGAGATTTCCATAGCATCACTTCCGGAGCTATGATTTTAGAGGAGAGAGCTTCTTTACATCAGGGAGGCCACTAGAGGAGATTTCAGATCCATTTTCCATATCTTTTCATCAGGCACAACTCCTCTCATCATTCACAGTTCAGTCCCTTCCTTTGACTCTGTTATTTCTGAGCAGAATTGCAGTGGGGTTTGCACCACTAGTTGGAGGGAGAGATATTCAGGGATTGGATCAGCCTCTCTCTTGAAAGATATATTGGAGGATATCTATTCAGAATATGTAGCATCTTCAGCCATATCCATCCATTTTCTGAGTTGTAGTTCTATTCCAGTTCAGAGGTAGCAACTCCGGCATTTTTCTTTTTTGTATATTTCAGCCAATCCTCCTAAGGATTGATGTATTATTAGTTTCAGGGGTTGAGATCTTGCTCCCCCATATTTATTTGAGCTTTATACTTCCATATATGTGTATTGAAATTATGTATGCAGCAGCACCATCTATTGACTATGCATTTTTAGTCACAAGCATCCTTGTGTAACAGTATTGTGATATGTTTCCATATGCATGCCATTGAGGGGTTCTTTGCTTAGCTTGAGTGAGTGATTCCTCAAGTATTTATATATTTCCTTGCTGATATATATATTCAGTGACTATTTATGGTTTCATGCACATTTTCGCTCTCATATAACACTGCTATGCTAGTGCATATTCATTGTTGATGCAGCCCTCTTCATTGGGCATTTTCTGAAGATAAACAGGCAAAGGAGACTTGTCTTAAGCTCCTAGAGACATTTTTTTTGAGCCCACTCTTGGATTTCAGCTCTAGATATATATATTGAAAGGATCCCAGACCAGGGATCAAATCCTGCTACCTCCATTCCTAGGAAATGCGTTTTCCAGGCTTGGGTTGCTAGCCATTCCTACTTGGAAATTTCACCTATCTGTAGACAGAGTCTGGAAAGGGCCAGAAAGCCTCTGGATCTCACCCTTATTTATAAGGTGACATATCCGGTAAATTCCCCCACAGTCCATCTCTGGCACATAATTGTGATATTTCTGAAAAAAGGAATATTACAGTGGTATCAAAGCATCTTTCTTGGTTCAGCCTGTGGCCTTCAAGCCCAAGAAAGAAGAAGAATAAGATGATGCAGAAGATGAGCTTGATCTCATCTATTTTCAGAACAAATGAGAGCCTTCCTGAGGAGGAGAAGCAAAGAGGAGAAGAGGAAGGTCCATGCACTTCCTATTCTCAGAAAGAAAGCAAGCATGAGAGATGCTTGGATCATCTGGTTCTAAATCAATACCTGGATGAGTATAGATCCCATTCTACAGCATTCAAGGGAGCTACATCGTTGCCACAGTTTATTCAGCAGAAGGAGGAGAGAAGGTCTTGTTGTTCAGTCTTTAACATTAATCATGGGTGTATTAAAAGGTCGACAAGCCATGAATTAAACTTTATATCAAAGGGAGAAATATTTTAAAAGTGGCTCAAAAGGGATAAAAGTAATAGAAGCCAAATGTATTAAAGCAAATGGGGAAATAACGCAAAGGATGGAGTGTAAAGTCATAAAGAAAACAGGAGATATAAAAGGAAAAGGAGCGCAGCAGTAAACGCAAGACCGATGTAATAAAAGAAAGTGCAGCCACATGAAGGCTCACGTGGGAAAGTCTGAGGGGGTCGAGCAACGGGGGAAGGACGAGATCCATACCCCCGTGGAACTGTGACACGTAGCATGGCGGGGACTCAACGTTAGAAGGAGGTGACACGAGGTTGCCGCGTGGCGGTGACATGGCGGATCGAAAGGTGGACCCTCATGGTGGGTAAGTCATATATTTATTTGGTGCAAGAACTCATATGTCGCAGGAGTTGGAAAGCGCACACAGTTAAAAGGTAAGGTAAAGTCTATTAGGTCAGCTGGTACTGAAACCCATACCAGCCTTAAACCCGACACGAGGCGCCCACCTACACCCTGACACCCGCAATCCCCACGTGCCACGTGTCTCATTGTCAGTGTCCTTATGACACTTGCCTTTAGTCATCCTACTCACCCGCCTTTTTAGCTCGAACAGCCTGCTCCAGTAATAACAACTCTCGTATTTCACTCCAGTAAAAAGACACAGGTTACTATCTACGGCAAATACCAAGTAGGGAAGAGCGCCTGGTCTACCCCAATCATTGTCAGGGTCCCCCGTGTCGCTTTCCCAAGCAGTGTCACCCTCTGTTTAGGTATTCCATTATCTATTTTCCCTCTGTTTTCCTTTCTCTTTTTCGAATTCTTGAAATGTCAGCCATGGGGAGGGGAATGCCTAAGAAGAACGAGCCAGAAACTCCCCAGGTCCGTGAGTCTAGGAACCCCCCTGGTTTTGAGCCCCTCTATGACTTGCAGGCTGGTATCTGCGACCCAAAATATCCTTTCGACATACGCAGTATCAAACCCCTGCTATTCGGCCGCCATTGCAAGAACGCAGACCGTTTCCGAGTTGTCGTGTCGGGCTTATACCACCAAATCACCCCTCAGGTCCATTCTTGTATTGATTTCATCACCTGGCTCAGAGATGTCTTTGATGTACATCGGGGAATTTTCATTTCCCCTCAAGGGAATAGGGTTTTTTCCCTTTCTCTCGATGTTATCAGATAGGCCCTCCGTTTCCCTGCCAGTGACGCATATATCAGCTTCAAAGATGAAACCTTGGCAACCCAGTTCATTAAACAGCCACGGGAAGCTCGTCGTGCCTTTATATCTTCCATAACTGTCGACCATGCAACTTCCCTGCCTACATTAGAGTCGTTTTATCTAAGTCTTTTCGTCGAAGAGGTTCAACCCATTCTTTCTCTCATCACCGGCCTTTTGGGGGTAGGGAGCCCGGAAGACATTTCTATGGTATGTGTTCGCTTCTTATGGCTCATGTCATAGAATGGGGTAGTCTTAGACATTCCTGGTTTTCTCTCCTCGGCTATCCTAACCCAATTCCAGGAGCTCTCACAGACCCGCCCGTTCCGTTTCTGCTCAATGGTGTTTTACCTCTTCTTGTTCCAGCATGCAGATAAGTTCGACCATTTGGGGTTAGACAAAGCCTATTCTGAGAATTCCCAACCCAGACCAGTCTTCGACTGTAATTTCTCTATCCGTAAATTACCTAAGGGAGAGGGTTATGCTAACTTTGTGAACACTTTCATGTCCATCGCCTATACTATTATTCACGACTCGCCTTCCCCTAGGGTTTTCCCAGAAATGAAACGCTGGCTGCAAGCCAGGAAATACCAGTGTACCGTAGATTGGTTTCTTTTTGAAGACTGCACTGAAATTCGGGTCTATGGAGCCGAAGTTGCCCCATACCGGTTGCCAGTTTTCCCCGTCCAACGAGTTTACGCCCTCGAATACATCTGGCAAGCCCTCAAAGCTGACCAGCTCCATTTTGTCCCCGCTAAGAAAGGCTACATCCTAAGACTTCCTATCGAAATCGGCCCCTTCGCGGTAAACTCAAGACATGCCCTCCCAATCGTTGAAAAAATGCTGCAAGATATGGGCCTGAGGCTGGGGAAAAGCTGGGCTTATGACCCACGAGAAATCATTTCAAACAAAAGGAAAAGGAACAGGTCTACACCCTACATACATGAGCCGAGGCCATTTATGGAATGGAGGGCTAACCTCGAAATTTGGCCCTTGTTTTCGCAGATGGAGACAGATTCATCTGCTAAAGGGGAGGAGGAGGAAGTGAACAGGGGCACCGGGGAAGAAGAAGCAGGTACCTCCGAAGCAGCACCAATGTCCAAGAGGCAAAGGACGGCCACCAGTGAAGCTGAAGTCATAGGAGAAGGGAAATTACTGGAACCCTTCACGAAGTTTGGTGAATTTGATAAAGGCAAGGCAGGGATAACAGTGTTGAGAGACAGCACCACTTCCTCTGATTTCACAGAGGTTACGCAGGCCATCATTGAGCACACTTCGTCCAAGGCAAGCGAAAGGGAACAGACGAATAAAGCAATCCAGGATAGGTACAAGGCTGAATTAGGGGGGTATGTGGAAAAATATCATACCATGATCTCCGCCTCTATCAACGCGGACACTGAAAGCCTGGTATTGTCTATGGCAGAGGCCATCCTGGACCCCAATTCTGATGTTTCTAGCTATAAAATGCTTGAATTGGCCATTGACATGCAGAAGGTACCGGCCAATGACATGTGCGACCTATTCCAAATGGTTTGCGACATGATGAAGGATAAACTAATGCAGCTCACCCTCACACTAAAAAAGTTAGAATAGAAACAAGACCAGCTGAGGGCATCCTTAGTAGCTGAACAAGTTTCTGGCCGTGCCAAAGCACACCAGGTTCCAAACTTTTTGAAGAATTGACTGTGTAAGAGCTTCTTGTTTGTAAATTTTGTGAAAGTTTTGATATGAATGCAAAGAGCCCGTAGGGCCCCAATGAAAAGGAGTTTTGTTTCAGATAAGGATTCTGGTCTCGATTCTTCACAGTGTGTTATTCTCTCTTGTGTGTTATAGTGTAGTTATTCATTTCGCTTATATCCATATATCTGGTATTGCATTCTGGAATGCGAGTTGCTGGCTGTTTCTGTTATGAATTTATCCATGTGGATACTTATTTCATTAGCTTCTTGGCAACTTTAAATATGGCTCAGGTGTAATATGCTGTTCCATTATCACTCCATTCACATTTCTGCTATATTGAATGTTATGAAGTATTATTTACGAACGTGGTTATCATGTATGGATTCTTAAATGTTTAAGCCCACCACATGTTAACGTGTGTTTCTGAATACTGTCTTTATAGTAATTAATATCTTCTTCCTTCTACATTCTCAGTAGATACCCTTATATCATCCTTCTCTGTGAAGTATTTGAGAATTCAGCCCTTATTACAGCGAACTGTCTTGGATTTGTCTTATGCATTTATATTGGATCTTAACATCTTGTCCATTCATTACTGTTCATTCAACGTTGAGCTTCTGAAGTATTTGGTACCATTTAAATCTAATTTTTCCATCTGCAAAGAAATAGTATGAGAGCCTGATTCTGCTGAGATTATCCTTATTACATGGTCTTGACTCTCTGCTACATAAGATGTCCTAGGCACTGGTCTATGGCAACTCTAGACTGTCTCTAGGAACTACAACATCTTTTTGGCGCCGTTGCCGGGGACCGAAGTTGAAGAAATTTAAGATCCCTGGGCCTCGACAAAATCCATTCACTCTTTAGTTAGGTGAGCTCGAAGAGTTGAGAGTTGTGCACCCCTCACCTTGGCGACTCCACAATCATTTTACAGTTAAACCCGTTTTCAGTCCTGGCTCCCCGTAAGCCACACTTAAGGTCAGATACATCTCAGTCAAGGACACCTTCTGTGTCTGACCCAGAAATAATCCTAAATAGAAGAGGCTGGAGGGAAAGGCAGTCAGTTCATACCGAGATTCCTGAATTCTCCCTAGAAAACTTTCCATATCTCTCGTCCTCTTCTTCTCAAAACACCCAAATACAAGGCTCTAACCCTACTATAAGAGATACTGGTTACTTTTCAGAAAGCCCACTCGGGGAGACACCCATATCAAAGACGAAGCCGAGTCTAGCTATACTCCGCATTACTCTTTCCAGCCAACCCCTGAAGTTGAGGAAATTAAGGAAGTTACTGAAGTATCTGCTGTTCACAGCCCAACATTCTCATCAACCCCTCAAGCCGCTGTTCACTACATCCCCATCATTATCCATACTTCACTTCCACCTTCTCCTCCTCCTCTCACAGCTCAGATTCTTGCATTACCTCCACCTCCTCCCCCAATGGCTAATGTTCCTGGTTTCTTGCAAAACAGATATGCTCCTTTGGAGCTACCTGCAGTACTAAATGACTTGCCACAAGACTACTTGAAGATCTTGCCCAGATTCAACGGTGAGAATGAGATTGAAGCCCATAAACATATTGAAGTCTTTTGCTCTTTCGCAGAGAATTTCAATGTGGAACATCTGGATGTGGTCCTAAGAATGTTCGTGCAATCCTTAGATGGGAAGCTCGAAAGTGGTTCAAGACACTTGGACCCAATTCTATCAACACATGGGAGGCAATGGAGGATGCCTTCATCAAAAAATGGGGAGAGAAGAAAGATCACGGTAATGTCCTTACCGAATTCAACACTCTGAAAAAGAAACACAATGAAGGGGTCTCAGAGTTTATCAGACGATTTAAAAAATTGTACCTGAGTCTTCCCGTTGAGATGAAGCCTCACCAGACCGCTGCCAAGGTCATTTTTGTGGCAGCATTTGATTCTGAGTTCGGCTTCTCATTGAGGGAGAGAAAGCCAGCCACTCTGTATGATGCACAGTCAGACGCACTGGAGATAGAAGCAAATTTTGTCTCGACTGGCAAATCCAAAGGGAAACAAGAACACGATGTTAGAAGGAGGGGAAAAGAGGAAGTATCCACCTCAGGCCAAGACAGAGATTCGGCCAATGACAAGATTGAGGAAATGAATAAAATGATCAAGAATCTCTCAAATAAGCTGTTCAAGCTTGAGATGGAGGCCAAAAATTCACCCCCAAAGAATTTCCAGAATGCTCCAAACAGAGGATTCAATTCTCAATACAGGAAACCACCCTTGCAGATACTGCAGAGGGGACAAAAGAAGCAACAAGATCAGGTACCGCATCCTTTATACTTGGAGGGGAAAGTGGAGGCTTCTCCTGAAGATTCTGCCTATGAACAAGAGGAGGCATGCCTCGTCTTCTCAAACAGTGATGACATAGAATGTCCTGTACAAGAAAGTGAGGAGGGGCAGCTCCAAGCTCACTCAGAAATAAGGAACAACGAGGATACTGAAGAGCCCGAGATTGATGATTACTGTAAACAGTTCGCTAACTTCATGCAAGCCCAGTTTAATAGAAGTTATGACCTCAGGTCATCCAGAAAGAGGACCCGCACTCAAGATGAAGAGGAGGACACACCCCAAAAGTCAGCATCTGCACAGAAAGAGGTCAATACTCAAAAACCCCTAGAAAAAGGTAAGAGGCCCCTTAACCAATCTCTGCAATCTGATATTCAAATGCCTTCATCTTCACAAGTAGCTGCATCCCCTGATGATAAGCCCACAGTAAAAGGAGTTAAGCCTCCCCCGCAAAGTAAAGAGTCAAAAGAAAAAGAGGTGTCAATAGATAAGCCTTCATCTATCTTCTGTTTACAAAAAGAGCTTGAAAAAGTAAAAATACCAGTCCCTCTGTCTGAGTTATTGAAACAACCTGCCTATCAGTCACAAGTCACTTCCTTCATCTCTCCTCCTGATGTACCTCACATTCCAGATAGTCTTAACCTGCAAGAAGAAAGACCTATGGTAGTATTCAGTCCACACGTTGAAGAGTTAGATCCCTCCACCCCTCCCTTTTATGTATCTTTAGTGATCCATGATCTATTGTTGCATAATTGTATGTTAGACTCAGGAGCGTCTCACAACCTCATGCCCCTATCTATCATGGAGCAATTGGGACTCCAAATCACTCGCCCGTATAAAGACCTCTATTCCTTTGACTCCAAAAGAGTGAAAGGTTTGGGCATGATTAAAGATCTGGCAGTTAATCTGGCTCAGATCCCGGCCAAAAGTGTGGTAATGGATATTGTAGTGGCTGACATCCCAGCCCGCTTCGGTATGCTACTATCGAGGTCTTGGGGAACCAGAATCGGAGGATCAATTAAGCTGGACCTATCCTATGCCACTATCCCTGTCTTTGGAGGCCAAGAGAGGAGATTGTACCGAGAAACCAGATTTGTTAAAACAATCACCAAGGCAGGTGATTCGGTTAATTCTCCAGTCTACAGCCGAGATGGGGATTTCTCCTGTTTGATGTTGAAAGAGGATCAGGAATATGCCAATGAGCCCTCATTCTTCAAAATAAAGGCTGAATCATCAGTGCAGGACTATGGATCTGAAATCTGGACACTCCACTTTGATGGGGCAAATTCCAGGGAAGGAAATGGGGCTGGAGTGTTGCTAATTTCACCTATGGGTCAATGGGTCCCCTTGTCCTTCAAGCTGGAATATGAGGCCACAAAAAATGTGGCTGAATATGAAGCACTCATATTGGGGCTGCAGACAGCAAGGAGTATGAAAATACAGAATCTAAAGGTGCTGGGAGACTCTGAGTTGGTGGTTAGACAAGTGAAAAATCAATGTCAAGCCAAACATCCTAGGCTAAAGGCCTATAGAAAGGAATTTTGGGATCTTGTAGAGAACTCTTTCTTGGAATTTAACATTCAATTCATGCCTCGAGAATAGAACAGAATGGCAGACTCCTTGGCCGTGGCTGCTAGTACCTTCCGCCCACCTCAGAACCCTCTTCTGAGATATGAAATCGAAGTAAGGTACCGACCTTCAATCCCTGATAACGTCAAGCACTGGCAGGTGTTTGAAGATGAAGAGCAGGTGAAAAGGTTCCTAGAAACTGTTGGGGAGTTTTCCAACATGGAGATTGACAGTTGTGAGGAAGAGATTGGAGACATTCCAGAAGATAAGCTGGAAGAGAGGATAGCCGGTCACAAATTCCTGCAGTTGAAAGGGAATGTCATTCCCTGAGGGCTGGTGCCTTTGGAGAGGTTGTTTAAAAAAATGATGTTCCTTTACAGCCAAACAAAGTGGTGGCAGAAAACCATGTCGAAGACCTCAATCTGGGCACTGAAGAGGATCCAAAAATTGTGAAGTTATCCAGGAAGGTCCCGGATGAATACAAACAATTGTATCAAAAGTTATTCCAGGCCTAAAGAGACGTGTTTTCCTGGTCATATCAAGACCTGAAAACTTTTGATGTCAGTGTTATGTAGCATAAGATTCCACTGAAAGGAGATGCAAAACCCCACAAGCAAAAACTCAGACAGATTAACCCCCTATTGCTGCCTTCAATTGAGCAAGAAATAAAGAAACTGCTGAAGGCTAAAATCATAGTGCCACTAAGGTATTCTTAGTGGGTGGCCAATTTAGTCCTAGTGCGAAAGAAGAATGGAGAAATAAGGTTATGTGTTGATTTCAGAAACCTGAACATGGCATCCCTAAAAGATAATTACCCGCTACCTAAAATGGACCATATCTTGAAGAAAGTAGTTGGAGCTTCCCGGATGTCCATGATGGATGGGTTCTCGGGCTACAATCAGGTGGCAGTATTACCAGAGGATCAAAAGAAGACGGCATTCACCACTCCATGGGGAACGTTCATGTATGCTAGAATTCCTTTTGGGCTGATCAACGCAGGGGCCACTTTTCAGAGGGCCATGGATATTGCTTTTATTGGAGAGCAGGACCAGTTTGTGGTGGTATATTTGGACGACATTACTGTATTCTCAAAGAATGATGTAGAACATATAGAACACCTGCGCAGGACCTTTGAGAAGTGTAGAAGGTATGGCCTCTCCCTTAACCCACAGAAGTCCCTGTTTGCACTAGAAGAAGGCAAGCTCTTGGGGCACATTGTAACCAGAGATGGAGTGAAGATAGACCCTAAAAGAGTTGAAGTTATAAATGGCATCACCCTGCCTAGAAACAAAAAGGAAATTCAAGTATTTTTAGGCCGAATAAAATTTCTGAGGAGGTTCATCCCTAACTATGCTGAGATAGTTAGGCACATCACCGACATGTTAAAGAAGAACAATGAAGTGAAGTGGTCATCTGAATCGAGAGAGGCCTTTACTAGAATCAAAAATGCATTTGCTCAAGCCCCTGTATTGGCTGGGCCTGATTATTCCAAACCTTTTATGATTTTTTCTTTTGCTTCACCCCACACAGTGGCTGGAGTTCTGTTGCAGAAAAACGAGGAAGGCTATGAGCAGCCAATTGCATTCTTCAGCCAAGTACTGCGTGATGCCGAGCTCAAATATAACATTTTGGAGAAGCAAGCCTACGCTCTGGTGAAATCCCTCAAGGCTTTCCGAATGTACGTTTTAGAGTCCCATATCACTGCATTTGTTCCCACAACAGCCGTTAAGGACATTCTCATCCAAGGGGACAGTGAGGGAAAACGAGGAAAATGGATATCCAAGATACAGGAATATGAGTTGGATATTTTTCCTACCAAATTAATCAAGGGCCAAGGTCTAGCCAAGATCCTATCTGAGTCAAATTGCCAGGCCCTAGGTATCAATCTGTCTATGACAGCAAACGAAGATTCTGAGGAAAATGAAAAACCACAGGGAGTGGAGATAGCCTCCCAGAAGATACAGATGAAATACCTTACCATCCAGTGGTACAAGGAAATAGTGGAGTACCTCCTAACGCTGAGCTGTCCACCTAGCTGTGAGAAGGCTAAATACAGGGCACTCAGATTGAAGTCACAGAAGTATATGGTTGCAAACGGCCGGCTGTACTGGAGGGATCCCTCAGGTATCCTGCTTTTATGTCTTACCGAGGAAGAGGTGGGAAGTATTATAGCAGAGTTCTATGAAGGTATATGTGGGGGCCATTACAGTTGGAGGGCTACCGCTCACAAGACCCTGAAGGCTGGTTTCTACTAGCCAAAATTGTTCGGAGATGTCTTCACTTGGGTCAGGGCATGTGATAAATGCCAGAAATTTGCGGAAAAACAGAAGCTCGCAGCTCTCCCTCTGATTCCTGTACATGTTGATGAACCTTTAAAACAGTGGGGAATTGACTTCATAGGTGAGATTCACCCGCCCTCAAGTGGGCAGCACAAATGGATCCTGACTGCTACAGATTACTTCACGAAGTGGGTGGAGGCCATACCTGCACAAAATGCTACAGACACGGTCATAATCAAATTCATGGAAGAGAACATTATATCCAGGTTCGGATGTCCTGCTAGAATAGTAACTGACAATGCCCAAGATTTCAAATCTACAAAATTTGTGAATTTTTGTCAGCAATATAACATCATTCTGGGCCACTCTACAGCTTACTACCCACAGGGAAATGGTTTGGCGGAATCATCAAACAAAACGCTGGTCAGAGCTCTAAAGAAGACAATAAATGAAAACCAGAGGAACTGGTATTCCCAACTGAAGTTCGCTCTGTGGGCAAACAGGATAACCAGTAAAAGGGCAACTGGAAAATCCCCCTATGAGTTAGTATATGGGTGAGCAACTGTCTTCCCTATACAGCTGGCCTTGCCAGTGGCTCGGTTTATGCAGGAGAGCCAGGAGGAACCTGATGATTTCATCAGGAGAATTAATCAACTGGTAGAGCTCGAAGAAACTCGCAGTCAGGTGAACCAGCGGCTTGTGGAATACCAGGAGAAGATGAAAGAGTTGTTTGACCAGCATACCAAGGATAGAAAGCTACAGGTGGGAGACCTAGTTCTCAGGTGGGATGTAGAAAGGGCTGATAAAGGTAAGCATGGTAAATTTGATCCCCTTTGGTTCGGCCCCTTCAAGATTACAGAACAGGGAGGAAATAATACCTTTAAGCTGGAGAATTTGCAGGGAAATATGTTGGACGCCCCTATAAATGGGCATTTCCTCAAACCGTATTTTCAGTTCTGAAGCAGGCTGAAAAAGCCTGATTGTATTATATTGTACATTAGCTGTTGTTTTCGTTTTTTATCAAGTAATGCATGAGTCATGATGATCTGTCCAGGGAGAAGTCACAAGAGCTGGAAAAGTGGTGTTCAAAGAAGATAGACAGGCGGTCTGCGTGGTTCTCGACACGTTCGGGGACAAACGTGCCGTCCCCAGGTGAAGCCAATGTTTTTCAGTCTTTAACATTAATCACGGGTGTATTAAAGGGTCGACAAGCCATGAATTAAACTTTATATCAAAGGGAGAAATATTTTAAAAGTGGCTCAAAAGGGGAAAAAGTAATAGAAGCCAAATGTATTAAAGCCAATGGGGAAATAACGCAAAGGATGGAGTGTAAAGTCATAAAGCAAATAGGATATATAAAAGGAAAGGGAGCGCAGCACTAAACGCAAGACTGACGTAATAAAAGAAAGTGCAGCCACATGAAGGCTCACGTGGGAAAGTCTGAGGGGGTCGAGCAGCGGGGGAAGGACGAGATCCATACCCCCGTGGAACTGTGACACGTAGCATGGTGGGGACTCAACGTTAGAAGGAGGTGACACGAGGTTTCCGCGTGGCGGTGACATGGCAGATCGAAAGGTGGACCCTCACGGTGGGTAAGTCATATATTTATTTGGCGCAAGAACTCATATGTCGCAGGAGTTGGACAGCGCAAGCAGTTAAAAGGTAAGGTAAAGTCTATTAGGTCAGCTGGTACTGAGACCCGTACCAGCCTTAAACCTGACACGAGGCGCCCACCTACACCCTGACACCCCCAATCCCCACGCGCCACGTGTCTCATTGTCAGTGTCCTTACGATACTTGCCCTCAGTCATCCTACTCACCCGCCTTTTTAGCTCGAACAGCCCGCTCCAGTAATAACAACTATCGTATTTCACTCCAGTAAAAAGACACAGGTTACTATCTACGGCAAATACCAAGTAGGGAAGAGCGCCTGGTCTACCCCAATCATTGTCAGGGTCCCCCGCGTCGCTTTCCCAAGCAGTGTCACCCTCTGTTCAGGTATTCCATTATCTATTTTCCCTCTGTTTTCCTTTCTCTTTTTCGAATTCTTGAAATGTCAGCCATGGGGAGGGGAACGCCCAAGAAGAACGAGCCAGAAACTCCCCAGTTCCATGAGTCTAGGAAACCCCATGGTTTTGAGCCCCCCTATGACTTGCAGGCTGGTATCTGCGACCCAAAATACCCTTTCAACATACGTAGTATCAAACCCCTTCTATTCGGCCGCCATTGCAAGAACGCAGACCATTTCCGGGTTGTCGTGTCGGGCTTATACCAACAAATCACCCCTCAGGTCCATTCTTGTATTGATTTCATCACATGGCTCAGAGATGTCTTTGATGTACATCAGGGCATTTTTGTTTCCCCTCAAGGGAATAAGGTTTTTTCCCTTTTTCCCGATGTTATCATACAGGCCCTCCGTTTCCCTGCCAGAGACGCATATATTAGCTTCAAAGATGAAACCTTGGCAACCCAGTTCATTAAACAGCCACAGGAAGCTCGTCGTGCATTTATATCTTCCATAACCATCGACCATGCAACTTCCCTGCCTACATTAGAGTCGTTTTCTCTAAGTATTTTCATCGAAGAGGTTCGACCCATTCTTTCTCTCATCCCCGGCCTTTTGGGGGTAGGGAGCCCAGAAGACATTTCTATGGTATGCGTTTCCTTCTTATGGCTCATGTCACAGAATGGGGTAGTCTTAGAAATTCCTGGTTTTCTCTCCTCGGCTATCCTAACCCAATTTCAGGAGCTCTCACAGACCTGCCAGTTCCATTTCTGCTCAATGGTGTTTTACCTCTTCTCGTTCCAGCATGCAGATAAGTTCGACCATTTGGGGTTAGACAAAGCCTATTCTGAGAATTCCCAACCCAGACCAGTCTTCGACTGGAATTTCTCTGTCTGTAGATTACCTAAGGGAGAGGGTTATGCTAACTTTGTGAACACTTTCATGTCCATCGCCTATACTATTATTCACGACTCGCCTTCCCCTAGGGTTTTCCCAGAAATGAAACGCTGGCTACAAGCCGGGAAATACCAGTGTACCGGAGATTGGTTTCTTTTTGAAGAATGCACTGAAATTCGGGTCTATGGAGCCGAAGTTGCCCCATACCGGTTGCCAGTTTTCCCCGTCCGACGAGTTTACGCCCTCGAATACATCCGGAAAGCCCTCAAAGCCGACCAGCTCCATTTTGTCCCCGCTAAGAAAGGCTACATCCTAATACTTCCTATCGAAATCGGCCCCTTCGCGGTAAACTCAAGACATGCCCTCCCAATCGTTGAAAAAATGCTACAAGATATGGACCTGAGGCTGGGGAAAAGCTGGGCTTATGACCCGCGAGAAATCATTTCAAACAAAAGGAAAAGGAACAGGTCTACACCCTACATACATGAGCCGAGGCCATTTATGGAATGGAGGGCTAACCTCGAAATTTGGCCCTTGTTTTCGCAGATGGAGACAGAGTCATCTGATACAGGGGAGGAGGAGGAAGTGAACAGGGGCGTCGGGGAAGAAGAAGCAGGTACCTCCGGAGCAGCACCAATGCCCAAGAGGCAAAGGACGGCCACCAGTGAAGCTGAAGTCATAGGAGAAGGGCAATTACTGGAACCCTTCACGAAGTTTGGTGAATTTGATAAAGGCAAGGCAGGGATAACAGTGTTGAGAGACAGCGCCGCTTCCTCTGATTTCACAGAGGTTACACAGGCCATCATTGAGCACACTTCATCCAAGGCAAGCGAAAGGGAACAGACGAATAAAGCAATCCGGGACAGGTACAAGGCTGAATTAGGGGGGTATGTGGAAAAATATCATACCAGGCTCTCCGCCTCTATCAACGCGGACACTGAAAGCCTGGTATTGTCTATGGCAGAGGCCATCCTGGACCCCAATTCTGATGTTCCCAGCTATAAAGTGCTTGAATTGGCCATTGACATGCAGAAGGTACCGGCCAATGACATGTGCGACCTGTTCCAAACGGTTTGCGACATGATGAAGGATAAACTAATGCAACTCACCCTCGCACTAAAAAAGTTAGAACAGAAACAGGACCAGTTGAGGGCATCCTTAGTAGCTGAACAAGTTTCCGGCCATGCCAAAGCACACCAGGTTCCAAACTTTTTGAAGAATTCACTGTGTAAGAGCTTCTTGTTTGTAAATTTTGTGAAAGTTCTGATATGAATGCAAAGAGCCCGTAGGGCCCCAATGAAAAGGAGTTTTGTTTCAGATAAGGATTCTGGTCTCGATTCTTCACAGTGTGTTATTCTCTCTTGTGTGTTATAGTGTAGTTATTCATTTCACTTATATCCATATATCTGGTATTGCATTCTGGAATGCGAGTTGCTGGCTGCTTCTGTTATGAATTTATCCCTGTGGATACTTATTTCATTAGCTTCTTGGCAACTTTAAATATGGCTCAGGTGTAATATGCTGTTCCATTATCACTCCATTCACATTTCTGCTATATTGAATGTTATGAAGTATTATTTACGAACGTGGTTATCATGTATGGATTCTTAAATGTTTAAGCCCACCACATGTTAACGTGTGTTTCTGAATACTTTCTTTATAGCAATTAATATCTTCTTCCTTCTACATTCTTAGTAGATACCCTTATATCATCCTTCTCTGTGAAGTATTTGAGAATTGAGCCCTTATTACAGCGAACTGTCTTGGATTTGTCTTATGCATTTATATTGGAGCTTAACATCTTGTCCATTCATTACTATTCATTCAGCGTTGAGCTTCTGAAGTATTTGGTACCATTTAAATCTAATTTTTCCATCTGCAAAGAAATAGTATGAGAGCCTGATTCTGCTGAGATTATCCTTATTACATGGTCTTGACTCTCTGCTACATAAGATGTCCTAGGCACTATTCTATGCAACTCTAGACTGTCTCTAGGAACTACAACAGGTCCTATGGAGAAAGAGAAATCAGAGGCAATAGGTTCCTGTTGTCTACATTTGATGGGGACACTTCAGCTAGAGATTGGGTGAAAAAGCTAGAAGCCTTTTTCTTGCTACATCCAGTGGTAGAGAAAGAAGCATTGGAGATTTTAGCGCTGCACATGGAGGGTGAAGCCTATGTTTGGTGGCTCAAACCCTTGGTCCATTCAAGGGCAAGCTCTTTTGAAGGCTTTTCTCAAAGGTTGATCCAAACCTTTGATGGAGAGAGGACTAAGGAAGAGCAGCCTTTTTTAGCTATGGAGGATGCAGCTATGGCATTAGAGGAGGAAAATGCTGTAGCCACACAAGAAGACCCCAGGATCCATCAAGGTATGAGTGAAGTTCCACTTTTCATTTCAGCAAACAACTTAAAGAACTGTGGAAATTCATATTTAAAGGTCCCAAGATATACTTCTTTTGCTATTCCAGAGCACCAAGATTGCACTGTGCTATGCAAAGGGTTTAAGGAAGAGATAAACCCTCATCCTCAAGCACTTTTGATGAGTCTCATTCGGCCCTTGAGGTTGGGATGTGAACCATTGGAGGATGAAATAAATCATGGCACCTTCATGATAAATCAGGGAACAAACCTTGAAGCAGAGAATGAAATAGCTGCTACACTATTGGAGGAATTAGTAGCGCTGTCAAACATGGGTGGAGAGGAGATATTACCTCCATCACATTTGGATCCTCATGGATCCAACATAGTCATGGGTGGGAGATCTTCCCTAAAAGATCTCCAAGAAGCTGCATTTAACACTCTCATGAAATGCAAAGAGAGTAATTTGGTTTGGGAGGATGGTATCCCTCATGGGAGGAGTACCAAAGGAGGAAGAAGGAGAAGACATCCACAAGGAGCTGAGTGGATGTGGAGGAGGAGCAAGAGGCTGATTTTCCACTTGCAGATCTATGACACTAGGCAGCAAGAGGCTTGGCTCCTCTTGAAGGAGTTTGGCCATCACTTGGTGCACCCTTTTTCCTGGAGGATAGGAGGGGAGAAGAGGTGGAAAGATGTTTGCATCATTGAGTAGCAGAGAGTAGGGATACATGGAGCTGGTATGGCATATATATCAGCCATGATACCTATTTGGTCTCAATCTAGTCTCCTAAATTGAGTTCATTTAATTGTCAACCAGGGTTGGTAAACTGCTGAAGTGAAGTGTACTGTATGTACCTAGGTGTTTGTTTCTTAATGCGTTGTGTGTAGTGTTTTATGATTTTTTTGGTCTTTTGTGATGATTTATGATGTTTTTGGTCTTTTTGGTAGTTTTATGTTCACAAGGAAAAATGACTAGAAAGCTAGTGGAAAGAAGCTAATGATTAAAACAAAGTGAAACCTGATTGGTTGATGACAAGTGGTGAATGCAAAGGCAACTACTGAAACAAAATCAAATCCAAACTATGACTAAACAGAAACAAAGCTTGATAATGACTTTTAAGCAAATGATTCAAAACATAAACTCAACTTGTCAAATTATTTCATCAAAGGTATTTTGAGAGAGAGCTTGAGACATGGTCAGCTAAGCATGCAAATTCTCCTAACTAAATAATTAAACAACTAACTTATAATGATGCAACATTTTATCCATGATTAGAGATTTGTTGAAGCATATTTGGAGTAAAACATTGATACCATCATAAGATCTCTACTTTAAGACTAGTTCCTAACTCTATTCTGCAACTTAGTTTGATAACACTACACTTCACTCAAAGGTTATAGATTTTTAAAATAGTCTTTTGAGGAAATTTTTGTTTGTGAGATGATAAGGAAGTTGCAAAAGTACTTCAGGCCTTAAAATGATATTGTCTTCTGTTCATATGGTTATGAATCAATTATAGATTTTAGAACAAGAAGAGGTTTGTAAATAATGAAGGTTGTTTTGTTAAGTTTAACAACTGAAGTAATCTAATATGCAGTGAATGACAACTGAATGTGGAGTGCAAATGCAATAAGTTAAGCTAAAACTGAACTTAAGATGTCACTAATCTAAAACAGTGCTGAACTACCAAGTCATTATCAAACTTAAAACAAAATAACTGAGCATGAATTAAGTGCAATTAAACTCCGGAGTATCCTAACTAGGCTATCATGCATTATTCTATGGAATTATACAGTCTGTTTGTCCATCACGATTGGTATTTTGGAAGAGTTTCTTAGAACAATCCTAACTGTAAAATTCAGTGCAAATGCAAACATAAAGACTGAAAGCAATTAAAAACTAAGATATCATAGCTATCTCCTACCCATCATTATGATATTTTGGAAAAGCGTTTTAAGAGCAAGAATAGCTATGGTACTTAGTGAAAACACACAACTGAAACGTTCAAGATCACAATCATGCTTAAGACATTATAAGGATTTTTTGGAAGAGTTTCTTCTTTTGGAAGAGTACTTAGAATAAGTATAACTGTGATGGTGAACAAAAGAGATTGCAATTAAATCCTACAATACTATAGCCATTTCCCATTCATTATCATGATCTTTTGGAAGAGCTTCTTCTTTTGGAAGAGTTTTTAGAACGAGTATAACTATAGTAGCTAATGAAAACAACTACGAATTCAACTTCAAAAACGTAAAGGCAGCTAGGATACTTATCTAAATTACGCAAATAAAACTGTGCAGGAGGCAGGGGCCCTCTACCACCAGACGGAATCTAACTCCAAATCAAATCAATGCTTTCAAAACAATACTGTCTGCTTCATTAAAGGAGAAATAACTTGAACAGAGCAATCTGCGTCTTCAGAAATGTAGCACAGAATCTAAGCAAAATCTAGAACAAAATCTAGCCTAGCTCTCGGTTTCCCAAGTGTTTATATAACAAATGTACATAACAAGACTTGCAACAATTCCAGGATCATTGTCTTTCCTTATTGAAATCACATTAGGACTCTTGAAGTGGCTGCGTAAAAAGGAAAAGGACATCTGGACTAAGACAGTCCTATTAGAATTCTGCCTTCTTAAATGTGTTCCCATGTACCAAAACCATATCCAGAATTCGTTTCTTCCTTCATGGTGAGCAACGAACAATGTAGACATGACGTGGAATATACCCATATGCGGTTTTTCTTGAGAGGCCACCTGGAACATACCTAAACGTGAAGACAGCTGCAGAATTTCCGGTTAGCTACGGAATGTCTGCATTCTGCAGCTAGTTCCGGTCAAAATGCATTACAATGACAAAAATCACAAAACTTAGCAAGTCAGTCATGTTAATCATTCTAAAAGTAATTTTAACTAAATTCATTGATCAATTGGGTCTAGGATAACAATGGAAAAAGGAAAATGAGGTAAAGTAAGATGAAAGAAAGCACAATCTTGAGGCTCAACAATACCTTCATCACATGAGTTAAATGATGTGAGCATGAGGAAGCAGCAAGAACTTGGGTTTCTTGAACTATTTTGGAGGGAGCACAAGAAGATTTGCTCTCAAATGATGTATGATGTTGCAGGAGTAGAGGAGGGCACTCTCATAGTGAAAAAGGATTACTCCTTAGCTTGGATTGATCAGGAGGCATTTATATCTTGGGAAAAGCTTCACATTTGCAGCAACATCATCAGAAGTGTTCTTGACAAGGAGCATGTCAAGAAACAGAGATTGGGATGGGCAGAAGCCTTTTTTCATGAGCTCACAACGCTGTCACTTGGCAGTAGGGTCACATGCATAGATCCATCTATCATTATACTTCCAGCCTATGGTAAGAGCATTGTATTTTCATTTTCTGATTTGCATCCTCTTATCATTATGTTGCAGTGCATGGCTCCTCAAAGGGAAAGATTTTTCATGTTGCTCCATGAGCAGAGTTGGGCCAACCCATATGATGGAGACAACCATCCTTTTCATGGCCTTGGGAAAATGTTTTTCCATTCTATTCATGTTCAGCTAATTCCTATGATTAGCATTGTATCTCAAAACACTTTTCCTTGTACATTTCTTGAGCAGCAGTTTGCAAAACTACATTATGCACTCTTGGGAGACTGTTGGTACTTTCTGATGGCACCATATGAAAACATCAGTACTTCGTCTATTTTTATGATGAGCATGTTTCCCTTTGATGATATTGTCCATATTATTATTGGAAGCATGATTGATGGATTGACACATGAGCTGAATGTGTCTTTGAGGGGAGATGATTCCCACAGTTTATGCATGGCATGTTCTAATGGGAACATGAGGAGAGACATGGTCACCACAGCTACTTATTTGCTTTCTTTGGAGGTGGAACATGAGTCTGATGATGATATCCATCCATTTTATGTATATGGGCATGTACTTGATTTTATATTTCTGATCCACTCATCTATTTACTATCCAGTAGTAGAGGTGGAATTTTCTGTACAATGCTTGCCATGTTATTTTTTGTAGCTGCAGTGGATGAGGTTGCGTTGTAGCCCTATGAGACATTGTTTGTACCTTGCTGCACATAGTATAATCTATAGCAAAAATTTCTTTGGGGTAATCTATGATGATCATGTCCTACTCATCATGGATAACATATCTTGGGCCAGCTGGATTATCATTGATGGAGGAAAGATCCTTGGAGGATTGCTCTTCATGTTGCCACTTGGAGGCAATACATTTGCAGCCCTTGATCAGCACACACTCCACACTAATCATAAGTGGAGGGTAGGACATCATGGGGTAAGCTATGGAGCTTGCCATATTCAGATTTTCAGCCCACCTTATTTTCCGGAGCTCAAGGTGGAGAGAGTTTTCTATGAGTTGCCATGCTTGGAGGTAGCTCATGTTGTATGGATGAATGCTTGGGGATGGGAGATTCATATGGGGATGATGAGTCCCATTATACATCATATCTCGTGCCTCAAGGAGACCCTTAGACAGCCCATTGTTCCCCCTCATGGATATTTGTTCCCACATGACAGCTATTTGGGGATGCTCACCAAAGGATAGATTACAAATGTTGGAGGGACAACTTGGACACTTGATTGATGATATGGCATCCTTTTCTTGGAGGATTTTATCATGCATGGATGCTACAGGGAAATTAAGGGGAAATAAATCAGTCTATCCTTTTACTTTCTTGAGGACAAGCAATCTTTGAGAGGGGAGGACTGTAATGTTCCCAATTTTTATGGAACAATAATTTTTGCATTCTCACTTAGGAGATAAATAAAATGGGTAAGAGACCCATTAATTTCATGAATAAGGAATAAAAATCCTCTTAGAATGAAGGGGAATAATTTTTGGAACTTAATTTCACACCTCCGTGTGTGAAAGGGGGCTTTTGCAAGAAGGCTAGGTCAAGTTTAACCAAGTCAAACTACGCAATAGATGGAGGTGTGGCTTTCTTGGGAAGCCAACACAATTGATTGAGGAGGGAGAAAACCTAATGTGTGGGGTCCATGGCCAAGGAGCCTTCATTGGCATAAAAGAAGGAAAGAACAACCATTTTCTCATTCATGGATATTTCGAATTGCTTGCTCTCTTCAGTTGCTTAACTGAGATAGCTGTGTTGTTTAGCACAAGGGAACTCCTATTTAGGATTCCCTCCTTCTTGAAAAGCATAATGAATGTTTGTTCTTCAGCTCCTCCACATTCTGGTTCAAGGCCAAGGCATTTCCCTTCAGTACAACATTTTCAGCAGTGCAAGAAACATTGTGTTGCTGGGTTGTAGTGGAGATTTCCATAACATCACTTCCGGAGCTCTGATTTTATAGGAGATAGATTCTTTGCATCTGGGAGGCCATTAGAGGATATTTCAGATCCATTTTCCATATCTTTGCATCGGGCATAGCTCCTCTCATCATTCACAGTGCAATACCTTCCTTTGACTACGTTATTTCTGAGCAGAATTGCACTGGGGTTTGCACCACTAGTTGGAGGGAGAGATCTTCAGGGATTGGATCAGCCTCTCTCTTGAAAGATCCATTGGAGGAGATATATTTATAATATGCAACATCTTCAGCCATCTCCATCCATTTTCTGAGTTGCAGTGCTATTCCATTTCAGAGGCAGCAACTTCGGCATTTTGCCTTTTTGTATATTTCAACCAATCCTCCCAAGGATTGATGTATTATTAATTTCAGGGGTTGAGATCTTGCTCCCCCATATTTATTTGAGCTTTATACTTCCATATCCGTGTATTGAAATTATGTATGCAGCAGCAACATCTATTGACTGCGCATTTTTAGTCACAAGCATCCTTGTGTAGCAGTATTGTGATATGTTTCCATATGCATGCAATTGAGGGGTTCTTTGCTCAGCTTGAGTGAGTGATTCCTCAAGTATTTATATATCTCCTTGCTGCTATATATATTCAGTGACTATTTATGGTTTCATGCACATTTTCTCTCTCATATAACGCAGCTATGTTAGTGAATATTCAATGTTGATGCAACCCTCTTCATTGGGAATTTTCTGAAGATAAAAAGGCAAAGGAGACTTGTCCTAAGCTCCCAGATACATTTTTTTTGAGCCCACTCTTGGATTTCAGCTCTAGATAGATATATTCAAATGATCCTAGAACAGGGATCAAATCTTGCTACCTCCATTCCTGGGAAATGCGTTTTCCAGTCTTGGGTTGCTAGCCATTCCTACTAGGAAATTTCACCTATATGTAGACAGAGTCTGCAAAGGGCCAGCAAGCCTCCGGATCTCACCCTTATTTAGAAGGTGACATATCTGGTAAATGCCCCCGCATTCCATCTCTAGCATAGACTTGTGATATTTCTGAAAAAACAAATATTACAACTGACAACATTTCTCCAATAACTTCAACTCTTGTTCTATCTAATTGAACTATATGTACATCTGAATTTTGAGGAGTAATATTCAATTTTGTAAATATCATTCTTGGCATAATTTTTGAAGAAGCTCCTAAATACATAAGAAAGTTATGAAAATTTTTGTTGAAAATATCATAAGTCAAAAGTAAAGGAGGAGTGTGTGAAATAGATCTATCACCAATTAAAACAAGATCATTGGGATTTAACTTGTTTACAGATGATGGAGGTTTCCCTATATCTTTAGAAGCTTGTGCTATAGCTAGTGGTTGTATAGGTTCTATGGGGATTGCCTTGAGTTCTCTAAGAAAAATTTGCTGTTGTTGCTTGAGTTTGGTCATTTCGTGTGAAATATTTGCTTTAGTCTTTTTCATATCTTCAATTATATTATATTCCATTGTATCTGAAACTATCAAAGTTCTGGAAGTTGTATTGGGATCTGGTGGAATAGAATCTGTCTGAACAGTTTTATATTTTCTAACTGTTGTTTTATCCTTGGTGGGGAGAGAATTTTGCTTCTAATTTGATATAGTTGAATCAGAAGAAGATTTACTTCTTGTAGAGATAGGCATAACTTCACTTTCTTCCTTTGTGGGAAGAATGGAATCCCATAAACCATTTAATTCAACTTCTTCTTCAGATTCTAGCTCTTGTTCAGATGGTGAGGGATCTTTAGTATCTTGATCAGATTCAGCATTCAAAATTACGTTTGGAGGTTGAGATTTTGAAGAAGGATTTCTCTTAAATGGGCGAAATGATTTTTTAGGGGTTGAGGTTTTAGCAACCTGTTTCTTTATTTCAATCATATCATTTGACATAGTCTTTAATACTTTTTGAAGACCTTCAAGATCAAATGGATCTTTCAAGACCTTCTTTTCTGAATCTTGATTGAATGTCACTTTCTTGGATTTGTTGTCTTTTGTTTCTGAACGTTTTTCTAATGCTAAAATTATTTTCTCTACAGCAAGAGCTTCTTTCATGTTTTCTAAAAGGGTGGCTTTAAAATCTCTATCTACAAAAATAGCTATATTAGAAGGCAAAGAAGAGATATACCATTCTATTTGTACATCAACAACATGTTTGGAAGTAGTTTGAATTTTGTTTAATAACTTGTTAAATCTGGATTTGAAATCTTTGATCCTTTCCCCTGAATTTATTTTAAGATTGGAAAGAGAACTGATTAGAGATGAAACATTTCTATCATCTCCAAATTTTGCAAGGAAATGTTTTTCAAAAGTTTTCCAATCAACAATAGATCCTGCTGGAAGTGAAAAATACCAGGATCCTGCAGATCCTTGTAAAATATAAGGAAAAAATATAACTACAATATCTTCATGAGAAACTCCATTTAGATTCATGGCTAACATAAAATTATTGATATGTTCTTCAGAAGGAAGACCCTCATCTGGATTATATTTAGGTAACCATTTTTCTGGATGATCCGGAAGAGGATTTGGATTGGCTATTAATACGGCACCAGGATTCGTCCAAGGTCGATTAGCCATAATTGGATTTGAACTTTGTGAAGATATAGAAGTAGATCTATAAGTAGGGGGAATGAATGAAGAACTTACAACTGGAACAATACTACTTGTAACAGCATTGATTGTTTGAGTAGAAGAAATGGAAGACTAAAAAGATGGAGATTGAATTAGAGGATGTGAAGAAGTAACTGAAGGGAAATTTTATGTAAATTCACTTGTGTTTGACTTAGATATGGATATAGGAACCTTTTTGCGAAATGATTCAATTGGAAATTCAAAAGGTGGAATTCCAAGTTTCTCACTTTTAGATCTAGTTAATATACCAGTTTCTCTAAATAGAGAAGTAACACTTTCCTTAGAAGCTTTTGGATTAACAGGCTTTTCAGCAGAAATATATATTCCTTCTAATTTCTGAATTAAAGACTGAACTTCAGGAGACTCGAGAGTGAATTCTGAAGCAATTGACTGTCGAGATACTTCAGGAGATGATGGAAAGGTTTCTACTATTTTCGATTTCTGAGTTGGTGATCTAGAGTGTGATTGGGAAGTTGTAGAATGATTTTGGGGAGATCGACTCTTATGAGGGCTTCTAGTTTGAGGTTTAGACTTATATGCCATTTAGAGTGGCCCTCCTTATAGTGCCAAAAATTTTGAGGCCTTAGAAATCTGTGGCAACAACAAGGGGGATAACCACCCAGTCTGGACCTTAAGATAACTACTTTTATGTTTGGGATAGTGGCTCTGACTAGATATAATGGGACCAGTTTCCCAGATTTGGGTTTTTTGTTTGATTGTTGGGTTTCTCTCAAAGGATTTACATGAAGAATCACTAAAAACTAAAACAAATTAATTCTAAAATGCAAAACTTTGAATTTAATCCTAATTTAATCTAACCCAGGAAAATACTAGTTTAATGCGATCTAAAATTATATCTATTCAATCTGTGATGATGAAGATCATCACAAATTTAATAGAGTTATTAGTTTGTAAGATGATTCTCTTGAAAAAATAGTTATTCAAAAGAAAATGAGAAATATGTCGCATATATCTGATGATCATATATAAAACAAACCAATTTCTATCTTTATATCGTACAATAGTGCAACTGATATTTCAAATAAAAAAAATCAATTTCATATATAATTCATAAAAATTGAATTCATCACTAATATTCAAAAATAGATTTAGCATACATGATAATAGTACCATATGTGTACTACTATGTTCATCTGAACAGTGATAATAGGCCACATTCAACTCCTCTATCAATAAGTCTTTCAAAGAATACAAAAGTGCATCATCATTGATCAACAAAATGATATATATAACTGAAAAGGCTGTGTTCCATTACTTTATCAAGGCATTCACAAACTTACTTAGAATTAAGCATTCTTTGCAAATGTTCTCAATAAAATTCTGGACCCTTCTCTAAATGCATGAGAAGGGTTTAAATACTAAACTAGCTACAAACTAAAATTAAATTATTACAAAAATGTAGAGGAGGTTTCAAACAACCTTCCTCTAAAAACTTAACTTAAACAATAATCTAGGAATTTTGAAATAAAAATCCTAACTTTGTAAATCTTGCCTTTCTTTATGAGTGTGATCATGAAGTTGACAAATATCTAGCATTGCTTTAAGATGAGTTGGGTGTGATATCTGTGACCGAATCTGTCCCTTGAAAATAGCAATTGAAATTACTGACTGAGATCTTTTTGTTGAATCTGTAAGAGACTGAAGAGTTTGATGTTGACGGTAAGGCTTGATTAGAAAATTCCAACAATTTTCCTTATCAAACTTATCAACTTTTTTGATCAATTCCTCTTGTGTATCTTCTCTCTGTCTCCACTTTAGTTCTACTTCCTTTGTTCCTGAAAACACATCAGACATGTTTTTGTTAAGAAGTTTTGTTTTAAATAATTGATGACATATAGACTGAATAATCTCATTTGATTTCTTGTCTGTCTTGGTTGTTTCTTTCTCTGCTTGATTAATTTGTGCTCTCCATTCTATGAATAACAATTCTTTGTGTAGTTTATCTATCTGTGGTAGATTAGCTTATTTTCCTATGTCTGAAATTTGCCACTGAATGTGTTCTTCAATTTTCTTTTCAAGTTTTTCACATTCCAATTTCTGAATTGCTGTTTACTGATTATTATCTTAATGAAATCACAATAAGAATCAATCACAGAAGCTTGGTGACAAAACATTTCTTGTTATTTCTTTAACATAACATTTACATCAAGTGCTTCTTTGATGAATTTTTTTAACTGTGGTTAATTCTTTAATTCAGCCATTACTTTTTCCAGATGTGCTTTCTTTTCATTAAGCTCTGTCTGAGACTTCAATTTGAGGTTTTCAATATCTTCATGAAATTGATTTGTGCTTATTTTGATCTGTTCAATGGACATGGCTTTCTCTTCATTAGTAACTGTTCTAATTCTTGTACTTTGGCTTCCTTTTGTTTCAACAATATTCTAACCTCAGTAGCTTTATCGACAGTAGCGGCGGCATATGCCCCTACATATTGTGATAACTTGGTTAGATATTCAGTGAGATCATCTAAGGAATCCTTCCAAAGTACATCAACTAATTCATCTGTTGGTTTTGCAGTTGTTTCATCAATCCTTCTTATTTTATTCCCTTTAACCACAAATTTGTAGCTAGGACTGTAGAAAATGTCTAATGATGGAATATCTTCAATCTGCAGAACTATCTAATCTGTAGGGTAGGCTAGTATGATTTCTTTGTCATGTACTACTGGAAATCTTTGTAGTGGATTAACAGTTTCAACTATTTTCTATGAAGGTTCTGGTGTTTGAAAACTTGATGTCTGATCAATTTTGGGATTTTATTTTGAAGTCTTTATTGCTTGAGAAAATTCTTCCCATTCATTCACCAGGTCTCTCACTTGGGAGGGGTTGGATTGATCCAACATGCTATGAGTATGTTTAACTGTTTCCGAATTTGATTTTGTCCCATTGTTCTTTGTTTTCTCCAGCACTTCTATCTCTTGAAGAATTTGGTCAATTTTTGAATTTGCTTTCTTAGATTCGGATTCCTCAGATTGATCCGAATTATCAGACTGCTGCTGTGATTGACCTGATTCATTTTCAGATATATCTTTCATGTCATCATCTATACTAACACTTGGAGTGTGCTTTTTATCTCCAATAGTCAACAGATTCAAAGGAACCTTTTCTAGTATATTGTTTCTATATGTTTGAAAAGATTCAACATCTTCTTGACTTAATTGACTAGAAACGTATTTGATAACATCAGAGAAATTTTCCACGCCTTGGAAGAAATCATTAAATTTATCTTCTTCCTTTACAAAAGGCTTCGTTTTTAGCTTTGTGATGTAATTTTTAATCACATCATTGGGAGCATATAATCTTCCCAGCATAAATGCCAATCTCAACAATTGAATCCTAGTAACTTCTTTGTATGTATTGCCAATATTATCCAGAGCAAAGGTGTCGCAATGTACAGGGAAAGTAGGCCAAATATCCTTTTTACCATCTTTCAACTGCTTTGTGACACTGTTGACAAGCTGATATGCTATTTCTTTTGCAAGTAATTTTTCCGGAACATAGTAAGGTAAAACATGGGGAGAAGCATAACTCCCAAATACTCTAATATATGTGAACTTTTCTTCAGCAAACCATCTTGCTACGGGAAGAATATCTACATTGGATTCTTCAGAAACCCTTGGAGACTTTTTTTGAAAATCATTTGATGCATGGGAAATATGACTCCGTAGCAGATTTTATAAAAGTGTAAGTGGAACTCAAAATCCCAGAGTTATCTATGGTAGATATGAATGGGGGTAGGGTTTTTGGTGGTCCATTTCCAACCCATGGTAGGAAAATTAGAAGTAAAACAAATGGAATCTATGACATAAGAAAACATATAAAACGGAGGTATTTCTCTAAGAAAAACACTTATTTTATTCCTATATTCAGTGATATGCTTGGTTAGGCAACTCGATAGAATGTCTGCCCAATTCAGGATAGAAGAATTGAAGGTTGCGTCAATTAAGGGAACCCAATCTCTTGAAAATCTAGTACTATCAGGCTTGGAAAATATTCTACACAACATACTGGCAGCATAACAATAAGGATTAGGAATTTGTGCAATTGGGTACGTACCATAATTGTCTTACTCCAATTTCCCTTCATTTTCCTTGCATTCATGGATGACTTTGATAAGATCTAGATGTTTTGCTTTGAAAGTCTGCACCTACTTATTGTCGTATCTCTGCTATGGGGTTGGTAGATGATACATTACTGCTAAATCTTCTACTGTGAAAGAAAAGATTATCTCTCCTCTCGAATTCTTGAAAATTCTATCTTCAATGTTTAAGTGGTCAATTTCCCACTTGACCATGTCTGTATAAGGAAGAATATTTGGTCTCGCTGCTGTTCTCTGAATGTACGAACATGCAACATCGAAAAGGGTTGCATCAGAGGTCAAATCAATGCCTATAGGAGAAACTTTGTCTATCACCCATGGTCCTTCATTTTCGAATATTTTGTACATTGCCTCCCATGATGAACTATAATAGTCTTTGTTGTAGACAGTGTCTGAAAATAATGAAGACATATCTGCCTCTTCTGTGGAGGATGTTTGAGAAATTTCCTTGCTTCTTTTTCTCATTTTGAACTTCTTCACCCAAATAATTGATTTCCTAAGAGCAGAGAAAATTTAGCATATAAGGAGTCTCATAAGAGTAAATCAATCATTTATTTCTAATGCATGCGAGAAGATTTCAATCTATCAATCATCTTTCATAATTCCTAATTTAATAGATCACGTGGCCTCGCACGTAAGATCTATCAATTGCTTTAAAGCCATTAAGATCTTAAATTCCATTTTATACGAAATAAGTTGTTTTCACACGCTGAATTCATTTAATATGCATTTTGCAATTATTTCTTATAATATTTCATGATACTTAATCTTTAAAGGTTGCGAAGTGCGATCTGTGCAAATCGCAGATCACAACTTTTATAAGATAACATTTGAATGTATATTATAAGTTGCGCGCATGCAAAAAAATTAAAGTGGACGCAGTTTCAAAAGGTTTTATATTACCTAATTTATCTATATGTCGGGTCCACGAGTATCGCGAATTATATCATTTTCTTCTTATGGATTTGTTGATTAATTAAAATGTGATGCGAAAAGGAAGAGTGAAACAGTGATTTTGATATTTTTACAAGGTTTTTTTAATTATTTGCTTTAGAAAGGCTTTGAGCGCATTTTCGCATTTCGCATATCTTACATTTTATAATTCTTTTTTGAAATAAGATATGTAATATGCGATGCGCTTTTTATAGGAAAAGAACATAAATTTTGTTTTCTAAGTTTTTATGTTTTAGGAAATAAAAAGAATTTCCTATTTTATTTTTAAAGGTTCCCTATTTATAAAAATAAATGGGGGGTTGTTGTATAGCACAACAAGACCATAGTACTTTGGCGATAATTTATTATCCTTCTTAGCTTGCTTAAGGGATATTTTTTTTGTATGGTTGTAGTCCTAAAAACACCCAGTCGCTTACATCAAAACTTATTTCAAGGTGATGTTGATTTTCCTGTTGTTTCATTCAATTCTACACCAAATTTAGGTTATCCTTTAGGAGTTGGAGAACTTGTTGTTGCTCGATGTGATATTCCACTGCTTAAAGCTTGGAATTTTATCTTAAAGATGATGTGATGGATGATGGATGATATCCATAGAGTACCATAAATGGGGTCATTTTTTTTGTAGTGTGGAAGGAAGTGTTATACCACCATTCAGCCAAAGGCAACCACTTGATCCATTGTGTTTGTTTATTAGATACAAGGCAACAAAGATATTCTACCAAACATTTTTTCACTATCTCAGTTTTCCCATCATATTGAGGATGATAAGATGAGCTATGAGCTAGTTGAGTAACCAGACAAGAAAATAATTTCATCCAAACATTTCTAGTGAAAATGGGATCTCTATTTCTTACAATAATATTTGTGTTTCCATGTGGCTTTTGAATTGTTTTCATAAATGCAGTAGCAATTCAAATAGCTTTAAATGGATGTGATAATGCACAAAAGTGTGCATACTTGGTAAGTCTATCAACTACCACCATGATAAAACTCTTTCCTTTGGACTTGGGTAAATCTATGATAAAATCCATGGAAAACTCCCCCAAATGTTGACTCGCAATGGATAAAGGTTGTACCGGACCTGAGGTCTTAATTGTGTCAACTTTATTTTGTTACCAAACCAAACATTCCGCCACAAACTTTTGAATATCAGATTTAAGGCCATCCAAAAAAAAATCTTTCTTGACCCTATGGTAAGTTTTTAAAAATCTCGAGTGTCTCCCTAAGGGAGACGTGTGCAATTCCAAAATAATTTTTTGTTTTAGTTGGGAATTCTTACACATATATAAGCATTCTTGGTACCACAATGAATAAATTTTCCAGCTAAATGTATTGGATGTACTGGGATCTTGCTGCAACTTTTGAATGAGTGTCCACACTTCTTCCTCATTCTTCCACTCCTCCATTTCTTCGGTTATCCAATCTGGTTGGGTAATATAAATGGCACAAAACAATGCTTCCACATCCTCATCCTTTCTTGAGAGTGCATATTTTTGACCCATTTCAAAGTCATAGCCCAACATATTTGTGACCCATTTTTTCTACTCTTCTAAAGATAATCTTTGTTCCAAAAATTATTTAAGACTATCAAGATTTTTTTTAACCTTTAAAGTGTCTTCCCATTAGGTAAGGTCGCCATTTTTTTAGTGCATGTAGTATTTCCAGCATTTCCTTCTCATAAATAGCTTTTTGAAAATACTCTTCTTTGATTGGAAAACTTTCAAAATCAATGGGTTTTTCTTCTTGCATTAAAACAACACCAATTTGAATTCATGAGGCATCAGATTCCACAATAAAGGTTTTTGTGAAGTCTGGCGTACCTAAGACTGGTGCTTTTCACATTGCCTCTTTAAGATGTTCAAAGGCCTTAGTTGCTTATGGAATCCAAGAAAATGCATCTTCCTTTAATAATATTGTTAGAGGTGTTGCTATTATCCCATAATTCTTAACAAACTTGTGATAATATCCTGTTAACCTAAGAAAACCTCGTAGATTCTTTAGGGTTGTGGGGTTTTTCCATTCCTTAATGGCTTTAAATTTTTTAGGGTCTACCTTAACACTTTCATGAGATAAATTATGACCCATATATTCCACCTCCTATACTCCAAAAAAATATTAAGAGGTTTTTACATATAATTGTTTCTCCTCCAATAGTTTGAGCACCATGTCAACATGTTGAACCTGATCCTTCCTAGAATTGTTGTAGATTAGTATATCATTAAAAAATACTACCACAAAATTTCTAAGGAAGGGTTAGAAAATGGAATTCATCAACCCTTGAAATGTAGTAAGTGCATCGATAAGGCCAAAAGGCATGAGAAAAAAATCATAATGACCCTCATGAGTTCCAAATGTTGTTTCTGGAATGTCTTAAGTCTTCATTCTAATTTGATCATAACCTGAACGAAGATCCAACTTGGTGCGGTAAATTTCTCCATGTAATTCATCCAATAATTCGTTAATGACAGGAATGGGAAATTTATCTTTAATAATGAGCTTTTGGAGCTCCATATAATCTAGAAACATGCACCATGATCCATCCTTCTTTTGAACTAATACTATTGGAGAAGAGAAAGAACTTTGGATAGGTTTAATTATACCAACCTTTAGCATTTATGCAATCATACGTTCAATTTATCTCTTTTGGGAATAGGGATATATGTAATTTGGAGGAACACTTCCTAGAATCAGATGAATAGCATGATCATGATCACGAATAGGTGGGAGGCATTTGGAAGTCTCAAACACTTTGGAATGATTGTATAATAATTTTTTGATATCTGGATAAATAGAGGATTTTGATGTTTGAACCTGTAGTGAGCATAATTGTGCAATTACACCTCATTATTCTTTCTTCAAAAGCTTTGTCATGACATTAGAGTTTACTATGTTATGGGATGAAATACCATAGGGTCTGGGTTGGAAACCCCAACAAAGAAAGAATAATATAGCAACAAGAATCATACAAATTTACAGTCCTAATGCTCAAAATAGTAAAATGGGAAGCCCGTAGGTCCTACGTTTGAAGGCGATCCTGCAGGGTACAAACCCTTTGCTTTTGCTAGTGCTCTAAAACCTGCAAATCACTCAAGAAAAGAACATATACTAGTAATAAATGAAAGCATGTTCAAGAATTTAGTGTTAGATCATATATGATTATAAGCATAATAACATGAAATCATTCATAATACGATCATAACACGTATAAAGAATTAATATCATGAACATCAAGAACGAGATAGAGCTTCTTTATTGATGAATGCAAACATGTTTGGAGAAATACCACCTGATTCAACCATGACTCCAAGATAAATCGTCCTCCGGATCCATCCAGCCCAAGCCTCAACAATATCCTTCCAAAAGAATACACATGGATGTCATATAAGAGGAATGAACATCTTTGTGAGGGAAACAAGGGTTTCCACAATCTAGGAAGTGCAAGAGGCACAAGGATAAATTAGACTTGATCAATACCTATCTCTCTCCCCCTTTAAATCCTTCCCACAAGGTGTATTTATACCAGCTAAAAATAATTGTTTCAGTTGGGATACAATTAGGCCACGAGCTTCCATAGGTAGGCTTCTAGTGTAACCTATAAACCCCACCCATAAAATAGGGAATTTAATATTTTTCATATTTCAAATTATATAAACCGGTTGGGTATAGATGGACCTGCATGTGTACACACTTTTGAGAGCATAAAGTCGCGTATGGAATTAAAAATGATGTTTTTTTATAAGGGACCAAGTTTGAAGGGAAAGGGTTTCCCAAGGCCATAACTCAGAGCATCAAGTATACAAAGGTGGAAAATTTTGTTATAATAGATTATCCTTCCAGTTTTCCTTTTGATACCCCATAATTCAACTTCCTTTCCTTCCCAAAAAAAAATTAAGAAAATTTCATGAAAATTAAAAGCTATAGTCTCCAAAGATTGTAGCCATTGGAATCCTAGTACAACATCAACACCACCCATTGGAATAGAAAGCTTGGCCTCTTCAATACATATTCTGCCATGGTTAACTTGATATTATGGCACTTTCTAGATAAATTTATAGTTCCTCCATTTGCAACCATCACTTGACATTCTGGTGCTGGATATAGGAAGCAATTCAATTCCTCGGCTATACTAAAATGAATAAAATTATGTGTACTACCTAAATCAAACAACACTATTACCTTTTATTTCTTGATATATCCTCCTATCTTGAGAGTTTGAGGAGTGGTAATTCCTTCCAATGCATTAGAAGATATGGTTGGATTCATGTCTTCCTTCTCTAGGGTTGGTTCCTAGTGTATATGCTCCTATTTTGATGTTTCTTGTTCATTTTATTCCTCTTCTTCACAATTTGTGTAAAACAATTTCTTATCAGTGCCTTATCACCTTTAGTGTATTTTCTATCATGAATATAAAAAATCCCTTTTGATATTTTTTCATCCAATTGTTGTGGTGTCAAGTTTGTAGGTTGTCGATAGCTAGGAGAAAAAGTAATTCCATCTTTATAGTCGTGATTGGTAGACTTCCTTGTTTCCATAATTTTTCTTTCAACTTTTCTTTCCACCCTGATCCCTTTTCCAATCAATTAGGTTCCCAAAGGCGAACCTCATGTTGGATGTTATCCTTTAAAGTTCCTATAAACGCAATAGTCCTATGTTCCTCTGGAATATCAATTACTCTTATATTCAATTTTTGGAAGTCCTCAATGTGCTCCATCATTGAACCCTTTTGTTTGAGATTTATCAATTGGATAAATAAGGTGTTGCTCTGTGTATCCTCATATTGTGCTATCATTTAATCCATAAAAATTGACCAAGTGACAACTGGTTTATGAAAAAAAATCCATTGTTACCATACAAACCGACATTTTTCTAAATATAAAGTTGAAATGTGTACCTTTTGTGTGTGTTTCACATTATGGAGCTCAAACTATTGCTCCATTTGTAGTATCCACATTATCAGATCCTTGCCATCAAACTTTCTCATATCGATCTTTGGAATATTGTGGGTCTTAAATCCAACATTAGAGTCTATGAAATCATTATTAACATTTATTTTGTTATCAGATTGATTTTCATCTACTACCCTTTCGCCATTAGGAATCATTTCTTGTAGAAACTTTGTCAAACTGTCATTTAAACCTACCATGTCTGATTTTAGACCATTCTTCATGTCTTCTATGTTTCCTTTTAGCTTTTCTTCGACATCATCAATATTATATTCCATGCCATCCATGAAATTCTTCAAACCATCCATCTTAGCTTCCATTTCATTTTTGGTTAATTTTTGTGAGAGAGAAATTTATTGCACTTGGTCTCGTAATTTTGAAATATCATGTTGCACTTCTTCCTCTTTATGCATCATATTAGAGCTTTATGAGATATTAATGGGCATGGAATTATTTTTGGGAGGAATTATAGTATCCAATTATGATATCAATGCTTCAATATGCCCTTTAGAATCACTTCAAACTAATTTTTTTAAACAAAAGTTATAGAATTTAAAAAAAAAACACACACTTTTTTCTTGCTTTTGAGGAGCTAAATATTGAAAATGATGTATATATATTATTTCGGATCCCTAAGATTTGAAGTATGGTCTTGTAGTACACCTCTTATTACTCTTTCCAATGCCATAGGTCAGATCTAATTTGGATTCTTCAAGACAAATTTATGCCCGATCTCCCACAATGACCTAATTATGGATTGGTTCAGTAGAGTGAACTTGTATGGCATGCCACGTGTCATTGTTTCAATCTTCAGCCCTGAAATCGATAAAAAAAAGCTAAAATCTATGCAATTTGGACCACTTTTTACGTAATTTCAATCTGATCCCGAAAACAAAATTTATGACAATTTTCCCTCTGTCCCTTGTTTGAGATGAAATTATAGAGCCTGCAAAACCCCTAAATTCCATAGATCATATCTACGAAATATTGCGAACCAAGGCTTGAAATGTTTACACGAAGTTCATCAAGGTTGTGGCTCTACATGGTAAAAATTTTGGCTTCTAAAGCCTCGTGAAAAAAAAATTATAACTAAAATATCAAGATTGCATGTTTGAATAAGTGAAACCCTAGAATCCCAAGCTCTAATACCAAATGTTATGCAACCATCTCACAGAATAGAAGAAAATATAGATCAACAACATAGAAATAGGCCTCTTTGAGGGGGAAACATCCTTTACATTACATAAATGAACAATTCTTGGATGATTCAAATGATAAAAACCTACTTTCTATATATAGGAGTCTAAGGGGTCCCAATATAATCAGAGCCTACATAAAAATAATAATGTAAGGGTACAACAATAACAATAATGGGCTTCTATGGGGCACAATGATAACACTATGGGGATTACATGGGCACAAAAATAACAATAAGGGGGCTACACTAACAATAACAATAAGGGGATACACTAGTATTGTAGGGACCTAACAGTAAAGCATGCAATAGAAAGAAGCATCGAGAAGCACAAGGTCATGTTTGTAGCCAAGGGTTATGTTGGAGCAGGGTCCGTTAGGACCACATTTTTTGGTAAATAATAGTATATTTTTTTAGTTTTGAGTCGTGTGCGCTGGGTCAAATTACCTTCATGAGATATAATGGAATGAAGGGTAAATCTAGAAGTCTCAAACCTTGGTTTGAGGACCTTAGGATAAGCGCAAGCTAAGGTATAAAAAGAAGTATAGATCGAGCTAGATAAAATAGTTTTTGATAAGTTTTGGGATATGTTGTGATCTATGCTAGAACAATGAAATCGATATGTGTAAGAGTCTATGTCTGAAAGGCTCCTCCTGGTTGTGTGTGTGAATACCTTAGTCTGATTGTGTGCGGACCCCACTAGTTGTGTGCGCAGGTGGATCTAAAATATTGTAAGGGTTGTTACGACTGTTGATGAATAAAGACCTGTTTTGATAACTCTCTAGAACAAATGCATTTTTCATTTTCTTTATGATATATTTTTGTGTATGGTTTCCATTTACCACATTAAGTTATATTATCTAAGATCGGATCGGTTGTGTACCTGTGTTACTGCTGATATGAATGCTAATGACATAGATCTAGTTATGTAAAGGTTGTATATCACATTATTAGGGCTGTTAAAGGAATTTCAGAGCTTCTGTCCAGGTGCATGCATTGGAATAATATGTGTTAATCAATCTAGGGTTTTTGGTGTGCAACTCAGTCTATGTGTTAAAGCAAATCTAAAGGTGCCCACTTTATTTAATTCTCTCTCAGGGTTTGGAAACCTAGTTCCTACACCCCTCGATACTGCTTCAGGTGAGACTATGGCCTGTGCAAGTAGTTCATTGCCGAAAGGGCTTGTAGTAAGAGGGTTTCGTTGGTTAACTGCTAACTCTCAACCTGGGTCAAGGCCCCTCAAGCCAAAAAATGGTTCTTTTGTGGGAACCAGAATCATTTTGAGAGAGATTAGGTGATGTGGAAACCATCGAAGACTGAATTAGAAGACTGGTTTAAACAAAATATACCCGAATTATCCATCAAGGAGAATAGAAGTAAGAAGTTTTTTGTTGAAGAGAGGGAAAAAAGTATATTTTCACAAAGGTTCACGAAATATTCTTTGTGATCTTTGCACATGAATTACAAGAGTGGTTGTTAAGGTTAGCTGAGTTTCAAACCTACTGGAAGGATGATAAGATCACTCAGTGGACACCTAAGTTGATCCAACAGTTAGAATTGACTAATAACTCCATCACCCACACTGTAGACCGTTGGGTGGACAACATTCTAGGTGGGTTTGTAAAAGAATTTGCAGTAGATAAATTTGTGTCATATTATGAAGCTGAAAGGAGGTTCTTCAAAGGACTAAGAGGTAAGTTCAGATGCTCTCTACCTTTACTTATTAAGATGCTATTGTGTGAAAAAGGTATTATGTGCAGTCACGCCGAGTGAATGACGCAAAGCGAAGTTGAAAGAACTACGTGCAAAAGAAAGTACTTTCGGGTTAATCAGAGAGGAGACAGAACTATATACAACCCTTTGATAAACCCACCTGATAGTGATATAGAGAGTGGTGAGGATACAGGCACTGAGGGTAGCCCTAAAACTACTCTGCAGTCAAACTCGCACAAGGGTAAGTCATCTCCTACTCCACCACCACCTCCACCACTAGGGGGTGATATGGCTGCACATATGAAGCTACCCAAATTCAACGGTATGGCGAATGAAGACATGAACAGGTTCTGGTTTGTTGCAGATGCGATATGGACTGCGCATAATGTCAATAATGATGTTGTCAAAAGGGCGCAAATGGAATTTGAGGGTCACATGCTGGACTAGTTTATGGGATATCTGGATCAAAATGTTGATCCTCCTGTCAATGAAATCAAGAAGGCATTAAAGCAGTAGTTCAGAAAACCAAATTCATACTCACAATGTGTAAAAGAGCTGAAAGATATCCAAAAAGAACCAAATGAATATGTATGGGAAGCAGATCAACTATTTAAGCACACCACCAGTGATGGAGGATTTATCTATGATGATAATAAACATAAAGAATGATTTACTTCCATTCTCCTGCTACACCTTATCAACCCTATGAATCAGCAGAAAATTGATTCTCAATCAGAGGTTCTTGAAGTTTCTATGAAGCTGGAAGCCACGCCCCGAACTGATGACCAATTTGGAACCCTACAAATCCAAATTCAGTTAGAATCGATGCACTTGGAGATTCAGAACCTATGTAGAGATAGAGGGAAATAATTTGGAGCAAATGTATGGTGAATATACTGTAAAGGTCCCAGTCACACAAAATATCAGTGTACCTTGCTTCAAGATTACATGCAAGTGGGAGGACCAAATCCATTGCGACCCAGGGATGCTGCGGGACTGAGTGGTACTCCCACACTATGGTGCGTTGATTTTGAAGTGGCTGGATGACATGACACAAACCATTTCCCTTGATTAGGAAGTTATGTACCATAATTGAAGCAGCAATGGTGTAGGTTTTTCTCTTAGGTTGGCCATGACGAGCATCACTACCGTACCTTTAATCTGATGATAGACAATTCCAACCTCTATAGAGTGCAGGCTGACCCATCTTCACTACAATCCCACTCTGGGCGTGGTGGATCTCTAGCCAGAGGAAGGGGAGGAGGGAGAGGTGGAGGTGCAGGTCATGGAAGGGGACAATTGATTTGCGACAACTGTGGAGACATTGGACACTATGTGCGTGACTGCCTGAATCCTACGTGAAATTATTGCAGGTATTGTAGATAGTTTGATCATTTCATTGAAGATTGTCTCGTTTTTATTGCTAGAATGTAGGAGGAGCAACAACAGACACCCACATAGAATATCCAAATGGTGATATCTGAGCTACGAGATGATGATTTGAGTGAAATAAAATTACACGTAGTGGAGTTTCCACTGGAGAAGACGAGGGAAAGAAGGCTGATGGAGAACCATTGATCAGGAAGGATTCTAAAAAGAAGGAAGGTCTCAACCTATAGAAGGAATAGGAGACTTTTGTGGAAGCCAAGAAGGATTTTGCTGCTGCAGGTGTGTCCACATCCAAGTCAATCACAAAAGAAAATATTGATGATGAAGTCAAACCTTGCCTGCAAGCCTACATTAATATATTACGTAACCAAAAAGTAGTAGACAACTTTTAGGCTCTGATAGATAGCTGCGCAGATAAGGAGCTACCTAGAACTGAGAGTAGGGTTGTACAAGATCTAAATAATAAGAAGAGAACCGGTTAGGAGATGTGCATGACCATGAAAATTGGAGAATATGATATGGATCATGTCATTTTGGACTTAGGCTCTTATGAAAATGTTCTACCTAAGTAGAACTAGCTGAAGATGGGCGAACCAAAGCTGGAATGGTCCAGAATTCAGCTGCGCATGGCCAATTAGAAGAAGATCATTCCACTAGGGAGACTCCCACAAGTGTTGGTAGACATTGCTAGAGTACAAGTACGCACGGATTTTAAAGTAATACAAATTATGCATGATGCATACCCCTACCATTTGTTGCTAGGACTATATTGGGCCATCGACATGGGAGGCATCGTCAACTTGAAGTGTAGAATCATGACCTTTGAAAACAATGGTACTCGGGTTATAGTACCTTTGGATTCAGTGGAAGGGGAGTTATATATGGAACCAGTGCATGAAGGAGATGATGTTGACCATATTTACAAGTTGACTTCATGAGATGAGGATTGGAACAACCCTACTATTGATGGGATGCTAAATTGGGAAAAGGATAGTTCATGTTTCTAATATTTGAATGGAGATATGGACAACTGGAAGAATCATCTGCACAATATTTCTATGCTACACTGCCTTAGAGTCACTAAAAAACTTGCTATGCATCTCCTGAGAGGTAAGATAATTACCCTATTTTTATGGTTCTAGTAGTGCAGTATTATTTTTGGAAAAATTAGTACAGTTTGTTCCAAAAGAGCGAAGGTTCTGGGCACTCGACCTTGCTATGTGCACAACTCCATCACATTGGTGGGATACACAGAAAGGAAACTTTGAGGATTGGGAAGAATGCAACAGAATGATGTGGTTGCACTTTGAGAAACCCACTACCCCACCAAATGATATTTTTGGTGGCCAAGGTGATCTGTGAAAACACCTGGCTACATGGATGGAAGTTTGGAAAAGGAAACTAAGGGCCGAATGGGTTCACATGTTTGTCCATATGTTGGGACCAATACCTAATGCATGGTATTTGGAGACAGAGCTGCACCGAGGGACCCTTAATTGGGTTACAATAAGTGAAGGTTTTTTGTTAACCTTTGGCATGGCTGGTGGATCAGAGGGATTGGATGAAGCCCTGTAGGATATAGAAGCAATTGTCTTTGATGATTCTCGACCTTGAATAGAATGTGTTGTGCTAGCATGGGAAGTGTAGATGCAGGATATTGTCAACTGCAGAAATATGTAATTGGAAGATAACGAGGGATATCTAAGAAATATCAATATTCCAGAATCAGAGGGGGGGGGGGTAGTTGCAGGGACCTGATTAGGAATGGTGGATGTAACTAAGCCTCTGAAACTAAAGGAAGTCAACATTGGGATAGAGGAACAACCCAAGTTGGCCAAATATGAGACTATTGGGATGATGAAACAGTGGGAAAGATTGTGGAGTTGTTTACAGAATATCAGGACATGTTTCCCACAAAGTTTTCTGAGCTCAAAGGAGTTGTAGGATATTTGGGAGTTATGAAGATCACTCTGAAACTATATGCGCACCTTGTCAAGCAATGACCATACCGGTTAAATCCAAAATATAATAAGGAATTGAAGGAATAATTAGAGAAGATGGTTGCTGCAGGAATCATTGAGCCTGTGGAGTAGTCTGATTGGGTGAGCACAATGGTTGTTCAAGAAAAGAAGACTAAGGAAGAAATAAAGATTTGTGTGGATTTGCGCACATTGAATGATGCATGTGTACATGACCCCTCCCCTACTTGATTTTCAGATGAGATATTGGACAATGTGGGAGGACAAGAGGCATACTCTCTCACTGATGGGTTCTTAGGGTATCATCAGATTAGGATTGTGCCAGAAAACCGAAGCAAGACCACTTTTGCAATAGAATTGGGATCTTTCCAGTACATAGTCATGCCTTTTGGATTGAAGAATGCACCTAGTATATTATTGCGTGTAGTAGTTGTTGTATTCGAGGAGTTCATGCACACGCTTCTGGAAGTGTACTTTGATGATTGGATTGTGTTTGGGCTGGTAAAAACACACATGTCCAACTTGCGCATGATGCTTGACACTTGCAGGAAGCATCATATCTCTATTAACTTGAAGAAGTATATGTTTTGTGTTCCTTTTGGAATCTTGTTGGGAAATATTGTTTGTCATCAAGGATTGATGGTAGATCTAGCCAATATTGTTTTTATTATCAACTTAGAGGTCCCTACCAATGAGAAACAGTTGCGCTCTATTCTAGGACACACCGGATATTACGGAAAATTCATTCAGGGCTATGCTCTGATCACTGAACCCATGGAGAAATTGCTGAAGAAGGATGTGTCATTTTTCTGGGATGAGGAATGTCAAAAGAGTTTTGAGATGCTGAAGGAAAATATGGTTATTGCACATATTTTAATATTCCCAGATTGCTCGAAGTTCTTCCACGTACATGTTGATGCATCTGGCATTGCACTTGGAGTTGTCTTAGCACAAACAGGAGAAGGAGATATTGATCACCCTGTTGCCTTTGCCAGTAGGAAGCTCTTCAGTATAGAGTGCAACTATTCAACCATGGGGAGGGAAGAATTGGCTATGGTCTACGCTCTGTAGAAATATAGGTAGTATTTGCTAGGAGGGCACTTCAAGATGTTCACTGACCACTCAAATTTGAAATATCTGGTCAATAAGCCTATGTTGGGGGGGAGGGGGGAATATTTTTAGATGGTTGTTGTTATTTTAGGAATATGATTTTGAAATCATCGTTAAGAGTGGTAGATTGAATGTTGGACTTGATCACCTATCACACATTGAGAGTGAGGAGTAACCAACCATTTTGGAGGAGGGGCTACCTGATGCGTAGCTCTTTGCTATTAAGGTGGTTGGTGAATAATTTTTAGATATCATTCATTTTCTGACTAATAGAAGTCTGTCTATTGAATACTTGGTGCAAAAAAATAAGGAGTTGGTTTCACGCGCAACTGAATTTACACTGATTGTTGGTCAATTGTACAAGTTGGGAGAGGATGAAGTGTTAAGAAGGTATGTTTTGGAACACGAAAGATAGGCCATCCTGGCTGAAGCTCATGGAGTGGCAGGAGGCCACTATGTAGGGAAAGCTACAACGCAGAAGGTGATGTGTGCTGGGTTACCAATATTGATTACACATTACATGGAATGTATACTAACCTTGTCATGATAATTTTCCCAAATAACTTCCAAAATAATGGTCTTTTCTGAATCGTGATGATTCAACTAAGCAGGATGACAACTTACAACATAATGTTAGACAACATTTGAATGATCAATATGAAAAATTTTCTATCTATCCATTTATATAGATGAACTCTACAAAGCAATTTAATTATGTAAAATTATAGACATGCTACTATCATATGCTTCTCTCTTTTATTCTATGCAAAACATACTATACTAAAATAAATATAAATTTTCTCATAGAACCTTGCAATCAGTGAACCCTCTTTAGTAGTAAATATCCTTCACTTCTCCCTTCTTCGCCTTCTTCTCAGGTTTTCCCACAACTTTGGCTACATGAGCTTCACTCCTCTCCTTTCCCTTATTTTTTTTCTTGTTTGGACAATCCCTCTTAAAGTTTCCAAATTCATTTAATCCAAAACATTCCACTTTGGACATATCTTTCTTCTTGGACTTGCTAAACTTTCCCTTCTTCAGCTTCTTGAATCAACCTAGAAAGGTTTGATATTTCTCATTTGATCCAATAATATATTTGACCTTGACCATTTATTCCTCCAATATGCATTGCGGCCACAACTCTTTAAAGGGAGTTGAATCCTTCTTGGAGTAAATTGTTGTTACAAAGCTTGCTCCATTCTAGTGGAAATGCATTCATTACATAGATGATTGCTTCAGAATTAGTGATAGTTTCCCCAAGTCCCTGTAGGTGGTCTATTAGCTGATATACTCTCAAGAGAAAGGGTTCCACATATTCATACTTTGAATTCTTAATTTTGTACAACTTATTAATTAATGAAAACTTTTTTTCCTATTGTACTTACTGAATATATGTTCACTAGCTTGTCATACATGAACTTGGAAGGCTTTAGATTTGCAAAAAATGGAAAAAGGTAATCCTTAATTGATTCAAAAATGATCCTTTGAGATATTACTTCCCCTTTCTAGTACCTTTCTAGCTCTTGTGTCTTATCTTTCTTAGGTTCAGTAACTTCTCTAGTAACATATCCCATTACATCTTACTTTGTGAGTATCAAGTCAATCATTTTCTTCCATGCTAGATAGTTTGAAGCCCAAAAGAGCTTATTTCTCTCCTTATAGAAATAAACTATATGAATTGAAGATTAAAATATAGTGTAATAATATGGTACTTACTTGAGATCACAATTTTTCTTGATGATCTCTTCAACCTTCTTGATATCTTCAAGAATTTTGGATAGTTTTCGACGATTTCCTTGAAACATGTTCCCTAGGATTCATCCACCAGTAGCTTCCAAGATTGATGCCTTGCAAAGAGTGTTATGCAGGTAAATCCTCTTTGCGGACAAAGACGATCCCTCTAGCGCTAGAGTGGTTCTAGAAACAAAGAGACATGCTAGAGTGTTGATTCCTAATTATGGAATGAAAAGAGGACATGGTAGATTGACCTACCTAGAGTCCAACGCTATCTTCATTGCTATAGTGGTGGTGGCCTCTCGCTCCTGCCTCGACAAGTCACGATCCTTTCGCAGTCATGCTCAGATACCTGCACATAGAACAAAAACAAGAACATCATACAACATAATAATTTCACTCATAACTACTAGCCAGTCAAAGAGGGCTAATAATATTTCATTAAAAATCTAACATAATACAAAATGGGAACCAAACAATAGCACGTGTATGTATTGATAGAGAGAAGAGTTACAACCAATGCTTTGACGTTGCAATCTCCTCTAGCGGGGTTCAGTCGGAGTGCATCTCAGATGAAGGTCAGGGAATTCAGACGGGATAGAGGCATGGACTCAAGCTCTCTCAAAAGACATGGACTCAAGCTCTCTCAACGTAATTCCTTCTTATTATATCTCTCCAGTATGTTTAATTCTCCAAGTTCAGTTCTTCAACTGTTCAGCTAGCTTGTGCAAAGAGAGATAGCTTCTTTTTATAGAGGAAAAGGAGGAGGTACAAAGGTGGGAGGGAGGCCTATCCTTTAGGGAGTTTCCATAAGAGGTGGAAACCATAAAATAAAGGAGGGAGTATGTGGTTTTCCAGTTCAACCACTCCCAATGACTCATCCTTGAGGTGGTTGGAGTGGAATCTCTGCCTCTATTTAAAAAAAAACATTCCATAAACATATTGGCGTGGGTGGAAAACTGGGATAGAGTGCCAGTTGGCATGGGGCCCAATGTTAATCTTTGTCTTCGGTGCAAGGGCATAAGTGACTACTAGTGCCAAGGCAAAAACAAGGGTTTTTGAGTTTCTGCTCAGGGAAATGTCAACATAAGGAATATTAATCTCATGTAAAGGGATACAATGATGGTCTTTTCAAAGCATGACACTGCTTATTAATCACAGAAATGACCCTTCAATGGGCGAGATGGGGATTGCAGGGACAGTGACAAAATGTTGTGTAACAGATTCCCCCTAAAGCATGAGGTTCGAGGGAGAGGGAGGGGCGAAATGCTTTATGAGAACGTGTTTGAACCAAAAATCACTGTTGGAAAACCTGCAATTTCGAATACAACTGATATCTTTGATACATGAACATGTGGTATGGGCACATCCATCCATAATAGAGTATATAAAACTGAGATCCGAGGTATGGACACAGCCATCCAATAAAAAAAGTCATGTAATAAGTCAAGGTAATCCACCAAAATCTGCAGCCTGGATTTTATTAGAGAAAACCCAAGGTCTTACGCTCCATCTCGACCCAAACAAGTACAAATTCAAGCATGTGAATATATGAGCTGAAGTCGAACATGCAAGAAAATCACTTGATTACCAGCCAATGATGAAAGTTGTTAACAGGTACGAGAGAAACCGCCAATAATGACAATGGGTCTTAAGGTACAACAGTTACAATCCACGGAATGTGAACAATGATCTGGCGCCAAACATCCACAGAATCACTCAATCGAAGGCCAATGATGTGGACCTTACGTCGAATGAAAAGAACCTTCCATTGAGGCATGCAGGCTCCAAGGTACCAGAAGGGAGTCTCTAGATCAAATTCCTAGATAATGCGCTAAATTTGACAGGAAGTGACCTGATTGAAGGTGGGCAATAATGAATTCCACATCATTGATACGAGACAAAGGAACATGATAATAGTGAATCAGGACCAATAGAGAATCAGAGGGAGGTTCAAAACTACAGAGGCAAATTTCTCTTGAACATATCAGCAACACGACACCGGATCTGGCAGTATTTGACATCAAAGGATCTGAGGTCATGATGACGTGGAAAAGAGAAAATGAGAGGTCAAAAGAGATTACCCAAACCCATGGAAGAAAAAATGACGAAATGAGATGTCCCCAACCCAACACGAATGCAGACAAGTGCCATGTTCAAGAGTGACATACTTCCAACATAACTAAAACTTGGTTCCATTTTCCCCCACCATTTCTGGTGAGTACCCCAATTATTTTTTAAAACAAGATTGAAGGGGATAGCATATGCTTGTGCTGTAAGTTTGTCCTTTAGAAAAATCCAACCTAGTACATTTTACGAGCCCTAGGAAGGAGGAACTCGAGTAACATCATGGCGATGAAATTTGATGTCATCAGGGTTTAACGAGTCTGAAAAAGGGAGAACTTGGCATCTTTTCATGTTTAGAGAGTTTGAAAAGAAGGTAGAAAAGAAAACTCCATCATGACCCTTTTTGTAAATAGTCTCTCAGATCCGAAAGGTAGAAAACAATATCTGAAAGAACCTCTTAGTCGCGATAGGCTAAGGTATTCCTTTTTCATAAATAATATATCCCAGCACAAAAAATGGGTAAACGTATACTAGGTCGATATCACTTCGTATCCATTTAACGATTTTGAAACGACAAGAGTCTCGGCAATATTTTCAATGTTAGAGAGTCAGAAAAGAGTTGAAAGATGACTCCTCCTGGAGGAACGAGTGGTACTAAGGGTAACAACTAGTTCCGGTGATGGTGGAATTGCTCAAAACAAGTAAAGGTCAAGAGGCTGGCTAACAAGACCACTCATTGCAACAGTTTCTTAGGAATGGGTAAAACAACCAAGTGAGGGCATATGATTGGCTGAGCAGATGGTAACGATGGAATGAGAAAAATAAGGCTCATCTGGAAAAATAGGCTGATAAAATGGTAATCACGAGAGGTAAAATAAGAATGGTTTCATTTTTACACAAGCTTGAAAACAATAAACTCTGCTTGAGGTTGCTTTCATTTTTACACAAGCTTAAAACTTTGTAGAAAACTATGCTTGAAAATGGTTTAATTTTTACACAAGCTTGAAATGAAAACAAAATATGCTTGAAATGATTTGCATGCCCCTAGCATGGTGACTCAATTTGAGGTACATGCCCACCAAGCTTCAGTCCAACTGCAATGAATGAAAAGTGGATGGAGTGAAGATTCAAATTATGAGATTAGAGAAAGACTCGACTGGGATGTCACGAGATCGTATCAAAGACTCGAATTGAACCAGAATGTGTTTCATTGTTTTAACGAGGTTGACACATTAAAAGAACTATCCTTCTAAGCTAATTCATTCTTTAACGAGGTTGACATAGAAGACGAACTACCCTCAGACGAGCTTGTTTCATTTTTTTAAGGAGCTTGACACAAGAAAACAAATTGTGCTCCGATGACCTTGTTTCATTTTTTAAGGAGCTTGACACAAGAAAATGAACTATGCTTCGATGAAAACTCATCATGTCGAATAAGAAGTCATGAATTCCAAGAGGTTCTCATCTGATGGAAGGAAAACATCTTGGAAGTCAAGACCCAATGCCCCCAGCACACGATGCAAAACGACACTATCAATGAATGTGGGCATGGGATAGGTAGCCACATAATTAAATTATGGTGGGGAAGATACAATTGGTGGATAAAAATCTGGCAGAGATGATGGTGGGCCAGCTGGCACCTCAGGACCAAAGAATGAAAGCAGATGAATGGTCACGATCTGACCATTGTGTGGAAAATAGATCACACAAAAGAGAGAAGAGGCAACCGTGCCTATGGCATAAGCATAGTCGTGTCCCAAGAGAGGGGCCTTGAACCACCATCACGTCTATATAGATGGTTTTCCATCCCAAAGTGATTGGAAACTTTGGAAGGATCCCTAACGGTTGACTGGTTCCTCTTTTAAAATCCAACAGATTCTTTGTAATAGGCACAAGCGGTGGAAAACCAAAAGCTTGCCAAGTAGTGGAAGACAAAATAATAATAGACGTGCCTTCATCTATAATGCTGCTAGGTATGACCACATCAAAGGTCTGTACCGTGATCTCAAAAGGCACATAAGAAGGAAGGCGGTATCTCACAAATCGACTCCAATCGAAGGAAGTGACTAGACTACTTGGAGGGGGTACCATAGAACTGAAATGGTCATCCCCTAGTGTTACCAGAGAGAGAGGAGCATCCTCCTAGACCTCCATCATGGGAGAAGGAGGACCAACTTCTTAATTCATAGAGATGGGAGGGTATTTCTCCAAGTATGAGGAATCTGAAGAAACAAGAAGAACATGAGGGGGATGGGATCCACTCTCGATGAAAAAGACCTGATGAACCATAAGCGGGATCAGATCGACCGATTCTATGACCAATTGTTGGTTGGGAATAGATTTGTGAATTTGAATTTCTAAGGGAACATGAACGACCAAGGATGACTCTTGACCGATCGTTGAATCAACTAGCGGGGGACATGAAGAAAGCTTTTGGTAACCAACTGGAAGGCAGGGTGCAGAAATAGTAGTGTTGTCCAACACTCTCTTGGCTTCATCCATGTATGGACAAAGGTGAATGGGATGATTCCCTTCACACAACTTACACGGATTGGTAATCTTACCCTGTTTCTTATGAGTCTTATCATTACTAGTCGAAGATATGCCACTAATATGACTTCCAAAAGCCAAAGGCAACGATGGACAGCCATTGGACCATGCTTCAAGTATCTTGGGAATGCCAAGGCAGTCTCGAAGAAGGTGGTCACCTTTGCACAACATACAAGGGAATTTGATGTTCCATGGAAGGTTGGATGGTTTACCAAGTGAAGGTTTCTTAGGTGCAATAGCCGCAGAGTTTGCCTCTCTCTTATCTGACTTCTTCTTTTTCGTCTTATTCTTCTTCTTCTTCTTAGCCACCTGGTTACTAGAGTCCAGACTTTCACCAGGTGAAGTAGAGGAGGAGGATGAAGAAATAGGTGAATAAGGAGAGAGGTCCACCTTAGAATCAACATGATGATGTTCAGGTGGAGGAGACGGTCGAACAGATGTCGGAGCACTCGGGACCACCGAGGTCGAAAATAACCAAACAGACAACCCAACAGTTAACCCAGGCAGGGACAATGTTGCCATATAAGGAGCACCAACGTTTCCAAAAGTAGGAAAAGGACCAGGATTCCCTTCAGAGGGGATTCCTTGGTTGGTAAACTCCGAGACAGTTGCCAACAAAAACAACCGTAAAAAAAACACTAAGGAATATAACTGTAACCAGGAATATTTCGTGGATAGTTAATATTTTAAGACATTGAAACAAAACTCTATCATTTCATATTTTAAGAGTCGAGAACTGGGCAAAAATTGACTCGATCACTTTCAGGTTAAAACGAGCATGAAAGCACAAGAGCTCTATGATCTTTGATCTTTTTTAAAGAGTCATGAAAAGATCAAAATGACTACTCTAGAATGTTAAGCAAGAGGGTATACTAGGTTTCCGTGAACTTCCATATACACCTTAGTGATCAAATGAAATAGAAATGACCAAGGACTTGACATACGTGCAGGAAGTCTCCCCGAATGTTGTGTTCGATGTATCACGGTTACAAGGCAGTAGACTCAGCTTTCTATGGATAAAAGGATTGCAACCTAGAGGGGTCTCCCTTTATATACTCGACGATAGGGGGAACACAGGTCCATACTAGCGTTGTCTAAAGCCAGATGGCGAATGACAGCTGCTAGGTTTTAAGACGTCGGAACACATCTCTAACCTAGACCACTAAAATGTTTCATTAGGTTTCAATGCTTCCTTAGGTTAATTAAATGAATTTTAAAGTTGATCTTGGATTATGTTTCAGTTTTAAGGCCTTATCGAATTTTGATCTCAAAATTCCTAAATGTGAGCTGTATGCAAATGAACATCATTTCCGATTCAATGAATGATAGTTACGAGAAGGATATAGATCTTTAAAACAAAAGAAAACAATGAAAATATGTGAAGAAATCCACTAATGCATCTAACACAATCAAACAAAAATTAAACTCTTTCCTAGACAATTAGACACTAGTTATGCAAAATAATATTTCACTTTCGGTGCAAAGAAAGAATGAAAAGAAGTACATGATGCACTAATTACATGAAAAAATGAAAACAAACACTAGCTTAAGTGTTGTGTCGGAATCGAAATTGAATGACTCAATAAAACACAAAACAAACACAAGAAAGCACTCAAACTAATGCCGCAATCTTCCAAACCAAGAGAAAGTTTTAAAAATGACCCAAAACAATCAATGTAATCTATGCTTAGAGAAATAGGGTGAAGAATCAATCGAGAAATGAAAGGACTCTGCAACCAAAGAAATCACTCAAAGGAATCAAGAAAACTTAGTGCAATCAACCCAAGAATGAGACTAACAAAAATCAAAACGACTTGGTTTCCAAACAGAAGGCTCAGTACACCAAACCCTTAGAAACCCTAAGGTTGCAATTCACACTGATAAGAAATGGAGAAATGACTGAGAAAAAAAAGCTGACAGTAGTCAAAATAGTCCCAAAGGCATAATTACACATAAAAAATAACCCAGAAGTAAGCACAATTGACCAAAAGACTCATTAAGTAGGCCAAACCAAATCCTACATGAGTCGGCATGACTGTAAGGTTGTATTCAGTGCCAAACAGGGGTTGGTGTGACTGCAAAATGAGCAACCTATGCCAATTAGTACGAATGTTAAGAGTAAAAATGCGCCAAGACAGATAACTATGGAAAAAAGAGGAAAAACCAAAACCTCATGAGCAAAGGTCAATCTTGACACTTTGGAGCTGAACAGAGGATGTAAACTTAAGCAAGCAAATCAGGAAAGGAAGATAAGAAAATGAATGATTGAAACTAACACAATAATATGAAACGAAAACCTTGCATTGATCCCCAGTGGAGTCACCAATTTTTTAAGCAGGTAAATCCTTTCTGCGGACAGAGACGATCCCTCTAGCCCTAGAGTGGGTCTAGAAACAAAGAGACATGCTAGAGTGTTGATTCCTAATTATGGAATGAAAAGAGGACACGGTAGATTGAAGTACCTGGAGTCCAACACTGTCGTTGTTGCTGTAGTGGTGGTGGCCTCTCGATCCTGCCTCGGAAAGTCATGATCTTTTCGCAGTCATGCTCGGATACCTACACATAGAACAAAAACAAGAACAACATACAACATAATAATTTCACTCATAACTACTAGCCAATCAAAGAGGGCTAAGCATATTGCATTAAACATCTAACATAATAAAAAATGGGAACCAAACAATAGTCATATGTATGTATTGATAGAAGGAAGAGTTACAACCAATGCTTTGACATCGCAGTCCCCTCCAGTGGAGTTCAGTCGGAGTGCATCTCAGATGCAGGTCAAGGAATTCAGATGGGATAGAGGCATGGACTCAAGCTCTCTCAAAAGACATGGACTCAAGCTCTCTCAACGTAATTCCTTCGTATTCTATCTCTCCAGTATGTTTAATTCTCCAAGTTCAGTTCTTCAATTGTTCAGCCAGCTTGTGAAAAGAGAGATAGCTTCTTTTTATAGAGGAAAGGGAGGAGGTTAGGATCCCTAAAAAGGTGGGAGGCAGACCTATCCTTTAGGGAGTTACCATAAGAGGTGGAAACCATAAACTAAAGGAGGGAGTCCGTGGTTTTTCAGTTCACCCACTCCCAATGACTCATCCTCGAGGTGGTTGGAGTGGAATCTCCGCCTCTATTTTTAAAAAAACATTCCATAAATAGCTTTCCACGGGTGGAAAACTAGGATAGAGCACTAGCTGGCACGGGACCCAGTGTAAATATTCTTCTTCGGTGTAATGGCATAAGTGACTACCAGCGCCAAGGCAAAAACAAGGGTTTTTGAGTCTCTACTTAGGGAATTGTCAACAGAAGAAATATTACTCTCATGTAAAGGGATACAGTGATGGTCTTTTAAAGGCATGACACTACTTATTGATCACGGAAATGACCCTTCAATGGGCAAGATGGGGATTGCAGGGACAGTGACAAAATGTTGTGTAATAAAGCGACTTCCTTTTTGCAATATCAACACCCTCCTTACGAAATTAATGTATTCTTGATATTATTCAATGTAGAAACCCTAGATTAGAAGGGTCTTCTACCAATGATCCTTTAACCAAATCCATTAAAAAGATAATTTTTTAGTCTTCCTATCCTTTCTAGTTTCCTTTTCATGTACCTTTCTTGCTCTCCTTAGCTCTGATACCATGTTGGAAAATGTAAAGTGAAAAATATTAGATCTTATTTTCCTTAACCTTGATAGTTCTTGTGAATATTTAGTTATTTTCTTTATCTTATTGAGTTACATCTCTCATCAAACAATCTAAAAAATAGTAACAGCAATAAAAGAGGAAACAAATGTAAAATCTCATCTAGGGAAAAACCCCACCAAGGGGAAAAGCCAAAAACTATTCTCTTCATAGAATCTACTTCAAATGTGATACAAAGACCCAATCCCTAGATCAAGTCCTTCTCCCAGTACCAAGTCATCCCTTCTTCAAGTCCTTGCTTGAATATACACCAAAATGCCACACATTTCAACTTCGACCTGCCAGCTACAATACTGCTATTTGATCTGCAACTTTGACCTTCCAGCTACAATACTGCTACTTGATCTACAACATTGATCCTATAATTTTGGCCTTGCAGCTTCTGAAGAAACCCTAGATCAACCTCCTCTTGGGAGCTTCCAGGAGAAATACAACTCTTCTTAAGGTCAGTGAGGCCTAGACAAATTTTCCTTCCTCTCAGCTCCAAGATGTTGCCCTTCGTCCCATTGTAGCTTATTCCTACAACTTCAGCCTCTTTCTATAGCCCACAAACCCTATAATCTTGCATGTGTGAGAGAGATAAATCCCATAAACCAATAAATTATGTCCTTCTTCCTTCTACTTGACGTTTTCTCTCCTTCTTACAGTTACCTAGCTATATATCAAACACTTTATTGTATATCGAACTTGTGTGTGAGTATGTCACCAAATGAAGTCGAACTACTCTTGATATAGCCTTCTCAAGTGGTCAATTTCCCTCATTTAGGCCAACTTGATAATATCAAGGTTGTTGGAATTATGGTGTTCATGTGTTTATCTAGTTGGTGTTGGAATTGGTTTCATGATTGTAGCTAGCTCATGTTGGCATTGATGTCAACCCTATGTACCCTAGTTGTTGTATTAATTCCATTCTTGTTGCATGGTTGCAACTGGTTGTGTTGGCATTGAGCCGATTGAGCTGAAATTGATGTCAACCTTATGATTTAAACCTTGATGGTCATATGATGGTAGTGTGTGGTTGATGGTTCCCAATGTGCTAGGGGTGTTTATGTTCTTGTTCATGACCTAGTGTAAGAACCTAGTGCAAGAACTGGAGGATGAATTGTTGCAGTTGTGTGATTGGATTTATGATGATGATAGATATGTGCTACGATGTGTTGTAGGTCTATTCAAATGTGTTGTAGCTTTTTCAAGTGTTTAAGGAGAGTAAATGATTTGTTGGAAGTAATGTCAACTCTTGTTTGTTGGTTTCTAGGGAAACTTGGCAGTGGCACTTGGGAGACATGTTTGGCCCATTTGTAGAGGTGTCAAAATACTTGACAGAGGTTTGGAGGCATGGAAATGAGGTGAAGAAGGTGACTAAATATGTGGTAGATGTTCATTTTTTAGGTTCTTTTTTTCTTCCTTATACTCTTCCCCAACCGCAGGGATGGAGGCTCATGCATGTGGTTGGAAGGCTCCAATCGAAATTTGGCAGGCTTGTGAGTGTGGTTACAACCGAAATTTGGTAGGTTTGTCAGTGTGGTTACAACCAAAATTTTCTAGTTTTGTGGGTGTGGTTGAGGCTTAAAAGAAAATTTCCTCTACACTCATCATGCACATCTGTAGTATTTCGACATGAAATTTCCTAGAAGGTTATAAAATAATTGAAAAAAATGTTGGAATTGGTTGGAAAAGTCCTCTTATATGTGTGAACGCCTTAACTACACAAGTAGTGGCGACAGTGGTTGGATTTCATCAACTATTTTGACTCTTGATCCCAATACAAAAGTGAAATCCGTGCTGTATGTTTTATATTCTTCACTTTGGAGTTGAGAATGGTTGATTTAGTATGTGAGAGAGAAGGTGCAAAGAAGTAGAAGAATTCTTTAGACCCAGTGGAGAGTTTAGATACAATGTATATGAGTTCTAATGGCAACAAAATGAGGAGATCTAATTGTTGAAGTAGAGTATTGATGTAGAACTTTAGATTGAATATCATATATGCAAAGTTTTGTAGCATAGTTTCTTGGCAGAGATGGAGAGATTGTTATAGCTCCAAGCTCGTGACTCCCAAATTTTTATTGCAGGTTCTGCTGGTGCATTTGGAAGATAGCTATTATGTTTTATGTTGTTTATTGAATTATAAAAAAATTAAATTTTGGAGTGAGGGTTTGATGTTATGGATGAATGTGAGATTTATTTTTGTTGTTGGTGATATTATTGTTTAGTTTTTTTTGGATGGATTGTGTCGACTATTTTCTTAAGTAGAGAGAATGTTTTTGGTGGTGTTTTTGATGATATTTCATAGAGAGTCTTTCTACTTGAGTTTGTATTACATATTTTAATCGAGTTGAGAAGAGTGTCTTGGATATGGTGTGAAAATATATCAAATGAATTCTACTTAGTGTAGAGGAGTAGTGACTTCATGAGAGTGGAGCAGTGATTCCATAGCATTAGCAAAAGGAACACTTTCTCCATCTAATCAAAGTTGGGAAAGGATCATTGATCGTGGTGGAATTAAAGAGATGGTTGTCCATAGATCTGTGCGAAAACATATTCATCCGAGTTGATCAATAGAATTGAGTCTCATGTCTCATGGGGTTTAGTTGATTATATATGAGGTCGAGTCTCCTAGCTAATGGGAGTTAACAAATCTATTTAAAAGACCATTGCTTGACATAATAGAGATTCAGAGTAGCACAATAACAACAAGGGTGGTTTTTATTTTGGAAGGGTTTCCACCATATATCTTGTGTCTCATGTGTGATTGATGTGTTATGCATGTTTATTGTTTATGTTACTGCTTATGGTTTTGGTTTATGCTCATATGGTGCACATATTATGAATTTTTATTAGCTTTTGGTTAATATATGAATGATTCAGTACGTAATTTTTAATCAGTAAAAATTGTATAATAAGACACACTACTGATTCAGCCCCCCACATCTCAGTAGTGCTCAATGTTTCCAACAATTGGTATCATAGTGGGGCTCTTGGTTGTAGCTTGATTGTTGGAGAGTAGACCTAGGGCTTGCTGACAAAAGAATGATTTTTTATTTCTATTTTTTTTTTTTTTTAAATTTAATTTAATTTAATTAATTAATTAGTTAATTTATTTACTTATTTAATTTTTATTTATTTATTTATTTATTTTTATTTATTTATTTTTTTTATTTTTTTTCAGAATGACTTCTCAAGGAGTGGTTTTTCTCACTACTGCAAATTTTGAAGTATGGCACAAAAATGTTAAATCTCAGTTTTTGTCTGGTGGATCTAATATTTGGAGACTGGTATGTGAAGGTTGTGGCAAGAATCCACTTGTACTTTAATTTCCTTGCAGGATACACATGATGCATAATCTACCAAAATATTCATGATGATTATTTGAAGAAGCTAGTAGGTTTTAAATATGCTAAAGAAATGTGGGACAAGCTAGAATCCATATTTGGAGATGGTACCAACAACAATAAGGAGAACGATAAAAACAGAAACAAGAAGAAGGGCCTTCAAAATCAAGAAGCTCAGCCAAAAGGCTCTCATCTTCCTAGTGCAAGTGGTTCAGTGAATAATGCACAGAAATAAAAAGATCAAGAAGAAAGAATATTGTAGCAAAATGAATCCAAGGGTATAGATGCCAATGATTTTCTTTTGATTTACAAATTTTAGGATTTAGATTTTGATCATTATGAAATTCCTAGTGAAAATAAGAATTATATTAAGGTTCTTAGAGCTAAGAATAATAGACTAACAGGTGTATATAAGGATCAAGAAAAATTATTGTAGATTTGTGATGATAAGGAGGCCAAACTCAAGGAGGAGATCATTAGCTTAAAGATTAAATTTGTAGAATTAGAAATATTATAGGAAGGCATGAAGAAATAATACAAAGAGAAGGAATATCAGTGTGAGAGATTAGAAGTTGAATTTATGTCCTTCAGAAAACAACGAAAGATGAAGAAGAGCATTGTAACCTTGGAAATTTTTCTTGAGATCCAAAGATCACCTTTGGATAGATCTAGTCTTAGATTTTAGAAGGGTGAGTCTAGTTCACATGAAGGAATAAATAACAAACAAAATTTGAATAATCATGTAGCAAAAAGTGCCAGTAGTAAAAGTAGCAAAGAAATAAACCAACAAAAAATACAAGAGCAGAACCAATAATAACCAAGAAGAAAACCTCAAGGAGAAACTTAATTTAGAAAATATTTTTCTCCAAGAGAGGAATATGGCAGTTCTGCAAAATTTCAAAGGAACTAAAGTCTCTTTGTTTCTAACGTGCATAAGGTAGAATGTTACAATTGTCACAAGTTTGGTAATGTTGTAGATAACTGCAGGAGCAGAATGTATAGATCTAATCAACGAAGCTTATAGCAGTATCAACAACCAAGGATATTGGCCAACATGTACAATTGTGATTTTAATGGTTATTGTTACTAATATAAATTTTTTAGGCATAAGGAAATTGATTGCAAATCTAACCAATGGAGGAGAAGCACATTGAATGCAAGGTAAATTTTTGGCATGAAAAATATGATATTTTATCCTCTTACTTCTTATCTTGGCCATGTGGAGTGCTATACATGTTGAAAATGTAGCAATAAATTCCTAATTCATTTTTCCCTTGATTAAATTAGGAGAAATTCGAAATTCCACATCAACAGACAACTTGAATGAGTTAATTGAGGTGATATAGCTTTTATCACTCAATTAGATTATTTAATTAAAGTTGGGGGCATGAACTTGAGTTATGTACAATGATTCCTAAATTTTAGGAGCCTGGGTTGAGTTTATTTCAGTTGTAACAATTTAATTCAGTTAAATTGAGTTATGGTCAGTTAAACTGGTTCCAACTGTTGGAGGAACTAGAGGAAGGCCTAGCAGTGGGGTGTAACTTCAGTGTTCAACCAGTTAGCAGTGCGGTGTAACTTCAATGTTCAACCAATTAACTGATCAATCAACCTAAATTAACTCATGTATGCATCGAATTTGAGTTACCCAGTTGAGAGTGGAGTTCAAGTGAAATGTACTATCAGTTGTAAACTATTCCAAGTTGTACAGGTCATGCATTAAATTAGAGAAGGACCTAAAGGAATTGTGCAATCCATATTGAGGAATTTCCTAAATAATAGGGGATAATTCCTTAAGTAACAACGCAACGAAATAAGAGCTTGGAGGCTTGAAATATTGGCTAAGTATTGGCCAAGTTCAGTCAATCATGCAAAGGATAGAAGATATAGGTGTAGGTTGAGCTCAAGGTGGAGTAGAGCATATTGTATTCATCCAGATTCTTCGATTAATGCAATAAACATAGTAAGGGGTTTTGAGCAATTTCTTTCCCATAGATAAATATCTGTGTATGTGTGTTGAATCTTGATGCATGTTATTGATTTGTGTTCTTGATCGTAAATTTTCTTTCACATATCAACATAGTAGATTATAATATTGTGATTTAGTAAATTTCATGGACACTTTAAGATCTACACATTAATTTCTACATGGTATCAGAGCTTGATTCACAGTAGAGAAGAGAATTCAAAGTTTTTATTGTAGGAGGATTCAAGGTTTCATATTAGGCTGCAGGATTTCTTCAGGACTGAGAATATGACTTTCAATGGACTAAGGATTGAGTATGCCCTTGCGGGAAGCTCAAGTTATGTTGTGTGGAAAGAACAGTTGGAGAAAATACTGGAGGATAATCGGTTGAAGGAATACATTGATAATGATGTTCTGAAACTAACACCAACTAATGTAGAGAATCTAGCAGAATGGAAGAAGTGT